>JBAMNC010002126.1:0-237575 GCA_037902135.1 Cetoscarus ocellatus
TGTGGAGAACATAAGCATGGTCCTCAGTCTGTGAGTACATTAATGTGGTCCTCAGTCTGTGGAGAACATAAGCATGGTCCTCAGTCTGTGGAGTACATTAATGTGGTCCTCAGTCTGTGGAGAACCTAAGCATGGTCCTCAGTCTGTGGAGAACATTAATGTGGTCTTCAGTCTGTGGAGAACATTAATTTGGTCTTCAGTCTGTGGAGAACATAAGCTTGGTCCTCAGTCTGTGGAGTACATTAATGTGGTCCTCAGTCTGTGGAGAAACATAAGCATGGTCCTCAGTCTGTGGAGAACATAAGCATGGTCCTCAGTCTGTGGAGTACATTAATGTGGTCCTCAGTCTGTGGAGAACATAAGCATAGGTCTTCAGTCTGTGGAGTACATTAATGTGGTCCTCAGTCTGTGGAGAACATAAGCATGGTCCTCAGTCTGTGGAGTGCATTAATGTGGTCCTCAGTCTGTGGAGAACATTAATGTGGTCTTCAGTCTGTGGAGAACATAAGCTTGGTCCTCAGTCTGTGGAGTACATTAATGTGGTCCTCAGTCTGTGGAGAACATAAGCATGGTCCTCAGTCTGTGGAAAACATAAGCATGGTCCTCAGTCTGTGGAGTACATTAATGTGGTCCTCAGTCTGTGGAGAACATAAGCATGGTCCTCAGTCTGTGGAGAACATAAGCATGGTCCTCAGTCTGTGGAGTACATTAATGTGGTCCTCAGTCTGTGGAGAACATAAGCATGGTCCTCAGTCTGTGGAGTACATTAATGTGGTCTTCAGTCTGTGGAGAACATTAATGTGGTCTTCAGTCTGTGGAGAACATAAGCATGGTCCTCAGTCTGTGGGAGTACATTAATGTGGTCCTCAGTCTGTGGAGAACAATCAAAGAATTACTGATTATCAGTGACTAAAGAAGCTCTCTCAAGTCTTGACTCATGTCATTGTTTCATCCCCCAGAGAAACTTGCTCAGGCCAAAAGAAGAAAACCTGGACATGCACCAAGTCCTCGACCAGACCCTGATGGAGATCAACAACCTTTAGAGACATGAGGACACTTCAAAAACAGAAAAGAACTAAAAAGAGGAGTAGCCGCAATACACCTGACAAACATTTAAAAACACCTGACAAACATTTGAAAAGATCCAAAAAGGAGTGTCCCAGAAACACTGGACAGACAATTAAAAAGAAATGAAAAGGAGTGTCCCTAAAACACCTGACAAAGATTGAAAAACACCTGACAAATGTTTGAAAAGACCCAAAAAGGAGTGTCCCAGAAACACTAGACAAACAATTAAAAAGAGCTGAAAAGGAGGTGTCCCTAAAACACCTGACAAAGATTGAAAAACACCTGACAAATGTTTGAAAAGACCCAAAAAGAAATGTCCCAGAAACACCTGACAAAAGTTCAAAATACCTAAAAGAGAGAGTCCCAAAAATACCTGGCAACATTAAAAAACATCTGACAAAATTTATTAAACCTGACAAACATTTAAAAACACCTGACAAAGATTGAAAAACACCTGACAAATGTTTGAAAAGACCCAAAAAGGAATGTCCAAGAAGCACTAGACAAACAATTAAAAAAAGCTGAAAAGGAGCGTCCCTAAAACACCTGACAAAATGTATTAAACCTGACAACATTCAAAAACACCTGACAAAATTTATTATACCAGAAACATTTGAAACACCTGACAAAATTTATTAAACCTGACAAACATTTAAAAACACCTGACAAAATTTATTAAACCTGACAAACATTTAAAAACACCTGACAAAATTTATTAAACCTGACAAACATTCAAAAACACCTGACAAAATGTATTTAACCTGACAAAATGTATTAAACCTGACAAACATTCAAAAACACCTGACAAAATTTATTTAACCTGACAAACATTTAAAAACACCTGACAAAATTTATTAAACCTGACAAACATTTAAAAACACCTGACAAAATTTATTAAACCTGACAAACATTTAAAAACACCTGACAAAATTTATTTAACCTGACAAACATTTAAAAACACCTGACAAAATTTATTAAACGTGACAAACATTTAAAAACACCTGACACAATTTATCTTAACCTGACAAAATGTATTAACCTGACAAACATTCAAAAACACCTGACAAAATTTATTTAACCTGACAAACATTCAAAAACACCTGACAAAATTTATTAAACCTGACAAACATTCAAAAACACCTGACAAAATTTATTAAACCTGACAAACATTCAAAAACACCTGACAAAATTTATTAAACGTGACAAACATTTAAAAACACCTGACAAAATTTATTAAACGTGACAAACATTCAAAAACACCTGACAAAATTTATTAAACCTGACAAACATTTAAAAACACCTGACAAAATTTATTAAACCTGACAAACATTTAAAAAACACCTGACAAAATTTATTAAACGTGACAAACACTTAAAAACACCTGACAAAATTTATTAAACCTGACAAACATTTAAAAACACCTGACAAAATTTATTAAACGTGACAAACATTCAAAAACACCTGACAAAATTTATTAAACCTGACAAACATTCAAAAACACCTGACAAAATTTATTTAACCTGACAAACATTTAAAAACACCTGACAAAATTTATTAAATCTGACAAACACTTAAAAACACCTGACAAAATTTATTAAACCTGACAAACATTTAAAAACACCTGACAAAATTTATTAAACCTGACAAAAATTTAAAAAGCCTGGAAGGATTTTTCCCAAAAGTGTTCAGTGTTATTGATTTATTTAGATAAAAGTGAGAAATTAAAGAAACATGAGTTGGTTTTGATTTGTTAAACTTTGACTTCACTAAAAGATGTTTGATTATTTTATTAAAAAATGATTTTCAAATTTCCAGATATTTGTATGGTCAGATTGATCTGTGTCATTGTCAAACATTTAAATAAAAACATTTTAAAAAGTTTTCCTCCATCTATTTTTATGTCTATTTCTTCATGTTGATTCTCTGATTTATCCTCTGAAACTAAAATAATGTTTCCAGTTCATCAGAGCGCTGTCAGTGATATTTTTAAAAGTGCTATAAAAACATTTAAAGCTAAGTTTTTTCAGCTGAATCAGGCTAAAAGGACATTATTTCCCATCTGTCTGGGCCTCTCTGATTAAATCATGTTTTAATGTAAACTGTTGATGTTAATGAAGTGATCAGACCTTCAGCCTGATGGTTAACGACCTTAGTGAAGTGTACAGAAGAGTTCAGCTCCTGTTAAAATGTTTTAGACAAAGTTTGTATACAAAGATTAAATTAACTTGGTCAAATGAAGGCCACAGCCAGAGCCTGATGCTAAACAACAAGTCTGTTTAAATAGTCTTGAGTGATTGTTTAATTTTGTTCATCAGAAACACCTGAACACTAAAATAAAATGATTAAACAAATGAACTTTTTTTTTTTAACAATAAATTAACTTTTCTGTTTATTGTAAAGGAAGTTTTAATATATGTTTTTATTTTGAAGGAAACATTCAAATATTCTTTTTAATTTGAAGATAACATTCAGCTCAGTTTTATTTTGGAGAAAATGATAAGATCAGTGTTTTATTTTTATGCAGCATTCTAATCAGTACTTTTTTTTGAAAGAACCAATCATATCTGTGTATTATTTTAAAAGTAAAGTAAGCTTTGTGTTTAATTTTGAAAAAAAATGGTGTTTTATGTTGAAGAAACAGTCAGATGTGTGTTTTATTTTAAAGGACTAGTCAGATTTTTTTTAAGAGACAGATAGATATGTGTTTTTTTTGATCAGATTTGTGTGTGGGTTTTTTTGGACAGTCAGATTTAGTTTTATTTTGAAGAGATAGTCAGATTTGTATTTAATTTTGAAGAAACAGTCAGATACGTATTTTAATTTGAAGGTATGGTCAGATTTGTACTTAATTATATGTTTTTTTTTTATTTTTGAATAGACAGATATGTGTTTTTTTAAGAGTCAGATTTGTGTTTTATTTTTAAGAGGCAGTCAGATTTGTGGTTTATTTTGAGGAGACCATCAGATTTGTGTTCTGTTTTGACGGTATGGTCAAACTTGTCCTTTATTTTGAAAATACAGTCAGATGTGTATTTTATTTTGAAGACACAATCAAATCTGTTCCCCCTCCGCCCTGAAGAGACTGATATTTGTGCTTATTTTGAAGAGACAGTTTTATTTTCTTTTTTAAAGAGGCAGTCAGATTTGTGTTTTTTTGTGGAAGGTACCGTCTGTCCCTCGGGCAGTGTTTGGGTAGGGGGTAGGGGGGCATATGTGGGCTGGGACATACCGGAAAACATTCGCACGGGGCGGGCAGAGCATTTAGGCTGGGAGCCAGGTCCACCCCTCAGGATGTTTTTTGCTACCTTTTTTTCACTGTTATTTCCAGTTATCCCATACCGTGGGCCATCATAAGTTGATAAGGACCAACCCCAACTCAGGGCCGTTTGGTCCCAGGGGCCAAAAAAAAACCCTTTTTGGGAAAAGCTTCTGGCGAAATGATGTCATTGTAAATATTAAGGAACTGCAACTGTATAAATGGTCAGAAAAGTCTCAAATTGTGCATGGGGTATCCTGACCCTTCAGGGAAACTAGCAGAATAAGATTATAGGGCTTACTGCCTTTCTATTTTCAAATATCACCCTCATCATACTCCAAAAGACAAAAAAATGACTGTCCGCCTGACAATTTATCATTAAAAGCGATTATTTTCAAGCATTTTATTACACATCTCACCGCCTCAGATGGGTATGAAAAACTTCCCAAGGTTATGAGTTTCAATTTAAGCCCAAAATGAGCTTTCTATCTAGAAGATTACACATGCTGTGACTAAAGATCTCCGCTGTGTCTCAAATCAGAGAAAAAATAACTTTCAAGATTTAGCCTTCCAAAAGGGATTAAGCTTTTTTATTGCATCTAAATAATATCTCAAATAATATGTTCAACAACAGAGACCTGAGTTATGCACTGCTATACTCTCTGGAATGAAATACATGAAAAGTGAATACTATATCATGGTATACGCACCCCCAGGGAGACTGGGCTATCAGGATAAAAGAACACAGTGACCAGGTCACACATCAACACACTAATCAACCAATACACTAACCCTGCTACACATCACACCCCACCTGAACTTATTCAGCAAAGACATCTTGGTGGTAAGTTAATCTTATTTTCTGGCTATAGAAAGAGATTGAGAGCATTATTGATGTCCATGGCCTACCGATTAGAATTTGTAACTGATAGGTTAGCTAGCTGGATTTATTTTTCTACTTACAAGACAATGAATTGTTGCTTCCTTTTGTTGTCCTTATTTATTTCAGAATGGTAAAATGTAAATGTATGAGACAGGGACTAGAGTGCATATGAGTATAAGGGAGGAAGGAGCTAGCTAGATAAAGTTAATACTACCGTTATTTGGCTATTGTAGTAATGTATGTGTTGTTGTTTTAGCTAGCTAGTTAATTTAGCTTTGAGTAATCTGATTAATGTAGGTTGAGTTTGATAAACTTTGCAAAATATTTATAATATATTCTAGAGTTTAATCACCCAAACCAGCAGTTGAGAGGGAGCCAGCCTAACGTCAACAACAGTACGTCAGTGCCTGAAAAAAAAATCACTCTATATTTCACAACTCAATATTGGCAGGTATGGTGTGTGTGTGTGTGTGTACAGTATTTCACTGTTGTAATGAATGTAATGATTTTCTGATAGTTGCAAAATGCCAAGAAACAACAAGATGACGAAGAATGGACAGCAGGCCAGAGTTCAAAGAAGAAGAAAAATCCGCCCCCACCTCAGTCATCTCTGGAAAACTGCATCCTGCATGGCTGTAAGGGGACAGTAAATGACAAGTTCATACCTTTGTCTTCTCAGGATGATCCACTGAGTGCATTTACTGCTCTCCATGATATAAAAAAGAAACTACAGACATAAATGTTTGTCTGTGGTGGTATGCAAGATGTTTGTGGATCAGTTCTCTATATTCTTGTATACATTTGGTTGGAATTTCTGTAAGGTATATCTGTTGCTGCACACTTTCTTCACTGTGCAACTTCTGCAGGTTATGCAATAACTGCCAAACAAAACTGAAGAATCCACATGCTCCCTTGTCGGTCTACTGGAGTCATTTTCTGCTTTACATCTGCTTAAAGCCCAGTCAGCATTATAGAAAAATGTGTCGACAGTTTTTACGATACCCACAATCAGAAGACAGTTCATCAGGAGTTGATCAACAAACATCTTGCATACCACCACAGTCAAACGTTTGTGTCTGTAGTTTCTGTTTCATATCATGGATAATCTACAGTCCCTGACAAAAGCCTTGTCACTTAACAAAGTTGTAGGAACAACAAATAACAACTTGACTTGTAGTTGATCAATTGGAATCCGAAATGGCTTATATGGAAGGCAATGCCCTCTAGATAATGATTATTATACCAAAATAAAGTTTTTTAGCATTCATTGAATTTTATCATTTAATTAGGACAGAAGGGTCAGATTTTGCTTGGATAAAAGTATTGTCGCATACAAAATAATTTAGAAATTATACATATACTTTATTTTGAATACACAAACATGATACAGTATATCAAAACATAAAGTCATGGTGCCTTGCAAAAAATAATTAATATCGTGTATGACTCCCACGAGCTTGGAGGACTGCATCCATACGTCTCGGCAATGACTCAGTTAACTGAGTGATGAAGTCATCTGGAATGGGAAAGAAAGCCATCTTGAGGGACCCAGAGTTCATTCAGATTCTTTGGTTTCACCTTCCAAGCCTCCTTCATCTTACCCCAGACATGCTCAATAATATTCATGTCTGGTGACGGGGCTAAAACACCTTGACATTCTTTGCTTTCAGGAACTCTGATGTGGAGGCTGAAGTATGAGAAGGAGCACCATCCTGCTGCATAGTTTACCCTCTCCTGTGGTTTGGAATGTACTGGGCAGCAAGAATTTCTTGATACTTCAGGCTATTGATGCTTCCATCCACTCTCCACACCCCCATACTGGATGTAACCCCAAACCATGATTTTTCCTCCACCAAACTTGACTGCTTTCTGGGTGCATGTGGGTTCCAACATGTCTTCTGCAACACTTGCATCGACTGGGATGCAGTTCAATGGGTGATTCATCATAAAAATCAACCTTCTGCAACTTTTCCACTGTCCATCGTTCCTGCAAGCTGTGGGCCTTAGCAAATGCAACATGATTTTTTTGTTGTCTTCTGTTTAATGCTGGTTTCTGAGGACTAATTCAACCATGGAGACCACTGTGTGAGAGAATTTGACAAACTGTTCTTGTAGATACAGGGTTTTCTGGTGAGAAATCCACAAGTAGCTCGGGTGCAGATGAAAATGGGCTTGCCCTGAAATGTCAAAGCAACAAACGGTTCTCGTAAACAGTTGGCTAAGGGGGTCTGCCTGCCCTGGGCTTGTCATGAACATCAAATCTTTCTCTTATTCTCCACATTTGGATACATTAAACATGTCTGTCCCCTCAGCAGCAGACTTGGTCTTCAGGCTCTTGATGATCAACACTTTGGTCTGTGGTTGAATCTTTGACATGTTGACAGGGGTCAGGTTACACTTTACATGAAGGACTGGTGTGCTGGGGCTCTTTTTATACACACCTGGGAATGTGTTAACTACAGTATTTGTCAGAGGTGATGCTCTAATCTGTGACTGGTTAAATCATTTACAGGACAGGACAAGACTTTTGTCCTTGCAAAATAAATGTGATGGGTTTTACCAAGCTGTGAACATTGGGACACTTTCGATGGTTTCATTTTGCAACCAGTTATCACTGTGAAAGCCTTGACATTAAATGAAATATTTATTGTAACAAGTAATTGATTAGAAATAAAGTTATATGCCGTTTTAAGGTACTATGTCCTTATGTGACAAGACTTTTGTCAGGGACTGTAAATGCACTCAGTGGATCATCCTGAGAAGACAAAGGTATGAACTTGTCATTTACTGTCCCCTTACAGCCATGCAGGATGCAGTTTTCCAGAGATGACTGAGGTGGGGGCGGATTTTTCTTCTTCTTTGAACTCTGGCCTGCTGTCCATTCTTCGTCATCTTGTTGTTTCTTGGCATTTTGCAACTATCAGAAAATCATTACATTCATTACAACAGTGAAATACTGTACACACACACACACACACCATACCTGCCAATATTGAGTTGTGAAATATAGAGTGATTTTTTTTTCAGGCACTGACGTACTGTTGTTGACGTTAGGCTGGCTCCCTCTCAACTGCTGGTTTGGGTGATTAAACTCTAGAATATATTATAAATATTTTGCAAAGTTTATCAAACTCAACCTACATTAATCAGATTACTCAAAGCTAAATTAACTAGCTAGCTAAAACAACAACACATACATTACTACAATAGCCAAATAACGGTAGTATTAACTTTATCTAGCTAGCTCCTTCCTCCCTTATACTCATATGCACTCTAGTCCCTGTCTCATACATTTACATTTTACCATTCTGAAATAAATAAGGACAACAAAAGGAAGCAACAATTCATTGTCTTGTAAGTAGAAAAATAAATCCAGCTAGCTAACCTATCAGTTACAAATTCTAATCGGTAGGCCATGGACATCAATAATGCTCTCAATCTCTTTCTATAGCCAGAAAATAAGATTAACTTACCACCAAGATGTCTTTGCTGAATAAGTTCAGGTGGGGTGTGATGTGTAGCAGGGTTAGTGTATCGGTTGATTAGTGTGTTGATGTGTGACCTGGTCACTGTGTTCTTTTATCCTGATAGCCCAGTCTCCCTGGGGGTGCGTATACCATGATATAGTATTCACTTTTCATGTATTTCATTCCAGAGAGTATAGCAGTGCATAACTCAGGTCTCTGTTGTTGAACATATTATTTGAGATATTATTTAGATGCAATAAAAAAGCTTAATCCCTTTTGGAAGGCTAAATCTTGAAAGTTATTTTTTCTCTGATTTGAGACACAGCGGAGATCTTTAGTCACAGCATGTGTAATCTTCTAGATAGAAAGCTCATTTTGGGCTTAAATTGAAACTCATAACCTTGGGAAGTTTTTCATACCCATCTGAGGCGGTGAGATGTGTAATAAAATGCTTGAAAATAATCGCTTTTAATGATAAATTGTCAGGCGGACAGTCATTTTTTTGTCTTTTGGAGTATGATGAGGGTGATATTTGAAAATAGAAAGGCAGTAAGCCCTATAATCTTATTCTGCTAGTTTCCCTGAAGGGTCAGGATACCCCATGCACAATTTGAGACTTTTCTGACCATTTATACAGTTGCAGTTCCTTAATATTTACAATGACATCATTTCGCCAGAAGCTTTTCCCAAAAAGGGTTTTTTTTTGGCCCCTGGGACCAAACGGCCCTGAGTTGGGGTTGGTCCTTATCAACTTATGATGGCCCACGGTATGGGATAACTGGAAATAACAGTGAAAAAAAGGTAGCAAAAAACATCCTGAGGGGTGGACCTGGCTCCCAGCCTAAATGCTCTGCCCGCCCCGTGCGAATGTTTTCCGGTATGTCCCAGCCCACATATGCCCCCCTACCCCCTACCCAAACACTGCCCGAGGGACAGACGGTACCTTCCACAAAAAAACACAAATCTGACTGCCTCTTTAAAAAAGAAAATAAAACTGTCTCTTCAAAATAAGCACAAATATCAGTCTCTTCAGGGCGAGGGGGACAGATTTGATTGTGTCTTCAAAATAAAATACACATCTGACTGTATTTTCAAAATAAAGGACAAGTTTGACCATACCGTCAAAACAGAACACAAATCTGATGGTCTCCTCAAAATAAACCACAAATCTGACTGCCTCTTAAAAATAAAACACAAATCTGACTCTTAAAAAAACACATATCTGTCTATTCAAAAATAAAAAAAAACATATAATTAAGTACAAATCTGACCATACCTTCAAATTAAAATACGTATCTGACTGTTTCTTCAAAATTAAATACAAATCTGACTATCTCTTCAAAATAAAACTAAATCTGACTGTCCAAAAAAACCCACACACAAATCTGATCAAAAAAAACACATATCTATCTGTCTCTTAAAAAAAATCTGACTAGTCCTTTAAAATAAAACACACATCTGACTGTTTCTTCAACATAAAACACCAATTTTTTCAAAATTAAACACAAAGCTTACTTTACTTTTAAAATAATACACAGATATGATTGGTTCTTTCAAAAAAAAGTACTGATTAGAATGCTGCATAAAAATAAAACACTGATCTTATCATTTTCTCCAAAATAAAACTGAGCTGAATGTTATCTTCAAATTAAAAAGAATATTTGAATGTTTCCTTCAAAATAAAAACATATATTAAAGCTTCCTTTACAATAAACAGAAAATTAAATTTTCTGACTTTAGTCACAGCATGTGTAATCTTCTAGATAGAAGGCTCATTGTTGGCTCAAATTGAAACTCATAACCTTGGGAAGTTTTTCATACCCATCTGAGTCAGTGAGATGTGTAATAAAATGCTTGAAAATAATCGCTTTTAATGATAAATTGTCAGGCGGACAGTCATTTTTTTGTCTTTTGGAGTATGATGAGGGTGATATTTGAAAATAGAAAGGCAGTAAGCCCTATAATCTTATTCTGCTAGTTTCCCTGAAGGGTCAGGATACCCCATGCACAATTTGAGACTTTTCTGACCATTTATACAGGTGCAGTTCCTTAATATTTACAATGACATCATTTCGCCAGAAGCTTTTCCCAAAAAGGGTTTTTTTTTGGCCCCTGGGACCAAACGGCCCTGAGTTGGGGTTGGTCCTTATCAACTTATGATGGCCCACGGTATGGGATAACTGGAAATAACAGTGAAAAAAAGGTAGCAAAAAACATCCTGAGGGGTGGACCTGGCTCCCAGCCTAAATAATTAAGTTGAATTAAAGATACTGAAATGGGAGCATAGTCTCAGAGTTTTCATGGAATGATAAAGATCTGAGCAGGCCGCTGACTTACGTGCTGACGTCCATCCATGTACTGTGAGGTCGCGTGCTCTGACGCAGCTCCGTAGCCTGTTGCGACACCATCTTGTTCTGACGGGAAGTGGGCGGGGCGTCATGAGAGCAGACAGTGACAGACAAACATTAGTTAATATTTTTCTAACCTGGTCATGTCTGTACATGGTTACACTTTATCTATAGATCATAAACCAGGAAGGTGATAATGTTTTTAAACTAACGGACTGACAGTCCAGGTGAGCGTGCAGGTAAGCTTTGACCGTCAGCTGATATGACATGTTAATATTCTGCAGTGTACAAAATATCACAATACTGTGACACTGGAATTATCGATTTATTTCAAGAATAAAAAACATTATCAACATGAAGTACAGCTTTTAAATTGTAAAATCTGATTGTCAGAGGGAAAATAAATGTCTCTTTTCAGGTTAACTGTAGGATTATTGTAACATAATTACAATTTCCAATAATTTAGTGTCATAGTCACAAATTTTGTCAGTATTGTGATATTTTGTATACTACAGAATACTTAAATGTCATATCAGGAGCTACACTGTGATCCTAGATGTTATTTATTTATTTATGTCTTTTTATATAAATAACCAAACATGTCCTCATTCATGTGTAATATCAGTTGACCTCCTACAGTATTTATATATCATCATAAATATTTTCTTGTATCTATAACAAATATGTTTATTTAAACCAGCTCTGCGCTTCACCCTCTGTTAGATCTTAAGGTTCTGATTAAAAACGTGACCTCTTCTCATGTCTTCATGTTTTTATTTCAGACATGAACCAAGAGGACAATAATGTTTTTTAAAGGAGAAGACCCCACAAATTAATTTTCTTTATGATAATTATTTTGGTCATTAATCCTGTTATTCATGATGTTTATTTTGGTCATTAATATTGTTTATGATGTTTATTTTGGTCTTTAATCTTGTTGTTAATGATGCTTATTTTGGTCATTAATGTTGTTTATAATGTTTATTTTGGTCATTAATGTTGTTTATGATGTTTTTTTTGGTCTGTAGTATTGTTGCTTATGATGTTTATTTTGGTCATTATTGTTGTTTATGATGCTTATTTTGTGTAATATACAGGTTGTATTCACCATCATGGCACCTGTCTTTCTGCTGCTGTTAGCTGCTCTCATGCTTACTGCGGGAGCAGGTAAGTTACACCTCTGTACTTGTATATTTAGAGACATTTTTTGTAACTATGAGGCTCTGGCCAAAGACCAATTCAAGGGCCCATAAGCTAAAAGTCCTGGTGGTATTCCATGTTATAACCATAATACTTGATTTAAGGCATTTAACTTAAAATTAAAACTTTAAATGTCTGTGGCTTGATCCCAAACACTTTGGGCTCTAATTTCCTGGTGCAACTCAGGGTGGCGCAGCCTGGCGCACCCCGCGCAGCTGTAATTTCGTCCGGCGCACCGCCGTGCACAGCCAATTTGGCAATTTGGTAGACCGGCTGCACCGAGATGGGTGTGTCGGCGCACCAGGGGGAGGTGTTGAAAGATTCAGCTTGCGCAGTGACAATTTCGTGCCAAAAAAACGCGCAAAAGGGGCACTGAAAGCCTGCCAGCTCCAACCTGGTCTATTCTCGGCGCAGGAGAGGCGCACCCAGGGCAGTGGTAATGTGGCTGACAGGCGCACAGTGCGCACACGTCACCAAAACCTCACAGGCAGGTATCCAGTGTGTCAGGCACATTTCAATGCAATAAACAATCTCAGCAACCACTATTTAATGTAACCGTCTGAACCAGCACATACATTTGTATCTATATTAATTGTCCCATCACATCTGATGTCAGATCAGAGACGTTTGTCATAACTAACGAGTTCACATCTCTCAACCACAAACAGTCACATCATCCGATACAGAGTATCTGGCTTCTCTCATCTCATGAAATTCATAAGAAAAGAAAAAGAGAGAGACGCTCGCTGAATAAATGTAAGTCACTCGGTGTCTTTAGGATTTACCTGTGATTGCCCATATTTCTCTGTTTTAATCTTTATTCGTAACGTGATCTGAAAAGATGGAGTACATTATTGTAAGGAGGATGAGGAGGAGATATATTTTCATCAGAGGTTCTGCTATTTGGCGACGACAGACCAGGAATGCAGGTGGATCACAAGCATGATGAATGGATTAGCCTGCTGCTGTGTTTAAATGTAATTATCACTTAATTTTGTACTCCTATTATGACACAGGAACAGATTACATTTGTCCCGCGAGGTGGTCCACACGGTGACGCGCATTGTGGCCTCCGATGCACGACCCGGTGGCCCCTGCGCTCTCCCAGTTGCTGCAAAAGTGACAGCAGCTCTGACCTTCGTCTCCACCGAGGTGAAATTGTCACTGCGCCTCGCCCGCGGCGCATTTAAAGGCGAGGAGAGGCATTCATTGGCGTGGGTGCGCCTGCCTGCGCCAGACTGCGCCAGACTGCGCTGTGCACGAAACTTGCAAAATGCCCTGGACACACCCTGTTGGCGCGGCGCAGGCACGGCGCAGGGCAGGTGCGCCCCGCCTGCGCCTGGTCTACGAAATTAGAGCCCTTTGACACATTCTCACTGCAAACTTTGGAGCTGTAGAGGACATGACAATCCAGCCTGATAAATATTCAGAAGGGCTCATAATTCACAGCAGTATTTTTGTGTAAAGGTAGATGATGATGTTTGGTCATCTGACAGTGTTTTGTATCGCACATCTAAAAGGTTGGATAAGATTTTAATTCAAACACTAACAGAGCTTTAATATTTATAATTTTTATTTTTATTTTTATTGTAGATATAATATTTAATGAGAGAAACACATTCATTGTGACTTGTATTTGTTTGTATTTCCAGTCAGTGTGCGATTTCACACGTGTGTCCTGTGGCTCACTAGCTTTATTAATTTAACCTTTATTTAACCAGGTAAAACAAGACCCATTGAGATCATGATCTCTTTCACAAGGGTGACCTGGCCAAGAGGTCAGCAGCACACGTCATGGTAAAAACATATTGCCAGTAACAGTATACACAACAATGATTTAGAAAATACAATTTTTTTGTGAATGAGAAAACGCAGTAAAGGGCAGTACATTATTGACTACACATAACTATTCAGAAACACAGGCACTGCTTTATGGTTTCACGCTGTTTATCCATCAGCAAGGATCGGAAAAGTCCCAAGTGAGATGAGCTCTGAGAGCTTCAGTTCAGTCTGAAGAGAGTTCCACGCTGTTGGAGCAGCAAAACTGAACGCTTTCTTCCCCAATTCAGTTCTTACACGAGGAACAGAAAGATGGAAGACATCACAGGACCGTAAGGCATAGTGGCTTGTAGTTCTCCGAAGAAGAGTGCATAAATAAGGTGGAACCAAGCCAAGAATTGCTTTATAAATCAGAGTCAGCCAGTGCGTATACCTTCGCGCACTTAAAGAGGGCAACCCAGATCGGATGTACAGGTCACAATGATGTGTGAGGCGACCATCACCCGTGACAAACCTCAAAGCACTGTGATAAACAGTGTTTAAGGTTTGGAGACATTTTAGAGGAGCACCAAAATACAGCACATCTCCATAGTCAATCAGGGGAAGAAATGTTGCTGATACAAGCAGTTTCCGGGCTCTAAGAGAGAAACAAGATT
This sequence comes from Cetoscarus ocellatus, assembly GCA_037902135.1. Lineage (NCBI taxonomy): Eukaryota > Metazoa > Chordata > Actinopteri > Labriformes > Labridae > Cetoscarus > Cetoscarus ocellatus. Next base: position 14,658 of record JBAMNC010002126.1, read on the forward strand.
TGTTTCTGTAGAAGAAAACCGAGCTTGACCCTGAGTTTATTGACCAAGCCGGCAATGTGTGCTTTAAAAGAAAGCTCACGATCCAAAAGAAAACCCAGATACTTGTAATTGGAGACCAGCTCAATTGGATTTCCTTGATGAGTTACCACAGTCGGGATATTTGCTGGTATCTCACTTGAGTTTGAAAAAACCATGAGCTTGGTCTTTTCAGTGTTTAAAACCAGTTTCAGACTTCTCAGACGAGACTGTACAACATTAAAAGCAGCTTGTAAAAACTCAAAAGCCTGAGTGAGTGAGGATGAACAGCAATAAATAATGGTATCATCTGCATAAAAGTGATAAAAAGCATTTGACACATTAGTACACAGACTGTTGATGTATATGGAAAATAAAATGGGTCCCAGGACTGAGCCTTGGGGCACCCCTTTGGTGACTTCCAGGATAGCAGAGGTGGATCCAGCCACTTGCACACACTGTGTCCCGTTTGTTAAATTATTCGTAAACCAATGAGAGGCAGATTGTGAAATACCATTATTGAGTAATGTCTTAGTCAAGAGTCTGTGGTCTACTGTGTCAAAGGCTTTAGACAGATCGATAAAAAGAGCAACGCAATATTTCTTGCTGTCCAGAGCCTCAATAAAATCATTTAAAACTTTAAGACCAGCTGTAACAGTGCTGTGCTGTTTTCTAAAACCTGATTGAAACAATGATAAAATATTATTTGACTCTAAAAAATCCTTTAATTGATCACTGACGATCCTTTCAAACAATTTTGCTAAAATACATAATTTAGAAATTGGTCTGTAAGTTATTTACATTGGTGGGTTCACCCCCTTTTAACAGGGGGAGAATAAAAGCAGGATTTCCAAACTTTTGGGATTTTATTACTGATAAAACTCAGGTTAAAAATATGTGCCAGAGGCTCAGCAATAAAATCAGCAGCCAATTTTAAAAAGAAAGGATCGACATATCAGGCCCAGCAGCTTTTCCTGTGTCCAGTCTCTTCAGAGCAGTCTGAACCTCAGAGGCAGTCACAGCAGTAAACTCAAAAGGGCTGGTGGTGCCACTACTTGTCGGTGTCGGGAACAAGGTTGAGTTTATACTGGTTGGGTCATCTTTGGTCAGCTCAGGATGTGAAGACTCAAACAAGGAGCCAGCAGAGATAAAATGATCATTAAAATAATTTAAAATGGCTGTCTTATCAGACAGAGGACCTGAATCTGTGATTAAAGAGCTTGGCAGGTCACTAGTCATTACATGACTGTTTAATTTAATACCTGCCAAAACTTTTTGGGGTCATTCAAATTTTTAGTAGATTCGGTTAAATAAAGTCAGACTTAGCTTTTTTAATCTGAGCAGTGCATTTATTGCGAAGCTGACGAAAGCTGAGCCAATCTGCCTCTAATTTTGACTTTCGAGCCCTTGCCAAGCGATGTCCCTTTCCTTGAGATGGTTTCCTAAATCGGTGGAAAACCAAGGATTTTTCCTTCCCTTAACCCTGAATTTCCGGATGGGAGCATGCTTATTAATGATGTGAATGAACTCGTCATAAAGTAACTCAAGGCCAGCTCAACATCATCAAACAAAGAAATTCTGCCTCCATTTAAAAACAGCCAGATCATGTACAAATGCTTGTACACAAAAGTTTTTAAAATCTCTTTTGAAGAGAATATGTGGCTTGGATCTTGGTAGTTTTGTATTTCTTACTGTTGCAATGGCACAGTGATCACTCAGATCGTTTACAAATACACCTATGTTTGTGTATTTGTGGGGGCTATTTGTTAAAATTAAATCAATTAAAGATGATTTTGAGGGGTTTTTATCATTTGGACGGGTTGGGGAATTTACTAGTTGAGTTAAAGGGATAGTTCAGTATTTTTTAAGTGGGGTTGAGAAGGCGTCCAGATGGCTGTGGATCAAGAGGGGAGATCCGTGGACCATAACAGCTACTTAGACACAAGCCGGGGACTGATCAACCCCGGCTGGGTCACCTGGGCGAGGGTGTCTGATGTTGTGAGACCCGAAACACCCAATGAACCCAGGATACATCACTGATGATGTGTCTAAGTTGCACTTAAGTGTATATTAGAACTAGTTGATCTGGCCAAGCCAGTGACCTCCGGGAACAGGACGGATGACGACCATGAAAGTATGGTGACTGCTGGAGAGACAGCCGACAACTGGAAAGACAGTAACCGGGGCAGTGAGGGCTAGCAACCCAAACTGCAGCTCCCGTGAGGGGGCACCCACAAGCAGGCTACGGAAAACTCTTCTGAATTATACCCCCAGGAGTGCCCGAGAGGGGGGGAGGATGAGCACCCCAACAGGACGGACCAACAGGCAATGACCCATGCTAACGGAAAAAAGACAACGAGCGCAGTTTGTTCATGTGGCAAAGTCTGCAAGAACCAGCATGGCCTGAAGATCCACCAGGCCAGAAAGAAGTGTTTGACGGGGAAGCAGGTGGTGCAACGCACAGGTCCAGTGCCTGGTGAGACGCAGGAGGAGCCTGGCCAGGAGTCAACCCATAGTGCCCAGACCCTCCATGCTCCACAAGCCCCTCCCTGTACCAGACATTCCGAACATCGCAGGGTCTTGTGGCCTGGTGCCACCAAGGAAGGCGAATGGCTCCAGTTTGACAAAGATCTAGATCAAGTCCTTGAAGCCGCCGCAAGGGGAGATGCAGACCAGAAGTTGCGGACGATGTCTGCAATGATCATCAGCATCGGTGCTGAAAGGTTTGGCATAAAGGAACAACAGCCAACCAGAGGTCTAGGGGAACCAAACAGACTGGAGGGGAAGATCAGCCAGCTTCGGCAGGAGCTCAGACTGCTTGGGAGGCAGTTTAAGCAGGCAAGGGAGGAGGAAAAGGCTGGGCTGTCAGAACTCCGCAACATCGTGAGGAAAAAACTCACCACCCTCCGTCGTGCCGAGTGGCACAGGAAAAGGGGCAGGGAGAGAGCCAGGAAACGTGCAGCCTTCATCTCGAACCCTTTTGGTTTCACCAAGAAGATCCTCGGGCAGAAAAGAAACGGCCACCTCGTGTGTACTGAAGATGAGGTCAACCAGTACCTCAGAACCACCTACAGTGACAGCGCTCGAGAAGAAGATCTTGGGCCATGCAAGACCTTGATAACTCCGCCAGAACCCACCACGGCATTTGACACCAAGGAGCCAACTTTGAAAGAAGTCGAGCAGGTTGTCAGAGCAGCTAGATCGAGCTCAGCACCAGGCCCCAGCAAAGTGCCGTATGTTGTCTTCAAGAGATGCCCCAGACTCTTGAAGCGACTATGGAGGATCCTCAAAGTCATCTGGAGAAGGGGGAAGGTAGCACAGCAGTGGAGACATGCAGAGGGTGTCTGGATTCCAAAGGAGGAGAACTCAAGCACCATCGAACAGTTCAGGATCATCTCACTCCTCAGTGTCGAGGGCAAGATATTCTTCAGTATCATTGCCCGGCGCGTGACGGAGTTCCTCCTTAGAAACAGCTACATCGACACCTCTGTGCAGAAGGGGGGAGTTCCGAAGGTCCCAGGGTGCATCGAGCATACAGGAGTCGTCACCCAGCTGATCCGGGAGGCACGGGAAGGCAGAGGAGACCTGGCAGTCCTTTGGCTAGACCTCGCCAATGCCTACGGGTCCATTCCACACAAGCTGGTGGAAACTTCGCTTGACCGACACCACGTTCCAGGTAAGATCAAGGACCTCATACTGGACTACTACAGCTGTTTCAGCGTGAGAGTCACTTCCGGAACTGTAACATCTGCATTTCATCGGCTTGAGAAAGGCATTATCACTGGATGCACCATTTCCGTGATATTGTTCGCCTTGGCCATGAATATGCTGGTGAAGTCAGCAGAGGTGGAGTGCAGAGGCCCGCTCACCAACTCAGGTACGCGGCAGCCCCCCATCAGAGCATTTATGGATGATCTGACAGTGACTACAACATCAGTCCCGGGATGTAGATGGATCCTTCAAGGCCTGGAGCGTCTCATTAACTGGGCCCGGATTACCTTCAAGCCAGCAAAGTCCAGGTCCCTGGTGGTGAAGAGGGGGAAGGTTACAGACCTGTTTCGCTTCTCACTTGGAGGCACCCAGATTCCATCTGTGGGAGAGAAGCCAGTCAAGAGCCTGGGCAAGATCTTTGACTGCACCTTGAAGGACACTGCAGCACTCCAAGCAACATCAGAGGAGTTGGGAACCTGGCTGACAGCTGTGGATAAGTCAGGGCTACCAGGTAAGTTCAAAGCCTGGATTTACCAACATGGCATCTTGCCACGACTCCTCTGGCCTCTGCTGGTCTACAATGTGCCAATGACCAGTGTTGAGGGCTTCGAGAGGAAGGTAAGTTGTTTCCTGCGGAAGTGGTTGGGCTTACTGCGAAGTCTCAGCAGCATCGCTTTGTATGGGAGAAACAACAAACTGAAACTGCCCTTCAGTAGTGTGACGGAGGAGTTTATGGTTACCCGAGCAAGAGAGGTGCTGCTGTATAGGGACTCCAGTGACATCAAAGTCTCCTCAGCCGGCATAGAAGTAAGAGCCGGCAGGAAGTGGAAGGCTCACAAGGCAGTGGACCAGGCTGAGTCCCGCCTGCGACACAGGAAGCTGGTGGGATCAGTGGCTTCCGGTCGTGCAGGCTTCGGGAGCAACCCAAGACCTCACTACATCAAGGCCCAGGGAAAGGAGAGGCGTCAGCTGATCCAGCAGGAGATCCGAGCCGGGGTGGAGGAAGCCCGCTGCAGTAGGACAGTAGGGATGCGGCAACAGGGGGCGTGGACCCGATGGGAGGAGGCAGCTGACCGGAAGATAACGTGGACAGAGCTATGGCGATCTGAGCCACACCGGATCAAGTTTCTGATCGAGTTGGTGTACGATGTCCTCCCGAGCCCAACCAACCTCTTCCGCTGGGGCTTGGCCGAGAATCCACTGTGCCCTCTCTGCCAGAGAAGTGGATCGCTGGAGCACATCTTGAGCTGCTGCCCAAGGGCACTAGGAGAAGGGCGCTACCGCTGGCGCCATGACCAAGTGCTGCGGGTTATCGCAGAGGTCATCAGCACAGGGATCTCCACCAGCAAGCACCAGCAACCATCAAGGCAGTCCATCGCCTTTGTTAGAGCCGGAGAGAAGCCACAGAAGAGCCAGAGCCAAGCAGGAGGGCTGCTGGCATCAGCTCGGGACTGGCAGCTGAAAGTCGACCTAGGGAAACAGCTCAGATTCCCAGAGAACATCGCAGTGACCACACTCAGGCCAGAAATAGTCCTGGTGTCAGAAACAACAAGGCAAGTGGTCCTGTTGGAGTTGACTGTTCTCTGAGAAGACCGGATGGAGGAGGCCTTAGAGAGGAAGAGGGCTAAGTACGAGGAGCTGGCAGGCGAGTGCCGGAGCAGGGGATGGAGGACCCGATGCAACCCCATCGAGGTCGGGTGCAGAGGATTCGTGGGCCAGTCTCTCGTCAGGGCACTCAAGATGCTGGGAGTGAAGGGACTGCAAAACAGAAGAGCCATCAAAAACATCACAGACGCAGCAGAGAAGGCGTCCAGATGGCTGTGGATCAAGAGGGGAGATCCGTGGACCGTAACAGCTACTTAGACACAAGCCGGGGACTGATCAACCCCGGCTGGGTCACCTGGGCGAGGGTGTCTGATGTTGTGAGACCCGAAACACCCAATGAACCCAGGATACATCACTGATGATGTGTCTAAGTTGCACTTAAGTGTATATTAGAACTATGAGCTCCATATGGCCACTAAGTACATTAGATACAGTAGAAAGTTCTCTCCTCTCCCTCAGTAAGCCACAGTCTGTAATAGTCTGTTGCACAGATGTAGCCGCAAACAGGGAAGTATTGTAACAAATACAAAGGATATTTTCTCTGCCTACAAGAACTCCCATCAAAAAATAATACCACAGTTTAAGAGTATGCTACCTGTAAATGCTTATAAGTGCATTAACTTTTTGGAAATATAAAGTTTTTCTGGAACTAACCAGACGTCACGTATTCCTCAGCGCAGCGCTGCCATGAGTTGGTGAATCACTCCGCCTCCCTCTCAGCTGTTGTAAACATTACAGGTTAGCGACTTCATTGGGCATTGAGTCGCAGTTCATACACTCCCACCACTGTGAATTTCCAACTCTTTCTCAACCTCCCGTTTCCACCAACGTTTCCTCTCTGTTTCTTTCGGCCTGTTCGGTCTCCATCTGCAGCAGCTCTTCTCCTGTGAACTCTGGTTCATACAGGTATCCTCTTGGCTCCAATGGAACTTCATCGTCGCTGTCATAATCGCTTCTTTTTAATTTCCTACATTGTCTCTTCCTCACACCGCTAAGAGTCAGAACAAAGGAATTACAACACTTGATAAGTTACACGAGGCTAAAGCCGGCGTCTGAAGCCGCTAGCTTGTTATGTTTACAACAGCTGAGAGGGAGGCGGAGAGATTCTGTGGCTCGCAGGAGTGCTGCGCGGAGGAATACGTGACGTGAGTCGGTTAGTTCCAGAAAAACTTCATATTTCCAAAAAGTTAATGCACTTAAAAACATTAATAGGTAGCGTACTTCTAAACTGTGATATTATTTTTTGATGGGAGTTCTTGTAGGCGGAGAAAATACCCTTTGTATTTGGTACAATACTTCCCTGTTTGCGGCTGGTTCTGCGTAACAGACTCTTACAGACTGTGGCTTACTGAGGGAGAGGAGAGAACTTTCTGCTGCATCTAATGTACTTAGTGGCCATGTGGAGCTCATACAACCCCACTTCAAAAAAAAACCAAACTATCCCTTTAAATTTAGTAAATCGCAGACTGATTTAAGGTTGTCTGATGACAAAGTCAACCAGTCAAGGTTTAAATCCTCAACCAAAAGAAGTTCACTGGAGTTTAACCCAGCCACAAACGACACAAGTGAGGATAGAGCATCGATGGAGGCAGAGGGAGGTCTATTACACCCTATGATGTTGAGAGTCTGGCCGTCTTCAAAATCCAGCTTCAGGGCAAGGGCTACAAATTGTTTACTAATGGAAAGTGATGATAGAAGGGTAACATGAAATGAATTTCTAATATATATCGCTACCGGAAGACATTATATCCACTAATAGCTATGTCTTTATCAGGGACTGCTTTACTAAGCCGGGATTCTGACAGGAGAAGTATATCAGTATTGGTTGACTGAACCCAGATTTTAACAAGATCTAGTTTGGGGAGCAGGCTCCTGACATTTAAATGAAGTATACCTAGGCCTGACCTAGCTCTGAATTCATCAGGAGTGCTGATGTCCAGGGCCGGGCCTGGATTCAGTTGAACATTGCCTGACAGCAGGAGTAACGGCAAGAAGAAAATTTATCGCTTTACATTATGTAATGTCACAGTATCAAGATTTTTTTGCCTCAAGAGATGCATTTTCAGTAGGAGAAAAGCCATTTTTCAAAACAGTATTACACCATAACCAAAGTTGTTTGAAGCAATTTACATATAAATCATCAGAGAATGTCAGTGACAGCTTTGACGGCTCAGCCGGGGCCAAGGACCAGGTGTCTGTGAGCTGGGCAAACACAGAGGTGGGTGGGGCACCTGATCAGGTACACAACCACGCATGTGGAAAACCGATCCAGGGATAAGCAAGAGAACCAGCGACGGCACCAGTGCTAAAGTCATTGTAATTGACTTGGGTCAGATGCTTTATGTGAAATTATAGTTATGGAGAACGTTTTCCATCTATTTCCTACTGACACCTGCACATCCATAATGCAGTTCTTCAATAGCAAAATCACCAACATCCATCAGCTTCTATGCTTGACCGGTCCAACTCTCTCTCCACCACCTCATCTCCCACACTCTCAGCTCCTTTCAAGTTTTCAACTCCCCCCTTCTTCCAAAATCTCTGATCTCATCCATAAATCCAAGCCCTCCACCTGCCAGCTTGATCCCCTCCCCACATCCCTGGTGAAATCCTCCCTCCCCTCCTTACTCCCTCTTATTTCCTCCATTATTCACTCCTCACTCTGCACCGGGATTGTTCCCTCATCTTTCAAAACTGCAGCTGTGACCCCCATACTCAAGAAACCTGGTTTAGATCCCAACAACTTTAATAATCTCCGCCCCATCTCTCATTTACCTTTCATTTCCAAAATCCTTGAAAAGATGGTCGCCAGCCAACTTCACTCTCACCTATCTCACAATAATCGTTACGTGCCCTTCCAGTCTGGTCTTCGCCCCCGTCACAGCACTGAAACAGCACTTATTAAAATCACCAATGACCTCCTCACGGCAGCTGATTCCGGTTCCCTGTCCATCCTTATCCTCCTTGACCTGAGTGCGGCCTTTGACACCATTTCTCACCCCATCCTACTCAGTCGACTCTCTTCTATTGGTATCACCCACACCCCCCTCAGCTGGTTCCACTCATACCTCACAGGCCACACTCAGTTCATTCAGCTACAATCTTTCCATTCAGACCCCTCTCCAGTCACTACAGGTGTGCCCCAGGGCTCCGTCCTGGGGCCGCTCTCTTCATCACCAACTCCTCCCCCTCGGCCATATCTTTCGTAAATTCAATATTAATTTCCACTGCTTCGCAGATGACACCCAGCTCTACCTCTCCTGCAAACCTACCTCCACACTCCCACCCCCCTCCCTTATCTCCTGTCTATCTGATATCAAATCCTGGTTCACCTCCAATTTCCTCCAATTAAACTGTGATAAAACTGAGCTACTTCTTATCGGCGCTAAATCCACACTGCTTAAAGTTGACAGCTTCTCCCTCTTCATCGACAACTCCCCAGTTTCCCCGTGCCCTCAGGTCAAGAGTCTGGGTGTCATCCTCGACAGCACACTGTCCTTTCAGTCTCACATCAATAACATCACCCGGTCTGCCTACTTCCACCTCCGCAGCATTAACCATCTCCAGCCCTCCCTCACCCCTCACAGTGCCTCCATTCTAGTCCATAGCCTCGTCACTTCTCACATCGATTATTGTAATTCACTCCTCTTCGGTCTCCCCCAAAAGTCCCTCCATAAACTCCAACTAAGACCCCTTCATACCATCATATCAACCCCATTCTTCAGCACCTCCACTGGCTCCCGGTCAAACATATAATAGAGTTCAAAATCCTTCTGTACACCTTCAGAGCCATCCACAACCTCGCCCTGCCTTATCTGTCTGACCTCCTCCACATCGCCACTCCAGCCCACTCCCTCAGATCCTCCACCCACCTCGCTGTGCCCTCTGCCCGCCTCAGCACCATGGGCAGCAGGGCCTTCAGTCACTCTGCTCCCCAGCTCTGGAACTCTCTCCCACCAGACCTCCGAAACCTGGACTCCCTGTCTCTTTTTAAATCCAGACTTCAAACCCACCTGTTCAGGACTGCATACCCCACTTGACAATAACATTCCTCCTCTTCCCATTTCCTCTCACTATCTGTTGTGCTTTGCTATTGTTTATTTTATTATTATTGTTGATTTTATGATTTTGATATTGTTGATTTTGTTGTTGTTTTAATCTTGTAAGGCGTCCTTGAGTGTTGTGAAAGGCGCTTTAAATAAAATGTATTATTATTATTAACAACAGGAGGGAAAGTCACCTGTTGAAGTGTCCTGATGCCTTAGGTGTAGCAGGAACCATTGCGACTCCAACGAGGGACATGTGACGGCCGGGACGAAGGGCTAACAGCTAGCAACTGGCAGCTAGCTCTCCAGCTAGCCACCAGATTAAACACATTAAACTCTCACTCAGTAACCTTGCACAGCAGCTGGATCCGCCTGATTCAATGTCTGTAACCAGGCAGATTCATCTTGCTGGGCTTCAATCTACAATTGCCAATCAGTGTCCTTTAGAGCAGGAAGAGGTGGAGCTACGAGGGAAACAACTTCAGGAAGTGGCTGATTGGACAGAGATTAGCACAGATGCTAACAGCTTCAGTAGCAGTTTTATCAGATCTAGACCGCATTTCTTTATTACTTAAAAACAAAAAACAACACTAAACTTTTCAGTAGGAAGGATATTTACACTCCACTTCCAACATGTTTTGTTGAAAACTTGTTTTACGAAATGGCTCATGTTCTGCACAGTAGTGCCTCAAGGACAACAGAGCAAGCTGAAGACAAACTCTTCATTTTATAGACATATACTGTATGCATATATACAACTACATATAATAAATATATTTGTGTACGTGCATCCATCCAGGAAGAGACAAAGGGGCTAAAATCACATTTGTCTTTGCTGAATGTAGATTCATTCAATCATTCTTTAGCTGTATAGCACCATATTTGTCTTTGTTGAATATAAATTTACTACAGGTAAGCCCCATGAGGTGTGGCATCTCATTTTCAGCAGGGTCCTCATATGTGTTTGGTTGTAAAGATAGTTACTATGGATGTATAATCAATGAGAACCATGGATAGAGAGGTCAATCTAATACTAACATTGATATCTATTATGAATACAATCTGAAGAGGAATGATGATGATTAATATAACAGCATCTAGCTGAACTACATTAAAATGTGTTTAACTGGTCTAAAAGTATAAATTTATGTTAAATGATGTCATTTCTGTTGATGGTTGATGCAGGATAGAGCTCATGGAGTGGAGCAGGTCCACAGCAGAAGGTCATCCATGATTGTTTGTCAAGGTCACACTAATATATGTGCGCTGTTTTTAGGAACTACCTTGTATTTAATTTAGTTGATCTCTCTGAAGTTAATATCAGAACTGTAATGAAAATGGAATGGAGCTAAAGGAAAGGCCAAATATTTGTAATATATCAGAGGAGTAATGTTGGAGAGAGGGGAGCATGTGGAGCCATGGAGGGAGAGCAGCACTGTAAGTGTGTGTGTCGGCCTCTGTGGTGCTCCATGAGAGCGTATCTCAGTGAACGGACACAAATACCACATCCTTGTTGAAAATGTGCAAACAGCCCTCTCCTCGGTCCATTCACTCAAAAGAGCTCTGACATCATCACACCTCCAGACTCTCACAGGAACATCGAGAGGACGTGATACCTGTGTCCAGTCACAGAGAGACACAGCTTTAGAGGAGCACTACTCAGTGCATACATGGTACACACTCAGTTCCCAATAATCAGGCTGCCATGCTCTCATCAGAGACAGTCAGCTCAGAAGACATTAAAGAAGTAATCATGGGAGACGGGCGCAGTCAAAATAGTGTCTTCATTATTTAGAGTCTGATGCAAACGGCACAATATCCAGTGTGACTACAGCCAAGGCTGGAAGCAGCAGCACCATTCGCTAACATCTCTCATTTGAACTGATTTACATTTTCTTCCTTATTTGAAAGGTCTTATAAAGGCAGTGGTTTCATGTCCTTCTGGGGTTTATTTTGTTTCTAATTGAATATTCCTTCCTTCCTTAATATCTATAAATATGTTTTATTTTCTAATTATATTTACTTTGTGTGAAAAAACTGTCACAGTGTGACTCTTGGCTTTCATAGAAACATGGTATATTTGACATAAAGTCATTTATTTACAGAAATATTCCGAACAAGTTGAAGTGTGTGTGGGCCCTTGTGTATCAGCCTGTCGTATTCACCTGCTCAGAAATCTTCTCACAGCAGCTCCCAGGAGATGAAGAACAGAATCAATCAAATATTGATGTTCAGATGTGTGAACAGAAACATTAATGAGAGTTGTTGACACCATGTCTGCACATGGGCATTGTAGTTTGAAGAGAAAGACTTGAAATGAGAAAGTCGGGCTTTCTGCAGCCTTGATAAACAGATTTAATAACAATTTTAAATAGGGCCCGACTGATATATCAGCCAGCCGATTTAATCGGCCAATTATAGCACTTTTCAAAATATTCAACTTCGACCGAAGTTTTGCCGATATAACGCTGATATATTCTTACTTTCTCATAAAACAGTAAATGCTGTTCAGTGTCGAAGTTGCGCAGAATGATGTTGTTGCACCATTAGTCCAATAGATGGAGCTCTGACTCCATTCGATTCTCAGCCCCCTCCTCACCGCTGTCTAATCAGTCACCTACAGGAGTGGCACAGCATGGCAACAATACAAGAGTGGGCTGAACGCAGCTGCCGACAGATATGTTTATACCGACGTTGTGAAATCAACAGTGACTCAAAATGTCTCCCGTTTCAATTTAACTCTCTTTGCCATGTGTCATGACAAGTGACGCGAGCTTCGTTGCTTTTCAGTTACGTTACATTGGTAAAGTTGTGCTAACCTAGCTTAAGTTACTCCCTGTCTGTTCATGTTAAAAATGACATCGCTGTAGTTATGCCAACCTAGCATAGCATTAGCTAACAGCTTAAAAGCCAGCCAGTAACCGCAGAAATAACGCAAGTGCACAAATATTTTAGAGTGCAGAGAACGACTGTTCATCACTCCATCAGCTGAGTGTTGATGGAGTGTTGATGGAGGTGTGTGTGGATTGTCACTTCCTGGTGAGCGTATTCGTCATTTCCTGTTTTCATACTGTAGCGCTGTTTGTAGTGTGCTCTTTCTTTGCTCTGCTAACGCTAATTATAACTGCTGAATATTTGACATTTAAGCCTTGAACACAGTTGTGTTTGATTAACGTTCGATCGAGCGTACTAAGATTTAGTAAAAGCACTCTCGTTTCTCTGAGGTGGTGTAATTTAGTTTGACTCTCTTCTGCTCCTAGCTTAGCTTAGCCTAGCCTAGCATTGAGCTGCTAAGTATGGCTTCTCTCTCCTCTCCTGTTCTCTCCTGCCCTATGTGTCAGATGTTTAGCTACTCCACATCCTCCTTTAGCGATAGTAGTAATTGTCTGAAGTGTAGCATGTTCTTAGTTCTGGAGGCGAGGGTCACTGATCTGGAGGAGCGGCTCCGCACTGAACCCAAACCCTCTTATGCAGCTGTAGCTACTAGCCAGCAGGACGTAGCCAGTGCAGGTCATGCTAGCGCTAGCTTAGCTTCTCCCCCGGCTTGTAATGACTGGGTCACTGTCCGTGGCAAGCATAGCCGTAAGTTGAAGACCCACTCGGTACCCCACCATGCAGTTCACGTTTCGAACAGGTTTTTTCCCCTCGGTGACGGCGACGCGCCCGCTGGGGAACGAACTCTGTTAATTGGTGACTCCATAGTCAGAAACGTGAAGATAGCGAAGTCAGCGGGCATAGTTAGGTGCATCCCAGGGGCCAGAGCGGGCGACATTGAGTCAAATTTGAAGTTGCTGGCAGTGTGTGCATTTGCCAAAACAATGTCGGACTCCATAATTTTCTCTGGCCCCTTAGCAAATCTGATCAGTGATGACATGTATAGCCGCATGTCATCATTCAACCGCTGGCTATTGAGGTGGTGTCCAGCAAACGATGTGAGCTTCATTGATAATTGGACATCCTTCTGGGGAAAACCTGGTCTGATAGGAAGAGATGGCATCCATCCTACTTTGGCTGGTGCATCTCTCCTATCTCTCCTATCTCTCCTGCTGACCTCTCATAGATGAGACCATGTTGCAGAGCTGCAGTCCTCCACGCTCCTCTGCGCTTGCTTTAGGACAGTTATCCACCCATTACTGTTATGACAGTTGTGTTCATCACTATGATAACTGCTATGACTGTTGTAGTAGTGATGAATATTATTCTATAGAGACTGTGTCTGTCCCCCGACCCAAACGCCACATAGATGTTAGCACAAAAACAAATAAAAAAGGTGTCAATCATAGAAATCTGATTAAAATCAAAACCTCAAATGTAGAAGCTTCAAAACATCAGATAATTAGATGTGGTCTCTTAAATATTAGATCACTGAGATCCAAATCTTTACTAGTGAATGACCTTATATCAGAAAATCACATTGATTTATTCTGTCTAACAGAAATGTGGCTGTGCCAGGAGGAATATGTCAGTTTAAATGAATCCACTCCTCCCAGTCACTCAAATACTCATATACCACGCGGCACAGGCCGTGGAGGTGGTGTAGCAGCTATTTATCATTCTTGTCTCCAAATCAATCCTAGACCAAAAGCTAATTACTCTTCTTTTGAAAGCCTTGGTCTTAATTTATCTCATACTAACTCAGCAACCTGCCAGCCTGTCCTATTTGTGATAGTTTACCATCCTCCAGGCCCTTATTCTGAATTCTTATCAGAATTTTCTGAGATCATATCAAACTTGGTCCTTAGCTCTGATAAAATACTCATTGTAGGTGATTTTAAAATCCATGTTGACAAAGAAAGTGATAGCCTTAGCTCAGCTTTTATGTCCTTAATAGACTCAGTTGGTTTTATTCAGACTGTTCGTGTAGCTACTCATCATTTCAATCACACTCTTGATTTGGTTCTAGCATATGGCCTTGATGTTAATAAACTAAAAGTTTTTCCTGAAAATCCTTTATTATCCCATCACTTCTTAGTAACTTTTAACATCTTCTTACAGGATTTTGTGTTTTGTAACAAAATTGTGAAGAGTAGAAATCTGTCCAATGGTGCCGTGGCTAAATTTAAGGAAGCCATTCCTGCTGCCTTAAACTCAATAAATTGGCCAACTGATAACTGTGATATTAGCTATAGCCCCTCTCAGCTGGATCGACTTGTTGATGACTCTGCCAGTCTTTTAAGATCCACTTTGGACTCAATTGCCCCACTGAGACAAAAAACTATTAAACGTCAGAGGATGGCTCCTTGGTTTACTTCTGAAACTCGTGCACTTATACAAGCATCCCGTAAGTTAGAGAGACGTATACTACTCACGTATACTTTGGCGGGAAAGTCATAATAACTACATGACAGCCTTACGACATGCTCGAGCTGCCTACTACTGCTCAGTAATTGAAGAAAATAAAAACAACCCTAGGTACCTTTTCAGCACTGTAGCCAGGCTGACACAGAGTCAGAGCTCCATTGAGCCTGTGATTCCTCTAGCTCTCAGCTGTGAGGACTTTATGAGCTTTTTTAATGATAAAATTCTTAAAATTAGAGATAAAATTAGCAACTCCCTGCTTTCACCCGAACCTACCATACCACGAAATGTAATCAGACTTGAGTTAGATTGTTTTTCTACAGTTAGCCTTCAGGAGCTAAATTCTCTTGTCTTCTCCTCCAAACCATCTACCTGCCTTTTAGAACCGATCCCAACTAAACTGTTCAAGGAGGTCTTTCCCCTAGTTTGTCCATCCCTGCTGGAGACAATAAATAGATCTCTATCAACAGGCTACATGCCACAGTCTTTTAAAGTAGCTGTAATCAAACCTCTCCTTAAAAAAACCTAACCTCGATTCGGAAACATTAGCTAACTACAGGCCTATATCAAACCTTCCATTTACTTCAAAGATCCTGGAGAAAGTAGTGGCTAATCAGCTATGTGACTTCCTTCAAAACAACAGCCTTTTTGTGGACTTTCAGTCAGGATTTAGAGCTCATCACAGCACAGAGACTGCTCTAGTTAAAGTAACTAACAACCTACTCTCAGCTTCAGATAAGGGACTTCTCTCGGTACTTGTTTTGTTAGATCTTAGTGCAGCTTTTGACACCATTGACACATAGTTAAGATGCAATAGGCTTAGACTGCCAGGGGGATCTGGCACACTGGGCTCTACCCCTCTCTCTGTCACACTCTCTCTCCATATCTGCCTCTGCCCCGTTCTGTTTGCTCCTGTGCTCGTCTCTGGCTCTGGTCTTGTAGGTGGCCTGGGATCCTTGGTGGAGACTGCCTGCTGTGGAGTTACGAAGCCTCAATAACTACAATTACAGACATAACACATATTTGGCCATCTCATTCCAGTTCATAATCATTATAGCAGTTAATGCAGACATTAGCATGATCTTTCTGTCCATGGTTGATACATCTATAGTAACTATCTCTAGCTCCACATGGACATGAGATCCCTCTTGAAAATGAGGTGTCATATCTCAAGAGGTCTACCATTAATACATTTATACTTAACGGAGACAAATATGGTAGGGATGCACTTGTGGTCTGGGCACCCATGAGTTCGTCACTACCATAAATTCTTATTTTCAGTAAGACTTTTATTTATTTTACTTCTATAAAATTGTCACCACAACACACAGACATGAGGACCCTCCTGAAAACAAGTTGTAGCATCTCAAGAGGCTAACCTCTAATAAATTTGTTTCCAGCAGAAACACATTTGACGACGACAGGTCTATGATTGGTCCTTTGATCTGTTCCTAACTTTAGTTCTTACTTTAGTCCACTTGTCCTCCTTTGCCCACACACCCAACACAGCATCGTGTGGACTTGCTGTTCATCATGAGACTGGGGTCCACATTCAAGATTTCCTGCTGCTTAACAGAAGGTTTTTTCTTGCCGCCATGATGAAGGGATTCATGATTGGCTATATGGATTCATGTTGGGTGTTGGATGTATATATTTGTATATATATGTATATGTGTATTTTATATTTTTATTTATGTATCTATGCATATATGTGTATCCATAAAGAGAAGAGCTTTGTGCTCTATTGTAAAGTGTCTTGAGATAACACTTGTTATGAATTGGCGCTATACAAATAAAGGTTGATTGATTGATTGTTGCGCATTTAATGAGGAGCGATTTCCTCACACATATTGCCTCATGTTTACAATAAAAAAGTGGTTCTACCTGCATTAAAACCTACTTTATTTTGCAAGAATTTAATGCAGTTTTGCACACTATTTTATTTTGTACTTGAAAGTTCTTTGTTCTTCAAAGTTGCCGAGTAGAGAAATAAAAGAGGCTTATGAAAAGAATGTTACCTTAGTGTTTTTGCTGCTTTCCTCTCACATTTAACAAGAAGTACAAGACAATATGTATTTCATGACTCAATTATAGAACGACTCTTTTTTAAAGGTTATATAGTTAATTTCCCAGAGGTTTAGTGCTTTTCTGCATGTTTTCGTACTTGAAAATTCCTCTCTGTTGTAAAGTTAAAGAAATACTAAAGTACAAATTATTGTAAAACAGTAAAATGTTCTGCCTGTAATTCACATATCCATTGTTGTAAGTGTTAAGGGACTGAAAGGTTATTTTTTTATGTTTTTTTTTTTAAAATTCATTTTATGTATTTTTTTTTTATTAATCTGTAATCTGTATTTTTTTCTGCCAAATATCAGCTTTGGCATCGGCCTCAAAAAATCCATATTGGATTTTAAATGTTCAGGGATGTCTTTTAATAGATGCCCAGAGAAAGTTATGTACAGGGATACGCCACCATTTTCTCTCTTTTCATGTCTTGCCTCACTCCAGAGTTTTTGACAGGCAGATAGACACCATTCTCTCGACTGTGTGTGCAGTAACAAGGAAGAGACAGGCAGAGCTCACCACCACTAATAAGCTTAGCTCAGACACTGGGAGTCAATGGGTAGTGTTAGCCTGCCTCTGCCTACAATCATCAGATAAACTCTTCAGCAACTCTGAATGGTCCTGTGTGCTTGTTGTGACTTGTTTTTTGTATTATCTTCTTTTACTCCTACACAGAGGCTTTGTTTTGTTGACCTACTTCCAATGTGGTTTTTCGCTAGAGATGTGACGTTCTTGAATGAGTCGAGTCTTTTGAGCAGCTCTTTTAAGTGAACGATGAGAACCGATTTGCAGTGTGAGTTAGCCGTTTATTTGTGAGCCATTATTAAATGCAAATTGCCTGCAAATTTAGAAATCATGTTAGTCAGTGTAGCCCATAAATTGATTATAACAAACTGATGAGGAGAGGAGATCACAAAATCACAACCATCAAGGATGTTATGGGAAGCTAACCGAAAGCCGCCATGTTTGTTTACATTGAAGTCCCGTGAGATCTCGAGCTGTGAGAGCAGGGGCGCTCCCTTCTTGGTAAATGAATCAGGTGGTTTGTGGTGTCCTGTCTCTTTGTGGCTCACCACACTACAGGAACAAAACTGGGCCTGAGAGATCATGGAGAGAGGAGATGATGAACAACGGTACTGAGAGGAAAAAGAAGGACAGAGAAATGACTTATTGATTCCTCATGGTAGGGCTGGGCCATATATGGTTAAATCAATTCATATTTCTGTTGCAGAAAATTTCAGGAATACAAATCAAGATGGTTTTACCTGGACTTACTTTGTCACACTTGAACAAGCGTCCCTCCAGTACACAACCCGAGTCCTTTTGGACTGAACTACTGCTGCCCCCTTTAATGATGTGTTATTATTTTTATTTTTAATTTTTTTTAATCTATATTCAGAGGGCCAGGGACACACTGTTACAAATGCTGTATACTCTTGATGGTATTAATTTAATGAACAGAAATATCAAAGATGAAAAGGTCATAGAAACAGTTACACAAACATTTACCTACTGTCACTTAAACATGAATAATGATGAATGTTTAAATGTGCTGGTGATAGAATTAAAGCCAGTTTAGCTAATTTGTTCTGAATTAAAGGTAATTAAACTTCTTTTTAATTGCGATGTGTGTGTGAATATTACCATTGACATTTTATAAATATAGTTTTAACTGATATTTAACATCATGTTCTGCTTCTTCATAAAGAGATTTAGTGAAACAGTCCAAATTAAGTTACTTCTTTAATTACTTAACTAAAACCAACCATTTACCTACAGTCTAGATCATGAAGAAATAAACATAATAATCCGTGCATGACCTGGTGTCTCAGGTTGAATCACATTTGGTGGTCCTGTCTTGTTTTCCTCATGCTCACAAGTTGTTGAATGTAGAAATGATTGGTGTGCCACATTTAGTGAAGTGGAGGGCCACATGTGCTCATCTCTGGATTAACTGATAGATTGATGGATGTATTTTTAGATGGATGAATTGATGGATGGATAGGTATGTTATCACTGAGGTCGTGGACCTTGACCTTGTTGTCCTCCTGTCCTGCCCCTCAGACCTCCAGAACTTCTTGATGACGTTCCCTCAGTCTCCGACGATTGAGGTAGGAACAAACTTCACAGCGACCTGTGTGATCATCAACACGACCGAGGTGACTCCAGAAGACCTTGAGTGGAGTCTGTCAGAGACTACATTACCCAGGGAGCTTTACACCAAGGTCAACAGCTCCGCCCTCAGTGTGACCCTCACCATCACCTCCGATCAGCCGGAGTGGCTCTTCTGTCGTTGCACCAAGAGGTCTCCCATGGTCATCCTCAACCTGGGACGCTTCTTGCATGCCACCTTCCTACGTAAAGGATGTACGGATTCAATCTAAACTTTATTTCTATAACACCAACACGTATACCCACAGTCTACCATTCTTCGTAGCTATGTCCTGATCTTCTCTGTTTTTCACAGAGGTTCTCTCAGGTGGTTTTTACACCTATGACTCCACTGATTTGCTCTGATTCATAAAAAAAACTACACATTATCACATTTCCTTTGGATCGTTTCATGTTCACACGTATTATTCTGAAGCAGACCAAATCACTCAAAGGTAGGGCTGTCCTCACGATGTCACAGCCAGTGTTGCTATGACTATGAATTGTGCTCTGCGTTATTATAGGATGGTAGCTAGCAGACTAAGAAACAACAAAATGAGTTGTCTGAAAGCAGAGATCAACTCTCTCATGACTGATTTGACAGATGAACATATTTACTAATGTAAGACTTGTCTGTCAGTGTAAACGAACTCTGCACAAAGACAAGGGGCTTTTAATGCTCACTGGTGTCTACTGCAGATTAAAGAAGACATCAGATTGCATGGCAACTTATTACACCATAACACCAGTAGCAGCAGAGAATCTATCAGGTTCAGCGTTAACGCAGAGAGCAGATTTTAAAAGGATAAACTCTCCTGCTGTAATGAGTTGAACTAAACTCTGTGTACCACAGAGGGCACCAGACAGCATGGTAACTTATTACACCGTCACACCTGTAGCAGCAGAGAATCTGTCAGTTTCAGTGTTAAAGCAGAGAGCAGATTTAAACTCTCCTGCTTGGACAAACTAAACCAGTTCTTTAGTGTTAAGTGGTGTGCTGATTATATCAGGACAGCAGAGCAATGAGTCACCTGTCACTCTTTTGGGTTGGTTGGTCCACGGTGTCCCGACTGTAACCAAACTACTCCAGGTCTTGATTATAAGCAAGCTGTGACCACCTCTTTCAGGTGAACTCTTCATGGTTATTTGTACTGAAACAGGTATGGATCGCTGTGCTCACGAACATTCAGAGGAAATGTTCAGACCAGGGAGCGCCCTCTTGAATCAGAACAACATGCTAACGGTCTAAGTGTGAACGCCTCCTTTTAAGATCCAGGACCCACCTGTCTGACACCCATCAAACCAAACAACCACACAGATTCAGATTTATGGTGCAGTTATGTGTCATATGTGTTAAACTGTTTCTATCTTTATGTGTGTTTGGGTCAGATGCTGTGCAGAGTCCCGTGAATTTGACTTGCAAGGCTCTTCAAGACAAAGATTCCATCTCAGAGACTTTCACCTGTGAGTGGAATGACCCCGGACCACAGACTGCCGAAGTACCTGTAACATACACACTCTATGTGAAGGATATTACGTGAGTACTCACATGTATGGTCTGTTTCCATGGTGATGAAGAAGGTTGATACCGGTGCTGTTGCAGTCTTAAAGTGTTAAAGCATGTTTAATTTATACACTCAGGCATCTCAGTCAGATTAAATCTGTGATTTTAAAATCAGTTTTAATTTGACTCCAATAATTGGAGCCACCACCTTACCGCGGTGGAGGGGTTTGCGTACCCCAATGACCCCAGGAGCTATGTTGTCGGGGGCTTTATGCCCCTGGTAGGGTCACCCAAGGCAAACAGGTTCTGGGGGAGGGGTCAGACAAAGCGTGGCTCGAAGACCATTATGGAGAATAATTTCATTGGATCCCAGTTTCCCTTGCCCGGACGCGGGTTACCGGGGCCCCACCCTGGAGCCAGACCTGGGGATGGGGCTCGATGGCGAGCGTCTGGTGGCCGGGCCTGCGCCCATGGGGCCCGGCCGGGCACAGCCCGAAAAGGCAACGTGGGACCCCCCTCCCATAGGCTCACCACCCGTGGAAGGGGCCAAGGTGGTCGGGTGCAATGTGAGCTGGGTGGCAGCCGAAGGTGGGGACCCTGGCGGTCCGATCCCCGGCTGCAGAAGCTAGCTCTAGGGACGTGGAACGTCACTTCTCTGGTGGGGAAGGAGCCTGAGCTGGTGTGCGAGGTCGAGCGGTTCCGACTAGATATAGTCGGACTCACCTCGACACATAGCTTGGGCTCTGGAACCAGTCCTCTTGAGAGGGGCTGGACTCTCTTCCACTCTGGAGTTGCCGATGGCGAGAGGCGCCGGGCAGGGGTAGCAGTACTTATTGCTCCCAGGCTCAGCACCTGTACGTTGGGGTTCACCCCAGTAAGCGAGAGGGTAGCCTCCCTCCACCTTCGGGTGGGGGGACGGAACCTGACTGTCGTTTGTGCTTATGCACCAAACGGCAGTCCAGAGTATCCACCTTTTTTAGACTCCCTAGAGGGGGTGCTGGAGAGTGCCCCTTCTGGGGACTCCCTCGTTCTTCTGGGGGACTTCAACGCTCACATCGGCAACGACACTGCGACCTGGAGGGGCGTGATTGGGAGGAACGGCCCCCCCGATCTGAACCCGAGTGGTGCTTTGTTACTGGACTTCTGTGCTCGTCACAGACTGTCCATAACAAACACCATGTTCAAACATAAGGGTGTCCATATGTGCACTTGGCACCAGGACACCCTAGGCCGCAGTTCGATGATCGACTTTGTAGTCGTATCATCGGACTTGCGGCCGCATGTTTTGGACACTAGGGTGAAGAGAGGGGCGGAGCTGTCAACTGATCACCACCTGGTGGTGAGTTGGCTCCGATGGTGGGGGAGGATGCCCGTCAGACCTGGCAGGCCCAAGCGTGTTGTGCGGGTCTGCTGGGAACGGTTGGCAGAGTCTCCCACCAGAAAGAGTTTCAACTCCCACCTCCGGGCGAAGTTCGACCATGTGGCGGGGGAGGCAGGGGACATTGAGTCCGAGTGGGCCTTGTTCCGGGCCTCTATTGTTGAGGCGGCTGATCAGAGCTGTGGCCGTAAGGTCGTCGGTGCCTGTCGTGGCGGCAACACCCGAACCCGCTGGTGGACACCGGCGGTGAGGGATGCCGTCAAGCTGAAGAAGGAGTCCTATCGAGCCTTTTTGGCCAGTGGGACTCCGGAGGCAGCTGACAGGTACCGGCAGGCCAAGCGGAATGCAGCTTCGGTGGTTGCCAAGGCAAAAACCCGGGCATGGGAGGAGTTCGGTGAGGCCATGGAGAACGACTTCCGGATGGCTTCGAAGAGATTCTGGACCACCATCCGGCGTCTCAGGAGGGGGAAGCAGTGTGCTGTCAACACCGTCTATGGTGGGGATGGCGCGCTGTTGACCTCGACTCGGGACGTCCTGGATCGGTGGAAAGAATACTTCGAAGACCTCCTCAATCCTACCAGCACGTCTTCCAGTGCGGAAGTAGACCTGGGGGACTCTGTGGTAGACTCTGCTATCTCAGGAGCTGAGGTCGCCGAGGTGGTCAAAAAGCTCCTCGGTGGCAGGGCTCCGGGGGTGGACGAGATCCGCCCGGAGTTTCTCAAGGCTCTGGATGTTGTAGGGCTGTCATGGCTGACACGACTCTGCAACATCGCGTGGACATCGGGGGCAGTACCACTGGATTGGCAGACTGGGGTGGTGGTTCCCCTTTTAAAGAAAGGGGACCGGAGGGTGTGCTCCAACTACAGGGGGATCACACTCCTCAGCCTCCCTGGGAAGGTCTATTCAGGGGTACTGGAGAGGAGGGTCCGCCGGATTGTCGAACCTCGGATTCAGGAGGAGCAATGTGGTTTTCGTCCTGGCCGTGGAACTATTGACCAGCTCTATACCCTCCACAGGGTCCTCGAGGGTGCATGGGAGTTTGCCCAACCAGTCTACATGTGTTTTGTGGACCTGGAGAAGGCTTTCGACCGTGTTCCTCGTGGGGTTCTGTGGGGGGTGCTCCGGGAGTATGGGGTAGCAGACACCCTGATACGGGCTGTTCGTTCTCTGTACGACCGGTGTCAGAGCCTGGTCCGCATTTCCGGCAGTACATCAGAACTGTTTCCAGTGAGGGTTGGACTCCGCCAGGGCTGCCCTTTGTCACCGATTCTGTTCATTACTTTCATGGACAGAATTTCTAGGCGCAGCCAGGGTGTTGAGGGGTTCCGGTTCGGTGACCTCAGGATCGGGTCGCTGCTTTTTGCAGATGATGTGGTCCTGTTGGCTTCGTCAGACCGAGACCTACAGCTCTCACTGGATCGGTTCGCAGCTGAGTGTGAAACGGCTGGGATGACTCCAAATCCGAGTCCATGGTCCTCACCCGGGGGAGGGTGGAGTGCCCTCTCCGGGTCGGGGATGAGATTCTACCCCAAGTGGAGGAGTTCAAGTATCTCGGGGTCTTGTTCACGAGCGGAGGAAGGATGGACCGGGAGATCGACAGGCGGATCGGTGCGGCGTCGGCAGTGATGCGGACTCTACACCGGTCCGTCGTGATAAAAAGGGAACTGAGCCGCAAGGCAAAGCTCTCGATTTACCACTCGATCTTCACTCCTATCCTCACATATGGTCACGAGCTTTGGGTCGTGACCGAAAAAACACGATCCCGAGTACAAGCGGCCGAAATGAGTTTCCTTCGCAGGGTGTCCGGACTCTCCCTTAGAGACAGGGTCAGAAGCTCGGTCATCCGGGAGGGGCTCGGAGTAGAGCCGCTGCTCCTCCGCGTTGAGAGGAGCCAGATGAAGTGGCTCGGGCATCTGGTTAGGATGCCTCCTGGACGCCTCCCTGGTGAGGTGTTCCGGGCACGTCCCACTGGTAGGCGGCCCCGGGGAAGACCCAGGACACGCTGGAGGGACTATGTCTCTCAGCTGGCCTGGGAACGTCTCGGGATCCCCCGGGAGGAGCTGGACGAAGTAGCTGGGGAGAGGGAAGTCTGGGCTTCCCTGCTCAGGCTGCTGCCCCCGCGACCCGACTACGGATAAGCGGAAGAAGATGGATGGATGGATGGATAATTGTGTTAAAATATGTTCTTAATCATCATGTATGTTCTTTATCATGCTTGTTCTTCATCATGTTTGTTCTTTATCATGTTTGTTCTTTATCATGTTTGTTGTGAGTCATCACGTATGTTCTTTATCATGTTTGTTGTGAGTCATCATGTTTGTTCTTTATCATGTTTGTTGTGAGTCATCATGTTTGTTCTTTATCATGTTTGTTGTGAGTCATCATGTATGTTTGATGTCTGTAGTGTGTTTAAACGTGTTGTTTCTCCATCTTCACCCTCAGCGATAAGGTCATTAACAGAACCACTGCTCAGACCGGTGCCCAGGTGAACCTGGGAACCTTCCCCGATCACACCCCCCTGGAAATCTGGGTGAAGTCAGAGAACAAACTCGGGTCGATAGAGTCAGAACACCTGAGAGAGGACTCCGGAAAGTTTGGTGAGTTTAGAGAGGCTGCAGAGACTCAGCCGTTCTAAACACTAAATCATAATATATATATTTATTTCAAATGATCAAAAGATACTGCTCTAATTATTGTTTATAAAATCACAGCGAGAGCTTTACTGTTGACATATTAAAATATTTATTCAAAATCACAATGTGAGGTATATGGTTAATATATTTAGAAATGTTATTTAAAATCACACTGAGAAGTTAATTGTTTATTTATTTATTTATTTATTTTTTAAATCACACTAGGAGGTTTATCATTAATATATTAAAATATGCTGTTCAAAATTACACTGGGAGGTTCATTTTTAATATATTCAAATATGTTTTTTAAAATCTCAAAAAGAGGTTGCCTGTTAATTTATTTAATTAT
The DNA here is from genome assembly GCA_037902135.1 of Cetoscarus ocellatus. Taxonomy (NCBI): domain Eukaryota; kingdom Metazoa; phylum Chordata; class Actinopteri; order Labriformes; family Labridae; genus Cetoscarus; species Cetoscarus ocellatus. Next base: position 39,412 of record JBAMNC010002126.1, read on the forward strand.
GTTTTTTAAAATTACACTGGTAGATTAATGATGTGCTGTTGTTGTTTCAGTGAAGACCAATCCTCCGTACAACATTGCTTTGGTGTCAGAGGCCAGTTTTCCCACCTCACTGTTGCTCACCTGGACTCGGCCCATTCATGTAAACCACCTGCATTTAATATACCAAATCAGATACTGTGCTGAGGGAGCACACACCTGGACCTACGTACGTCTGAGCCATGTTTACTGCTTTATTTCACTTTGATTAGTGTGAATGACACATGTTACATGTGAAGTGGATGCACTTTTGTACGTCATAAATCATATTCAATAGTAATAAAATCAAACACATCATAGTTGATGAAGTTAATATCTTATTTCTGGCTAATCACTGCCTAAGTATATGATGATGAGGTGTAATAGACATAGGTCTTAAACGAACACGTTTCATTCATTTTAATAATCTTAATTTGTAGTTTCTGTCAGGTTTATATTTATTTAATGACCAGGCTTAATCCTGTCCAACAGATTTTGGAAGCAGACTTGTCTCCGGATATTCAGTCGTTCAGACTGCAGGGTCTGCTGGCCGACACGGTTTACCTGTCTCAGGTGAGGTGTAAGAATTTTCGACATGGACATGGATTTTGGAGTGAGTGGAGCGTCAACGCCACCACAAGGACGCCCGAAGACTGTGAGTTGATACCTTATATACAGTTTTATATATATATACGTGTGTGTTTGTGTGTATGTTTACTTTTTGTTTTTTTTGTTTAGTGCCAGGAAGTAAACCTGATTTATGGTCATAAACCGTTACAAACCTCATCCATCTTTACATTCTGTTTCCTGCTCTTTCTTCCTCATGGCTGCATCTCTATCTTTGTGTGTCTGTAGATGAGGTGTACGCTCAGAAGCTGAAGGGTAAAGCTCTGAGCGAGGAGCTCGATCTCGCCCTCAACGACATGACCACGCTGTAACTCCGCCTCTGTCTGCACCTTCGTGGCTCAGCCCACTACCTGCTGCTCTTCACCCCCACTTCCTGTTTCAGATCTATTAAAGCTTTTTGACTTTTCTCTTTCTCCTTCGTCCTTCCTGCTCTCTGCTTCTCCTACAGGCTGCTACATGTCTGTTCAACATGTGATTTATTATTAGTATATATGTGTTTATGAGGATTATTAGTCTACAGGCTCATAAATGACAATTTAACATGTGATATATTTACAGAATATCAATCAATCAGTCTTTATTTGTATAGCACCACACTTGCTCAGGCCAATTCAAGTGTTTTCTCAAGGCACTTTACACTAGAGCAGGCTGAAGACAAATTCTTCATTTTATGGATACAAATATATGCATAGATACATATATACATTTAAAATACACATATACACTTATATATACATCCAACAGCCAACATGAACCCATGCAGCCAATCATGAATCCCTCCATTATGGCGGCAAGAAAAAACCGTCTGTTTAGCAGTAGGAAATCTTGAATGTGGATCCCAGTCTCATGATGAACAGCAAATCCACACGATGCTGTGTTGGGTGTGTGGGTGAAGGAAGAGAGGTGGGCTGAGACAAGTGGACTAAAGTAAGAACTAAAGTTAGTAACAGATCCATGGACCAATCATAGACCTGTCTTCATCATATTTGTCTCCGCTGAGTATAAAGAGGTAAGCCTCTTGAGATGTGGCATCTCATTTTCAAGAGGGACCTCAAGTCTATATGGTGCTAGAGATAGTTACTGTGGATGTATAATCAACCATGGATAGAGAGCTCATGCTAATGTCTATTAATAACTAATGATTATGAACTGGAATGAGATGGACAAAAATGTGTTATGTCTGTAATTGTAGTTATTGAGGCTTCGTGACTCCACAGCAGCAGGCAGTCTCCACCAAGGATCCCAGGCCACCTACAAGACCAGAGCCAGAGACGAGTACAGGAGCAAACAGAAAGGGGCAGAGGCAGATATGGAGAGAGAGTGTTAGAGAGAGAGGGATAGAGCCCAGTGTGCCAGATCCCCCCAGCAGTCTAAGCCTATTGCATCTTAACTATGTGTCTAAACTATGGACTATGAGCTGGTCCCTAACTGAAAGCTTTATCAAAGAGGAATGTTTTAAGTCTAGCCTTAAAGGTAGAGAGGGTGTCTGCCTCCTGAACCGTGGTCGGTAAATGGTTCCAGAGAAGAGGAGCCTGATAACTGAAGGCTCTACCTCCCAGACTACTTCTAGAAACTGATGGAACCACGAGCAGGCCAGCATGTTGGGAGCGTAATGTTCTAGAGGGGTTGTATGGCACTACAAGCTCTTTGAGATAAATTGGTGCCTGTCCACTGAGAGCTTTATAGGTGAGAAGAAGAATCTTGAATTCTATTCTATATTTTATTGAAGCCAATGCAGAGAAGCTAATACAGGAGTAATGTGGTCTCTTCTCCTAGTTCTAGTCAGTACACGTGCTGCAGCATTTTGAACCATCTGAAGCGTCTTAAGCGACTTACTGGGACAGCCTGAAAGAAGAGAATTACAATAGTCCAGTCTAGAGGTAACAAAAGCATGGACTAGCTTTTCAGCATCGCTTTGAGACAGGATAGGCCTGATTTTAGCGATGTTACGAAGATGAAAAAAGGCTGTTCTTGAAATTTGGTTTATGTGAGAGTTAAAGGATAAATCCTGATCAAATAGAACCCCAAGATTTCTAACAGTTGTGATTGGCGTCAGGCTAATGCCATCTATGGCAGTTAAAGCATTAGAAAAGGTTTCTCTAAGGTGTCGAGGGCCCAGCACAATGACCTCTGTCTTGTTTGAGTTAAGAGTAGGAAATTTGTGGCCATCCAGGTCCTAATGTCCTATAGACGCGTCTAGTTTAGATAACTGATTCGTCCCACCTGTTTTCATTGATACAGCTGAGTATCATCAGCGTAACAATGAAAATTGACAGATTATTTCCTCATGATATCAACGAGGGGGAGCATATAGATGGAGAAGAGAATTGGACCTAGTACAGAGCCTTGAGGAACTCCGTAAGTTACTTTAGTGTACACAGAGACTTCTTGTTCATGTTTACAAACTGGTATCTATCAGATAATTAGGACTTAAACCAATTTAGGGCAGTCCCTGTAAGCCTGAGTAATTCTTCTCATCTCTGTAGAAGAACGTTATGATCAATGGTGTCAAAAGCTGCACTAAGATCTAACAAAACAAGTACTGAGAGAAGTCCCTCATCTGAAGCTGAGCGTAGAGTGTTAGTTACTTTAACAGAGCAGTCTCTGTGCTGTGATGAGCTCTAAATCCTGACTGAAAGTCCTCACACAGGCTGTTGTTCTGAAGGAAGTCACAGCTGATTAGCCACTAGTTTCTTCAGGAGCCTGTAGTTAGCTAATGTGCCTGAATCGAGGGTTTGATTACAGCTACTTTAAAGGACTGTGACACGTAGCCTGTTGATAAAGATATGATTGTCTCCAACAAAGATGGACAAATCAAGGTTAAAGACCTCCTTGAACAGCTTACTTGGGATTGGGTCTAAAAGGCAGGTTGATGGTTTGGAGGAGACAACGGAATTTAGCTCCTGAAGGTGGACAATTGTAGAAATTGTAGAATTGTAGAAAAACAGTCTAAGTTAGGCCTAACTACATTTAATGGTATGGCAGGTCCAGGTGAAGACAGGGAGTTGCCAATTTTATCTCTAATTTTAAGAATTTTATCGTTAAAAAGGCTCATAAAGTCCTCACAGCTGAGAGCTAGAGGAATCATAGGCTCAATAGAGCTCTGACTCTGTGTCAGCCTGGCTACAGTGCTGAAAAGGTACCTAGGGTTGTTTTTATTTTCTTCAATTAGTGAGGAGTAGTAGGCAGCTGGAGCATGTCGTAAGGCTGTCATGTAGTTATTATGACTTTCCCGCCAAAGTATATGTGACTCCTCCCTTGTATTGGAGCGCCATATTCTCTCTAATACAGTAGCCTATAGGCTCATAAACAACAGTTCAACATGTGATTTATAACTTATGTGTTTATGAGGATTATTAGTCATGAGGATTATTAGTCTACAGGCTCATATACAACAGTTCAACATATGATATATTATTAGTATATATGTGTCTATGAGGATTATTGGTCTACAGACTCATATACGACAGTTCAACATGTGATATATTATTAGTATATATGTGTCTATGAGGATTATTAGTCTATAGGCTCATATACAACAGTTCAACATGTGAAATATTTAAAGTATATATGTGTTTATGAGGATTATTAGTCTACAGGCTCATATACAACAGTTCAACATGTGATTTATTATAAATCTATATATTTGTTTAAAAGGATTAATACAGTAGCCTATAGGCTCATATACAACAGTTCAACATGTGATTTATAATTCATGTGTTTATGAGTATTATTAGTCTACAGGCTCATATACACAGTTCAACGTAAGATATATTTACATAATATACTGTATGTGTTTACCAGGATCATTAGTCTACAGGCTCATTAATGACAGTTCAACATGTGAAATATTTAAAGTATATATGTGTTTATGAGGATCATTAGTCTACAGGCTCATTAATGACAGTTCAACATGTGAAATATTTAAAGTATATATGTGTTTATGAGGATTATTAGTCTACAGGCTCATATACAACAGTTCAACATGTGATTTATTATAAATCTATATATTTGTTTATAAGGATTAATACAGTAGCCTATAGGCTCATATACAACAGTTCAACATGTGATTTATAATTCATGTGTTTATGAGTATTATTAGTCTACAGGCTCATATACACAGTTCAACGTAAGATATATTTACATAATATACTGTATGTGTTTACCAGGATCATTAGTCTACAGGCTCATTAATGACAGTTCAACATGTGATATATTTACAGAATATATGTGTTCATGAGGATTATTAGTCTACAGGCTCATAAAAGACAATTTAACATGTGATATATTTACAGTTTATATGTGTTTATGAGGATTATTAGTCTACAGGCTCATATGTGACAGTCCAACATGATATACTGTATATTTACAGTATAGATGTGTTTATTATTAGATGTGTGGATTATTAGTCTACAGGCTCATACACAACAGTTCAACATGATATATATTTACAATATAGATGTCTTTATGAGGATTATTAATCCACACTCCTATACAGGCTCATATACAACAACTCAACATGTGATATATTTACAGTTTGTATGTGTTTTAGGATCACAAGTCTACTGGCTCTTCTATGACACTTCTGTTCATACAGACTGTTGAGAACAATATGGTGGTCTTCAGACTATGGAGAACATTGATGGTCCTCAGTCTGTGGAGTGCATAAGCATGGTCCTCAGTCTGTGGAGAACATTAATGTGGTCTTCAGTCTGTGGAGAACATTAATGTGGTCTTCAGTCTGTGGAGAACATAAGCATGGTCCTCAGCCTGTGGAGTACATTAATGTGGTCTTCAGTCTGTGGAGAACATTAATGTGGTCTTCAGTCTGTGGAGAACATAAGCATGGTCTTCAGCCTGTGGAGTACATTAATGTGGTCTTCAGTCTGTGGAGAACATTAATGTGGTCTTCAGTCTGTGGAGAACATAAGCATGGTCCTCAGCCTGTGGAGTACATTAATGTGGTCCTCAGTCTGTGGAGAACAATCAAAGAATTACTGATTATCAGTGACTAAAGAAGCTCTCTCAAGTCTTGACTCATGTCATTGTTTCATCCCCCAGAGAAACTTGCTCAGGCCAAAGAAGAAAACCTGGACATGCACCAAGTCCTCGACCAGACCCTGATGGAGATCAACAACCTTTAGAGACATGAGACACTTCAAAAACAGAAAAGAACTAAAAAAGGAGTAGCCGCAATACACCTGACAAACATTTAAAAACACCTGACAAACATTTGAAAAGATCCAAAAAGGAGTGTCCCAGAAACACTGGACAGACAATTAAAAAGAAATTAAAAGGAGTGTCCCTAAAACACCTGACAAAGATTGAAAAACACCTGACAAATGTTTGAAAAGACCCAAAAAGGAGTGTCCCAGAAACCCTAGACAAACAATTAAAAAGAGCTGAAAAGGAGTGTCCCTAAAACACCTGACAAAGATTGAAAAACACCTGACAAATGTTTGAAAAGACCCAAAAAGAAATGTCCCTAAAACACCTGACAAAATGTATTAAACCTGACAAACATTCAAAAACACCTGACAAAATTTTTTTAACCTGACAAACATTCAAAAACACCTGACAAAATTTATTAAACCTGACAAACATTCAAAAACACCTGACAAAATTTATTTAACCTGACAAACATTTAAAAACACCTGACAAAAGTTATTAAACCTGACAAACATTCAAAAACACCTGACAAAATTTATTAAATCTGACAAACACTTAAAAACACCTGACAAAATTTATTAAATCTGACAAACACTTAAAAACACCTGACAAAATTTATTAAACGTGACAAACATTTAAAGACACCTGACAAAATTTATTAAATCTGACAAACACTTAAAAACACCTGACAAAATTTATTAAACGTGACAAACATTTAAAAACACCTGACAAAATTTATTAAACCTGACAAACATTCAAAAACACCTGACAAAATTTATTAAACCTGACAAACATTCAAAAAAACCTGACAAAATTTATTAAACCTGACAAACAGTCAAAAACACCTGACAAAATTTATTAAACCTGACAAACATTTAAAAACAACTGACAAAATTTATTAAATCTGACAAACACTTAAAAACACCTGACAAAATTTATTAAATCTGACAAACACTTAAAAACACCTGACAAAATTTATTAAACGTGACAAACATTTAAAAACACCTGACAAAATTTATTAAACCTGACAAACATTCAAAAACACCTGACAAAATTTATTAAACCTGACAAACATTCAAAAAAACCTGACAAAATTTATTAAACCTGACAAACATTTAAAAACAACTGACAAAAATTATTAAACCTGACATACATTCAAAAACACCTGACAAAATTGATTTAACCTGACAAACATTCAAAAACACCTGACAAAAATTATTAAATCTGACAAACATTTAAAAACACCTGACAAAATTTATTAAACCTGACAAACATTTAAAAAGCTTGGAAGGATTTTTCCCAAAAGTGTTCAGTTTTATTGATTTATTTAGATAAAAGTGAGAAATTAAAGAAACATGAGTTGGTTTTGATTTGTTAAACTTTGACTTCACTAAAAGATGTTTGATTATTTTATTAAAAAATGATTTTCAAATTTCCAGATATTTGTATGGTCAGATTGATCTGTGTCATTGTCAAACATTTAAATAAAAACATTTTAAAAAGTTTTCCTCCATCTATTTTTATGTCTATTTCTTCATGTTGATTCTCTGATTTATCCTCTGAAACTAAAATAATGTTTCCAGTTCATCAGAGCGCTGTCAGTGATATTTTTAAAAGTGCTATAAAAACATTTAAAGCTAAGTTTTTTCAGCTGAATCAGGCTAAAAGGACATTATTTCCCATCTGTCTGCGCCTCTCTGATTAAATCATGTTTTAATGTAAACTGTTGATGTTAATGAAGTGATCAGACCTTCAGCCTGATGGTTAACGACCTCAGTGAAGTGTACAGAAGAGTTCAGCTCCTGTTAAAATGTTTTAGACAAAGTTTGTATACAAAGATTAAATTAACTTGGTCAAATGAAGGCCACAGCCAGAGCCTGATGCTAAACAACAAGTCTGTTTAAATAGTCTTGAGTGATTGTTTAATTTTGTTCATCAGAAACACCTGAACACTAAAATAAAATGATTAAACAAATGAACTTTTTTTTTTAACAATAAATTAAGTTTTCTGTTTATTGTAAAGGAAGTTTTAATATCAGTGTTTTCTTTTGAAGGAAACATTCAAATATTCTTTTTAATTTGAAGGTAACATTCAGCTCAGTTTTATTTTGGAGAAAACATTGAGATCAGTGTTTTATTTGAATTTAGCTCCCACAACTTTTTACCCTATACTCTATAATGTACCTCTCACGCTTATATGGAACTGTTATTCGTATTGTTATTCCCACCTTGTTATTGTTTTGTTTTGTCTTGTCTTACGTATGTTTGTTTAAAAAAAAGTGTCAGATTTGTGTGTTCTTTGGACAGAGAGATTTGTGTTTTATTTTTAAGAAGCAGTCAGATTTGTGTTTTATTTTGAAGTGACAGTCAGATTTGTGTTTTATTTTGAAGAGGCAGACAGATCTGTGATTTTTTTTGAAGAGACCGTCAGATTTGTGTTTTATTTTGAAAAGAAAAACCGGTCAGATTTGTATTTCATTTTGAAGATATTTTCAGATTTGTGTTTTATTTTGAAGATATTTTCAGATTTGTGTTTTATTTTAAAGATAACACCAGATCAGTGTTTAATTTGAAGACTCAGCCAGATTGGAAATTTTTTGAAGAGACAGTCAGATTTGGGTTTTATTTTGAAAACAAAGTCAGATTGGTGATTTATGTTGAAGAGACCATCATATTTGTGTTTTATTTTGAATGTATGGTAAAATTTGTCATTTATTTTGAAAATTCAGTCAGATGTGTATTTTATTTTGAAGACACAGTCAGATCTGTGTGTTTTTTCCACTCTGAAGAGACTGATATTTGTGCTTATTTTGGAAGAGACGGTCAGATTTGTGTTTTATTTTAAGCGACAGTTAGACGGTGTTTCAATTTGAAGACACAGTCAGACCTGTGTTTTATTTTGAAGAGACTTTCAAATCTGTGCTTTATTTTGAAGGTACCGTCTGTCCCTCGGGCAGTGTTTGGGGAGGGGGTAGGGGGGCATATGTGGGCAGGGACATACCGTAAAACATTCGCACGGGGCGGGCAGTACATTCAGTATTATACAGAATTGCTCTGATTGGTCAGTATTGATTGATAGGCGAAATTTATGACCAATGAGCGCTCAGTGTGAGCGCAGCGCTGACTGTTGTAGATCTATAAATCATAAAGATCTGAGCAGGCCGCTGACTTACGTGCTGACGTCCATCCATGTACTGTGAGGTCGCGTGCTCTGACGCAGCTCCGTAGCCTGTTGCGACACCATCTTGTTCTGACGGGAAGTGGGCGGGGCTTCATGAGAGCAGACAGTGACAGGCAGACATTAGTTAATATTTTTCTAACCTGGTCATGTCTGTACATGGTTACACTTAATCTATAGATCATAAACCAGGAAGGTGATAATGTTTTTAAACTAACGGACTGACAGCCCAGGTGAGCGTGCAGGTAAGCTTTGACCGTCAGCTGCGGAAACAACAGCACTGGCAAACAGGCTAACACAGAGCTAAAACGATGAGGCTAACTCAAATATTTCATGAAAAGTTTAATTTCAGAAGAAATCAGTGAACTTTTATCTATTTTTACCTTCTGTACTAACCCCTTATCAACTGATGTCGGTATAACGTCTTATTTAAGGGAGACCATCCCGTGACGCAGTCTGTTATTACAGTTTATCGTCATAGTTCAGTTTACGGTGTTGACCAGGTATCCGTCTGTTATTATCCTGTTATTACAGTTTATTGACATAGCTATGATTACGGTGTTGATCAGATATATGTCTTTTATTATCCTGTTATTACAGTTTATTGATCAGGTGACGTCTGTTACATACATATTAATACAGTTTATCGTCATAGTTCTGTTTACGGTGTTGATCAGGTGTATGTCTGTTATTATCCTGTTATTACAGTCTATTGGCATAGCTATGATTACGGTGTTGATCAGATATATGTCTTTTATTATCCTGTTATTACAGTTTATTGATCAGGTATTTGTCTGTTACATACCTATTAATTCAGTTTATTGTCATAGTTATGTTTACGGTGTTGATCAGGTATATGTCTGGTAATAACCTGTTATTACAGTTTACTAACATAGCTACGTTGACAGTGTTGATCAGGTATATGTCTGTGTTAATTCAGTTTATTGTCACAGTTATGTTTATAGTGATTATCAGGGAATCAGTATGTTATTAACTTGCTAATACAGTTTATTGTCAAATTTATGTTTACAGTGTTTATCAGGTTCAGTCAATTATTAACCTGTTATTACAGTTTATTCATAGCTACGTTACAGTGTTCATCAGGTATCAGTCAGTTATTATCCTGTTATTACAGTTTATTCATAGTTATGGTTACGGTGTTGATCAGGTATCAGTCTGTTGTTGTCTTATTATTACAGTTTAGTCATAGTTATGGTTACGGTGTTTATCAGGTATGAGTCTGTTGTTGTCTTGTTATTGCAGTTTATTATCATAGTTATGTTACAGTTTTTATCAGTTATCAGTCTGTTATTATCCTGTTATTACAGTTCATTCATAGTTACCGTTACAGTGTTGATCAGGGAATCAGTATGTTATTAACTCGTTATTGCAGTTTATTGTCATAGTTATGTTACAGTATTTATCAGGTATCAGTCTGTTGTTGTCTTGTTATTGCAGTTTATTATCATAGTTATGTTACAGTGTTTGTCAGGTATCAGTCTGTTATTATCCTGTTATTACAGTTTATTATCATAGTTACGTTACAGTGTTTGTCAGGTATCAGTCTGTTATTATCCTGTTATTACAGTTTATTATCATAGTTGTGTTACAGTGTTTATCAGGTATCAGTTTGTTATTATCCTGTTATTACAGTTTATTATCATATTTATGTCACAGTGTTTATCAGGTATCAGTCTGTTATCATCCTATTATTACAGTTCATTGTCATCATTGTATTTATGGTGTTGATCAGGTATCTGGTACAGCCATATAAAGTTGATTCAGTTTGATTCAAAAACATAAAAACATGAACATTGTTGTATCATAGTCTGACAAAATTTGTGAATATGACACTAAATTATTGTAATTACAATAATCCTACAGTTAACCTGAAAGGAGACATTTATTTTCCCTCTGACAATCAGATTTTACAATTTAATATGGTGTAATTCATATTGATAACGTTTGATATTCTTGAAATAAATTGATAATTCCAGTGTCACAGAAATGTGGTATTTTGTATACTGCAGAATATTAACATGTCATATCAGGAGCCACACTGTGATCCTAGATGTTAATTATATATTTATGTCTTTATATATAAATAACCAAACCTGCCTACATGTCCTCATTCATGTGTAACATCAGTTGACCTCCTAGAGTATTTATATATCATCATAAATATTTTCTTGTATCTATAAAAAATATGTCTATTTAATCCAGCTCTGCGCTTCACCCTCTGTTAGATCTTAAGGTTCTGATTAAAGACGTGACCTCTTCCCATGTCTTCATGTTTTTATTTCAGACATGAACCAAGAGGACAATAATGTTCCTTAAAGGAGCAGACCCCACAAATTAATTTTCTTTATGATATTTATTTTGGTCATTAATCCTGCTATTCATGATGTTTATTTTGGTCTTTAATCTTGTTGTTCATGATGTTTGTTTTTGTCATTAATTTTGTTTATGATGTTTATTTTGGTTATTAATCTTGTTGTTCATGATGCTTATTTTTGTCATTAATTTTGTTTATGATGCTTATTTTGGTAATTAATCTTGTTGTTCATGATGCTTGTTTTTGTCATTAATTTTGTTTATGATATTTATTTTGGTCATTAATCTTGTTGTTCATGATGCTTATTTTTGTCATTAATTTTGTTTATGATGCTTATTTTGGTCATTAATCTTGTTGTTCATGATGCTTGTTTTGTGTAATATACAGGTTGTATTCACCATCATGGCACCTGTCTTTCTGCTGCTGTTAGCTGCTCTCATGCTTACTGCTGGAGCAGGTAAGTTACACCTTTGTACTTGTATATTTAGAGACATTTTTTGTAACTTTGAGGCACTGGCCAAAGACCAATTCAAGGCCCCATAAGCTAAAAGTCCTGGTGGTATGTTAAGGAATTTTTATGCTGTAGTCTTAGAGGCCCAGAATCGGATGATTTCAGTGATGTTATGAATTCAAAGACAAATAAAGAGAGAGCTCTGTTGAATGTCACAGATCTGTTGAAAGTGGTTGATAAAATGGGTGGATGCTGGTGAGGCGTGAGGCACTGTCCTCTTTTTTGTGCAGATCAAACAGTTCAGATCAATTCCATGTTGTAACCATAATACTTGATTTAAGACATTTAACTTAAAATTAAAACTTTAAATGTCTGTGGCTTGATCCCAAACACTTTGACACATTCACACTGCAAACTTTGGAGCTGTAGAGGACGTGACAATCCAGCCTGATAAATATTCAGAAGGGCTTATAATTCACAGCAGTATTTTTGTGCAAAGGTAGATGATGATGTTTGGTCGTCTGACAGCAGTAATGTTGAAGTGTTGGCATTTTTTCTTAGTATATTTTATAGCACATCTAAAAGGTTGGATAAGATTTTGATTCAAACACTAACAGAGCTTTAATATTTACAATTTTTATTTTTATTGTAGATATAATATTTAATGAGACAAACACATACATTGTGACTTTAATTTGTTTATATTTCCAGTCAGTGTGTGATTTCACACAGGTGTGTCCTGTGGCTCACCTTAAACTCTCACTCAGTAACCTTGCACAGCAGCTGGATCCACCTGATTTAATGTCTGTAACCAGGTAGATCCATCTTGCTGGGCTTCAATCTACAATTGACAATCAGTGTCCTTTAGAGCAGGAAGAGGTGGAGCTACGAGGGAAACAACTTCAGGAAGTGACTGATTGGACAGAGATTAGCACAGATGCTAACAGCTTCAGTAGCAGTTTTATCAGATCTAGACCGCATTTCTTTGTTACTTAAAAACAAAAAACAACACTTAACTTCTCAATAGGAAGGATATTTACACTCCACTTCCAACATGCTTTGTTGAAAGCTTGTTTTACAAAGTGGCTCATGTTCTGTCGCACAGTAGCACCCATCTATGACATTATCTGCTTGGCCCATAATGAATGAAAGTGTTGAACACTTCTGCCCTCCCCAATCTCTTTCTATGGGCTCTTTCCAAATGGACTTGTGAAATATACTGACTGGTCCATCTGGTGTGCCAGGTTACTCACCTAGACCTGACCTCTTAAAGTGCTCCGACTATAGGGCTCAGATTAGCTTTGGGGAAATATCTTGAGGCCCCAGATTCTTACCTACATCTGCCTGATGGTAGAACCCCCCATGTTTATTCTAATGAAGGTCATCAGATCCTGTGAGTAATCTTGTTGGAGGTTGGTCAGTAGCTCTCTGTACTGTGGATCAGTCCGTGTGGTTATTTGTCCCTGCTGAAGCCTGAGAGAAGATGACACAGCTACATTGCCAATGAAAGTTTTTTTAAGACCAAGATATGATTTGAAACTTAATAAAATTTCATAAATGCAGCAACCAACAGCCCACCTTTTTTCCAAATGTATGAATGAACAAAAGACAGAACAGCAGTGATGATTCCTGTGATGCAGACTTGTGTTATCTTCAGAGGGTGGTGTTCCCTTAATAGTTGAAGAAAGACTTATCTGCTGTTTACTGATGTTTATGCACCTGAAGTGTTGAGAGATCACATTTACATTCACTGATCAGTTGTTGTGTACGTGATGTGATAATAACCCTGCCACACCACCTGAGACCCTCTTTGGTACATGATTAATTTATTCAAACATAACCTCGTTCATGCTGATGTTTTAACCAGTATTATTTAGGCTGCTGTGACTTTTCAGCTCCACTGTAAACGTCCCACAGTTGGCTCCACTAGCTCCATCTGCAGAGGCAGTATCAGAGTATCAATCAATCAATCAATCTTTATTTGTGTAGCACCAGTTCATAACAAGTGTTATCTCAAGGACAACAGAGCAAGCTGAAGACAAACTCTTCATTTTATAGACATATACTGTATGCATATATACAACTACATATAATAAATATATTTGTGTACATGCATACATCCAGGAAGAGACAAAGGGGCTAAAATCACATTTGTCTTTGCTGAATGTAGATTCATTCAATCAATCTTTAGCTGTATAGCACCATATTTGTCTTTGTTGAATATAAATTTATTACAGGTAAGCCCCTTGAGGTGTGGCATTGCATTTTCACCAGGGTCCTCATATCTGTTTGGTTGTAAAGATAGTTACTATGGATGTATAATCAATGAGAACCATGGATAGAGAGGTCAATCTAGTACTAACATTGATATCTATTATGAATACAATCTGAAGAGGAATGATGATGATTAATATAACAGCATCTAGCTGAACTACATTAAAATGTGTTTAACTGGTCTAAAAGGATGAATTTATGTTAAATGATGTCATTTCTGTTGATGGTTGATGCAGGATAGAGCTCATGGAGTGGAGCAGGTCCACAGCAGAAGGTCATCCATGATTGTTTGTCAAGGTCACACTAATATATGTGTGCTGTTTTTAGGAACTACCTTGTATTTAATTTAGTTGATCTCTCTGAAGTTAATATAAGAACTGTAATGAAAATGGAATGGAGCTAAAGGAAAGGCCAAATATTTGTAATATATCAGAGGAGTAATGTTGGAGAGAGGGGAGCATGTGGAGCCATGGAGGGAGAGCAGCACTGTAAGTGTGTGTGTCGGCCTCTGTGGTGCTCCATGAGAGCGTATCTCAGTGAACGGACACAAATACCACATCCTTGTTGAAAATGTGCAAACAGCCCTCTCCTCGGTCCATTCACTCAAAAGAGCTCTGACATAATTACACCTCCAGACTCTCACAGGAACATCGAGAGGACGTGATACCTGTGTCCAGTCACAGAGAGACACAGCTTTAGAGGAGCACTACTCAGTGCATACATGGTACACACTCAGTTCCCAATAATCAGGCTGCCATGCTCTCATCAGAGACAGTCAGCTCAGAAGACATTAAAGAAGTAATCATGGGAGACGGGCGCAGTCAAAATAGTGTCTTAATTATTTAGAGTCTGATGCAAACGGCACAATATCCAGTGTGACTACAGCCAAGGCTGGAAGCAGCAGCACCATTCGCTAACATCTCTCACTTGAACTGATTTACATTTCTGTGGCTGCAGTCAGTTTTTCTTCCTTATTTGAAAGGTCTTATAAAGGCAGTGGTTTCATGTCCTTCTGGGGTTTATTTTGTTTCTAATTGAATATTCCTTCCTTCCTTAATATCTATAAATATGTTTTATTTTCTAATTATATTTACTTTGTGTGAAAAAACTGTCACAGTGTGACTCTTGGCTTTCATAGAAACATGGTATATTTGATATAAAGTCATTTATTTACAGAAATATTCCGAACAAGTTGAAGTGTGTGTGGGCCCTTGTGTATCAGCCTGTCGTATTCACCTGCTCAGAAATCTTCTCACAGCAGCTCCCAGGAGATGAAGAACAGAATCAATCAAATATTGATGTTCAGATGTGTGAACAGAAACATTAATGAGAGTTGTTGACACCATGTCTGCACATGGGCATTGTAGTTTGAAGAGAAAGACTTGAAATGAGAAAGTCGGACTTTCTGCAGCCTTGATAAACAGATTTAATAACCATTTTAAATAGGGCCCAAATGATATATCAGCCAGCCGATTTAATCGGCCAATTATAGCACTTTTCAAATATTCAACTTTGGCCAGAGTTTTGCCGATATAACGCTGATATATTCTTACTTCCTCATGCCAAATCACAATATTACTCTGGACTCATTTGCTCCAATGCAGGCAACACCAAGACTCTCTTCTCCATATATAACAAAATCATTCAACCACCTGACTCCCTGCCCCCTCACCTGTACTCCTCAGACACCCATAACTCTCTCCTCCTATTTTTCAATAACAAAGTTAATAAAAATCCACCAACACCTGGGCTCCACCTCCTCACCCCTCCCCTCCTCTGAGCTTCTCCCACCTTGTCAGCCTTTCTCCACTTTTGAACTCCCCCATCCCTCTGTAATTTCCAACCTCATCAGCAAATCCAAGCCGTCCTCCTGTCAGTTAGATCCCCTTCCAACAGTCCTGGTCAAATCCTGCCTCTCCGCCCTGCTCCCCTTCATATCTGCCATTATCCACTCCTCACTATCCACTGGAGTTGTTCCCACTCCCTTCAAATCTGCAGCCGTCAATCCGATCTTAAAAAAAACCTGGTTCAGACCCTAACGAGTTCATTAACCTACGTCCCATCTCTCACCTCCCCTTCATTTCCAAAATTCTGGAAAAAACTGTTGCCTCTCAACTCCACTCCCATCTCACCCATAACAGCCTACATGAACATTTCCAGTCTGTTCTCCGTCCCTGCCGCAGCACAGAAACAGCCCTCATTAAGATCACAAACGACCTCATGGCAGCTGACTCCGGTTTGATCTCCATCCTCATCCTCCTTGATCTGAGTGTGGCCTTCGACACTATTTATCACCCCATCCTTCTCAATAGACTCTCCTCCATAGGCATCACTCACACTAGGGCTGTCACCTTATATTCGATATTCGAGTTATCATTCGAATATGGGGATATATATCTGTAACCGAATAGAAAACAAATATTTGAAGGTAGAATATTGAGTTTAGTGGCACATCAGGGTGTCTGGAGCAGTGGACCGGTTCATCCAACAGAGGGCGCTCTCAGCACAGCTTGACCCTCAGTCACATCCGCTGTTCTCTTGACCTCAATAAACAAAGAGACGCGTGCTTTGTTGCTTTTCAATTACGTTACATTGGTAAAGTTGTGCTAACCTAGCTTAAGTTACTCCCTGTCTGTTCATGTTAACAATGACATCACTGTAGTTATGCCAACCTAGCATAGCGTTAGCTAACAGCTTAAAAGCCAGCCAGTAACCGCAGAAATAGCGCAAGTGCACAAATATTTGAGAGTGCAGAGAACAATCGTTCATCACTCCATCAGCTGAGTGTTGATGCGCATTTAATGAGGAGCAATTTCCTCACACATATTGTCTCATGTTTACAATAAAAAAGTGGTTCTACCTGCATTAAAACCTACATCTGATGCACTAATGAGGACTCTGGGACTGAAAGACAGATGTGACAAGACAGAGTTTATAATTCATCCATATATTTACATTTTAAATAAGGTTATTTATTTTATTTTGCAGGAATTTACTGCAGTTTTGCACACTATTTTATTTTGTACTTGAAAGTTCTTTGTTCTTGAAAGTTGCAGAGTAGAGAAATAAAAGAGGCTTATGAAAAGAATGTTACCTTAGTGTTTTTGCTGCTTTCCTCTCACAATTACCCGTTTACAACTTTTGTAAAAGTTGTTCTACCTGTACTATAACCGGCCTCTAATTTTCATTTAACAAGAAGTACAAGACAATATGTATTTCATGACTCAATTATAGAACGACTCTTTTTTAAAGGTTATATAGTTAATTTCCCAGAGGTTTAATGCTTTTCTGCATGTTTTCGTACTTGAAAGTTCCTCTCTGTTGTAAAGTTAAACAAATACTAAAGTACAAAGTATTGTAAAACAGTAAAATGTTCTGCCTGTAATTCACATATCCATTGTTGTAAGTGTTAAGGGACCAAAATGTTTTTTTTAAAATTCATTTTATATATTTTTTTTATTAATCTGTAATCTGTATTTTTTTCTGCCAAACATCAGCATCGGCATCGGCCTCAAAAAATCCATATTGGATTTTAAATGTTCAGGGATGTCTTTTAATAGATGCCCAGAGAAAGTTATGTAAAGGGATACGCCACCATTTTCTCTCTTTTCATGTCTTGCCTCACTCCAGAGTTTTTGACAGGCAGATAGACACCATTCTCTCGACTGTGTGTGCAGTAACAAGGAAGAGACAGGCAGAGCTCACCACCACTAATTAGCTTAGCTCAGACACTGGGAGTCAATGGGTAGTGTTAGCCTGCCTCTGCCTACAGTCATCAGATAAACTCTTCAGCAACTCTAAATGGTCCTGTGTGCTTGTTGTGACTTGTTTTTTGTATTATCTTCTTTTACTCCTACACAGAGGCTTTGTTTTGTTGACCTACTTCCAATGTGGTTTTCGCTAGAGATGTGACGTTCTTGAATGAGTCGAGTCTTTTGAGCAGCTCTTTTAAGTGAACGATGAGAACCGATTTGCAGTGTGAGTGAGCCGTTCATTTGTGAGCCATTATTAAATGCAAATTGCCTGCAAATTTAGAAATCATGTTAGTCAGTGTAGCCCATAAATTAATTATAACAAACTGATGAGGAGAGGAGATCACAAAATCACAACCATCAAGGATGTTATGGGAAGCTAACCGAAAGCCGCCATGTTTGTTTACATTGAAGTCCCGTGAGATCTCGAGCTGTGAGAGCAGGGGCGCTTCCTTCTTGGTAAATGAATCGGGTGGTTTGTGGTGTCCTGTCTCTTTGTGGCTCACCACACTACAGGATCAAAACTGACAAATCCGATGTTATCTGTCTTCATGTGTGGGTCTCTCACTGTTTCATCATCGATAAGATCTTAAAAATCTTCAGGCCTGAGAGATCATGGAGAGAGGAGATGATGAACAACGGTACTGAGAGGAAAAAGAAGGACAGAGAAATGACTTATTGATTCCTCATGGTAGGGCTGGGCCATATATGGTTAAATCAATTCATATTTCTGTTGCAGAAAATTTCAGGAATACAAATCAAGATGGTTTTACCTGGACTTACTTTGTCACACTTGAACAAGCGTCCCTCCAGTACACAACCCGAGTCCTTTTGGACTGAACTACTGCTGCCCCCTTTAATGATGTGTTATTATTTTTATTTTTAATTTTTTTTTAATCTATATTCAGAGGGCCAGGGACACACTGTTACAAATGCTGTATACTCTTGATGGTATTAATTTAATGAACAGAAATATCAAAGATGAAAAGGTCATAGAAACAGTTACACCAACATTTACCTACTGTCACTTAAACATGAATGATGATGAATGTTTAAATGTGCTGGTGATAGAATTAAAGCCAGTTTAGCTAATTTGTTCTGAATTAAAGGTAATTAAACTTCTTTTTAATTGCGATGTGTGTGTGAATATTACCATTGACATTTTATAAATATTGTTTTAACTGATATTTAACATCATGTTCTGCTTCTTCATAAAGAGATTTAGTGAAACAGTCCAAATTAAGTTACTTCTTTAATTACTTAACTAAAACCAACCATTTACCTACAGTCTAGATCATGAAGAAATAAACATAATAATCCGTGCATGACCTGGTGTCTCAGGTTGAATCACATTTGGTGGTCCTGTCTTGTTTTCCTCATGCTCACAAGTTGTTGAATGTAGAAATGATTGGTGTGCCACATTTAGTGAAGTGGAGGGCCACATGTGCCCATCTCTGGATTAACTGATAGATTGATGGATGTATTTTTAGATGGATGAATTGATGGATGGATAGGTATGTTATCACTGAGGTCGTGGACCTTGACCTTGTTGTCCTCCTGTCCTGCCCCTCAGACCTCCAGAACTTCTTGATGACGTTCCCTCAGTCTCCGACGATTGAGGTAGGAACAAACTTCACAGCGACCTGTGTGATCATCAACACGACCGAGGTGACTCCAGAAGACCTTGAGTGGAGTCTGTCAGAGACTACATTACCCAGGGAGCTTTACACCAAGGTCAACAGCTCCGCCCTCAGTGTGACCCTCACCATCACCTCCAACCAGCCGGAGTGGCTCTTCTGTCGTTGCACCAAGAGGTCTCCCATGGTCATCCTCAACCTGGGACGCTTCTTGCATGCCACCTTCCTACGTAAAGGATGTACGGATTCAATTTAAACTTTATTTCTATAACACCAACACGTATACCCACAGTCTACCATTCTTCGTAGCTATGTCCTGATCTTCTCTGTTTTTCACAGAGGTTCTCTCAGGTGGTTTTTACACCTATGACTCCACTGATTTGCTCTGATTCATAAAAAAAACTACACATTATCACATTTCCTTTGGATCGTTTCATGTTCACACATATTTTTCTGAAGCGGGCCAAATCACTCAAAGGTAGGGCTGTCCTCACGATGTCACAGCCAGTGTTGCTATGACTATGAATTGTGCTCTGCGTTATTATAGGATGGTAGCTAGCAGACTAAGAAACAACAAAATGAGTTGTTTGAAAGCAGAGATAAACTCTCTCATGACTGATTTGACAGATGAACATATTTACTAATGTAAGACTTGTCTGTCAGTGTAAACGAACTCTGCACAAAGACAAGGGGCTTTTAATGCTCACTGGTGTCTACTGCAGATTAAAGAAGACATCAGATTGCATGGCAACTTATTACACCATAACACCAGTAGCAGCAGAGAATCTATCAGGTTCAGCGTTAACGCAGAGAGCAGATTTTAAAAGGATAAACTCTCCTGCTGTAATGAGTTGAACTAAACTCTGTGTACCACAGAGGGCACCAGACAGCATGGTAACTTATTACACCGTAACACCTGTAGCAGCAGAGAATCTGTCAGTTTCAGCGTTAAAGCAGAGAGCAGATTTAAACTCTCCTGCTTGGACCAACTAAACCAGTTCTTTAGTGTTAAGTGGTGTGCTGATTATATCAGGACAGCAGAGCGATGAGTCACCTGTCACTCTTTTGGGTTGGTTGGTCCACGGTGTCCCGACTGTAACCAAACTACTCCAGGTCTTGATTATAAGCAAGCTGTGACCACCTCTTTCAGGTGAAATCTTCATGGTTATTTGTACTGAAACAGGTATGGATCACAGCTGTGCTCACGAACATTCAGAGGAAATGTTCAGACCAGGGAGCGCCCTCTTGGATCAGAACAACATGCTAATGGTTTAAGGGCCCTAATTTCCTGGTGCAGCGCAGGGTGGCGCACCCCGCGCAGTGGTCATCTCGGTGTCTTAAGGATTTAACTGTGATTGCCCATATTTCTGTTTTCATCTTTATTCTTAACGTGATCTAAAAAGATGGAGTACATTATTGCAAGTTATTTTTATATTTTTATTTATTTTTATTTATTTTTTTTGCCTTACCCTTAATCCCAACTTCTATCCCACCAAAGCCCTCAATATTTGTCACGGAGAGTGTGGAGGACGGGATCTCCTCCGCTGAGCTCAAAGTGAGGCTGGTGGAGGGGTTGCTCCTGTGGCCACCGTGTGCTTTCTTTGATCTGAGAGCTTTTGTTTGGCCCTTCTCCTTACATCATTAAACCGTTTTTTACATTGGGCAGCTGTTCTCAGAATATGTGGGCAAACTTGACACACAATATTAGTAACTTCCTCCCAGGCTGTTTTTATCATCAGCCTGTGGAGGTCTGTTCGCATCACCATATATGTGTATATATATATATATATATATGTATATATATTTATATATATATATATATATATATATATATATATATATATATATATATATATATATATATATATACACACATATATGTGTGTGTGTGCGTGTGTGTGTATATATGTATATATATATACATATGTGTGTGTATATATAAATATATGTATATATACATGTATATATGTATATATATACACACACACACGCACACACACATATATATACACATATATGTATATGTATGTATATATATATATATATATATATATTTGTCCATGATGAGGTGAAACTGTCACTGCGCCTCGCCCGCAGCTCATTCAAAGGCGAGGAGAGGCGTTCATTTGATTGGTGAAGACTCGGCTGTGTTAAACCCACTCTCTCCTCCCTCGTTGCCACTTGTGCCGGTGGTAGGGAAGGAGGCGTGGCTGCGCCGGACTGCGCTGTGCAGGAAACTTTCAAAATGCCCTGGACACATCCCGTTGGAGCGGCGGAGGTGCGGCGCAGGTGCAGCTGCACCTGGTCTATGAAATTAGAGCCCTAAGTGTGAACGCCTCCTTTTAAGATCCAGGACCCACCTGTCTGACACCCATCAAACCAAACAACCACACAGATTCAGATTTATGGTGCAGTTATGTGTCATGTGTGTTAAACTATTTCTATCTTTATGTGTGTTTGGGTCAGATGCTGTGCAGAGTCCCATGAATTTGACTTGCAAGGCTCTTCAGGACAAAGATTCCATCTCAGAGACTTTCACCTGTGAGTGGAATGACCCCGGACCACAGACTGCCGAAGTTCCTGTAACATACACACTCTATGTGAAGGATATTACGTGAGTACTCACATATATGGTCTGTTTCCATGGTGATGAAGAAGGTTGATACCGGTGCTGTTGCAGTCTTAGGGCCTGATCTACTAAGATCCAAAATAACGAGTGCTAAATTGCGTATGCAAAATAAAAAATTGCACGTGCAATTAGTAGGGGTTTAAATCACCAGTTTCATGGTGATACGATACGATATCGATTCTTTGGACAACGATACAATATTTGCAGATATCACAAGGTCTGCCACGATTCAATTTTGATTCGATTCGATTCAGGGGCCTTCGATCGATTTAAGACGATATTGTGTACTCATTGAACACAATCAGCTACATTTCACCTGAAGAAAGAAAGAAATACAAAGCAATTTTGATGTTTTGACAATTTTATTACTGAAATGTGAAACGATGTGCTGACCTTTGGGTATGATAGTTTATAGAGGATTATAACCATCTATATGATCTAATCATGTTTTAAAATTAAAATTGAGTTAATTAGTGCTCTGGTGCTTTTTTTGCCTCCACAATTACCTTATGGGTGTTATTGTTACATTGTGATCTTTGTATATTATATCAAATAATGATGCAAAACGATAATACAAATAATTGAATTATTATTTTATTTTTATTATTATTGACCTCCAACATTTGACCATGCTCTATCAAACTAAAAATGTGCAATTTTTATTTTAATTAAAGCCAAACATTTCTCATGTTCTAAGTAGAACTATTAACTTAACTAACTAAGCATTGATTATTTCATTTTACTGTGATGCCTGCTAACCACAGTTTGTATGTCAGTGTGATTAGACTTTGCTTCACTGTTTAATGGTAGGTGTGGAGCAAGAATAAGAATAAGCTCTCGCTGTTTTCCTTTCATATTATCAGTAATTTCATTAATCAGTGTGCTACAAAATCAAATGATGAGATAACTTACTGTACTCATGTGATTAGGCACTCCCATCGTGTGTGTGCAGTATGCATCCTCTGCGGTCAGATCGACCGTATCTTACCCGATTACAGCAGTGCTATTTTCTGATTGGCTGATATGTCAAGCCCATTTAGCTCTGTGATATTCAGAGCGTCTTGCTACACGTTCCAAAGCGCATATAGCGGTGTTAATCGGTGGGCGCTACACAATACATTTTACAGCGGGAGAAACACCAGGTGTGGTGTGTGAGAGAGCGAAAAGGTTCAAATGCGTGTGTCACACGCTGAAGACACTGAGACTTGAGAGCCCTGGAAACTTCAGAACGAGGCGCGATTGAGCGGAAACTGTGAAACGGATATCCAGTTGGAATTTCAAAATAAAGGCGTATATTAAAGACAACGATGTTAATCGTTGTTTTGAGTTTCCATTGATTTGATTGGATCATTGCTTAACCAATCGATGTATCGATCCAGATCGATGGATGATTACGACCTTAGCAATTAGTAGGCTTGTTGCAGGTGATCTACCATGACTGCATGCGTAATTTATAACAGGTGCAAAAGTGGTGTGGACCGCTCCCTTCAAATGAAGAATTTGCGTGTGCTGCCGGCTGTCACCTTGGAGAGTTTGGGAGAGCAGAGTGGCCGGAAATGAAAAATGAATTTCGAAGCCATGGAGTTAGAGGCAAATAAACGCACTTGCAGTAACCTGTTTTACTGTCTGTCATTTTGACTTTCACTTTTCCCTCATGCCATATTTTTATCCGTCATTTTTAATTTTCCTTTTCTGATTCTAGTTAAACATAATCTAAATGACAGCATTCACATAGTTACACAGCTTCATCATCAATAACCTCTCATATGAAGAGCAGTCTTACAGTTACGCACACACAGACTGAGTGGGTACTCTTGCCTTTTACGTACTGACTGCGTCACACTCTCCACGCGCTGACAGCTCCTAAACTCGCTGTCAGTGTGTAGAGAGTGTGACGCAGACAGCTCTGAGTGACAAACGGAGTGATTCTCCTTTATAGCCAGCTATCTTTTTTTTTGCATAGGTTAAATGACCTCCTCCGTGATGTAGAGCGCAAAACAGAGAGGGTTTACCTCGTGTGTGTCTGCAAGAGTATGAAGCCACTCTGGATTGTCCCTCTTTTTCCAGTCTATCATAATGACAGAGAGCCTGCAAGTCTTTCCATCATTCATCAAAAAATTCAGTCAGTGGCGGAAAATATTCCGTTAATGCGACCCCTGTTCCTCACCACAATGACCGCAGCCCTCTCTGCGTAATGCTGTGCCTGTTTTGCACCTGCCTTTCAAATGTGCTAAATATAGCCGCAAAAACATCGAGCGCAATCAGTTGCGGGTTTGATGATTTATCAAACACACAACTGATTGCGCTCGATGTTTTTTTTTATTGCGGGTGCTAAATTATGACATTTGCATGTCCTCCCTCCAGTATTTTGCATGTTCTGATCATCTGCATGTACTCTGCATATTTATGAAGGCAAACACGCTAAATGGACTGCACATGCTATTTTGCTCATTTCACAGACGCAGTCCTCAGTGCACCCTGTTAGTAGATCAGCTTTGTGTGCGCTTTTAAGTTTGCACGTGTTTTATACACACAAACCTTTAGTAGATCAGGCCCTTAAAGTTTGATAGCATGTTTAACTTGAGCACTCAGGCATCTCAGTCAGTCTAACAGATCAGCGTAAATCTGTGATTTTAAAATCAGTTTTTAATTTGACTCCGATAATTGTGTTAGAGTATATTCTGAATCATCATGTATGTTCTTTATCATGTTTGTTGTGAGTCATCATGTTTGTTCTTTATCATGTTTGTTGTGAGTCATCATGTTTGTTCTTTATCATGTTTGTTGTGAGTCATCATGTATGTTTGATGTCTGTAGTGTGTTTAAACGTGTTGTTTCTCCATCTTCACCCTCAGCGATAAGGTCATTAGCAGAACCACTGCTCAGACCGGTGCCCAGGTGAACCTGGGAACCTTCCCCGATCACACCCCCCTGGAAATCTGGGTGAAGTCAGAGAACAAACTCGGGTCGATAGAGTCAGAACACCTGAGAGAGGACTCCGGAAAGTTTGGTGAGTTTAGAGAGGCTGCAGAGATTCAGCCGTTCTAAACACTAAATCATAATATATATATTTATTTCAAATGATCAAAAGATACTGCTCTAATTATTGTTTATAAAATCACACCGAGAGCTTTACTGTTGACATATTAAAATATTTATTCAAAATCACAATGTGAGGTAAATGGTTAATATATTTAGAAATGTTATTTAAAATCACACTGAGAAGTTAATTGTTTATTTATTTATTTATTTATTTTTAAATCACACTAGGAGGTTTATCATTAATATATTAAAATATGCTGTTCAAAATTACACTGGGAGGTTCATTTTTAATATATTCAAATATATTTTTTAAAATCTCAAAAAGAGGTTGCCTGTTAATTTATTTAATTATGTTTTTTAAAATTACACTGGTAGATTAATGATGTGCTGTTGTTGTTTCAGTGAAGACCAATCCTCCGTACAACATTGCTTTGGTGTCAGAGGCCAGTTTTCCCACCTCACTGTTGCTCACCTGGACTCGGCCCATTCATGTAAACCACCTGCATTTAATGTACCAAATCAGATACTGTGCTGAGGGAGCACACACCTGGACCTACGTACGTCTGAGCCATGTTTACTGCTTTATTTCACTTTGATTAGTGTGAATGACACATGTTACATGTGAAGTGGATGCACTTTTGTACGTCATAAATCATATTCAATAGTAATAAAATCAAACACATCATAGTTGATGAAGTTAATATCTTATTTCTGGCTAATCACTGCCTAAGTATATGATGATGAGGTGTAATAGACATAAGTCTTAAACGAACACGTTTCATTCATTTTAATAATCTTAATTTGTAGTTTCTGTCAGGTTTATATTTATTTAATGACCAGGCTTAATCCTGTCCAACAGATTTTGGAAGCAGACTTGTCTCCGGATATTCAGTCGTTCAGACTGCAGGGTCTGCTGGCCGACACGGTTTACCTGTCTCAGGTGAGGTGTAAGAATGTTCGACATGGACATGGATTTTGGAGTGAGTGGAGCGTCAACGCCACCACAAGGACGCCCGAAGACTGTGAGTTGATACCTTATATACAGTTTTATATATATATACGTGTGTGTTTGTGTGTATGTTTACTTTTTGTTTTTTTTGTTTAGTGCCAGGAAGTAAACCTGATTTATGGAGAACAATCAGTGAGAGTGCAGACACCAAACAAAGAGAGATTCAGTTCAAAACAAAGGTAACACACACCTGCTGGACTCTCATTTTAAATCTGAGACACAGCTTAATCACACCTGTTCAACCTGCTTACACTTCATTACTGCTTCTGGGTGATCCCCATGTGTGCTTGTGTGCATGTGTTAGGAGCCCCTGTTGTCTAATGGGAGGATCTTGCGGTATGACGTCAAGGTGTTTTACCACAAAGCAAAGAACGCCAGCGAGTACGTGTCCTTCAACACGTCAGAGACAGAGATCACAACCCTTAATAAGGTCCTCCTACCTAAGGAAAGGTCCATCGGAGTGCTCGTCTCTGCAGTAAACTCGGTGGGGAAATCACCAGATGCTTCTTTGGGACTGACAGACAGACTGAATGGTGAGTACGCTTATCAACAGAGAATATGAACATCATTAGTCACAGACTGATCTATAAATTGTTGAAATTGTCAGATGTCCCGTTATGGACTTTTTTTTTTGTTAACAATAATAATAACACATTTTTTATAAGTGCCGTTCTTGTCACTCAATGACACTTTAAAACATTCAACAAAGGAAAAAACAACAATGGTTAAAATCAACAAAACCGGGAGTGTAGTGATAGTGTGCTGTGGATGGTGAGGGAGAAACTGTCAGCTTTGGATAACGTGGATTTAGTGCCTCTGAGGAAGATTTCAGTTTTGTCACTGTTTAATTTTAGGAAGGTTGTGGTGAACCAGGATTTTGTTTCAGATTAACAAGAGGTGAGGGAGACAGTAGGTGATGAAGAGAAGGGGTCCTGGGACAGTGCCCTGGGGCACACCTGTAGAGACAGGAGGGATCAGATTAGAAAGGGGTGTGTCCAGGGCATTTTGCAAGTTTCGTGCACAGCGCAGTCCGGCGCAGCAAGGCGTACCCAAGCCTCCGTCCCTCCCACCGGCGCAAGTAGCAGAGAGGGAGGAGAGACGGCGTGAGTGAGTTTAACACAGCTGAGTGTAATCTTCATCAATCAAATGAACGCCTCTCCTCGCCTTTAAATGCGTGGCGGGTGAGGCGCAGTGACAATTTCACCCCGGTGGCGAAGAAGGTCAGAGCCACTGTCACTTTTACAGCAACTGGGAGAGCGCAGGGGCCACCGGGCTGCGCATTGGAGGCCACGATGCGCGTCACCGTGTGGACCACCTCACAGGACAGATGTAATCTGTTCCTGTGTCATAAATAGGAGTACAAAATTAAGTGATAATTACATTTAAACACAGCAGCAGGCTAATCCATTCATCATGCTTGTGATTCACCTGCATTCCTGGTCGGTCATCGCCAAATAGCAGAACCTTTGGTGAAAAACTCTCTCCCGGTATGTCCTCCTCATCCTCCTTGCGCTGGGCCAGAAAATAAGGGCCCATGGTGTCAAATGCTACTCTCAGATCAAAGAGGATGGAAAGGAAGCCGGAGTCAGCACCAATGAGGAGATCGTTGGTGATTTCTATGAGGGAAGATTCTGTTTCTCGACGGGGGCCGAAACCAGACTGGAAAGGTTCATTAGATTAGATTTGATAGAACTTTTTTAATCCCTTGGGAAGACTCCCTCAGAGAAATTAAGATTCCAGCAGCATAGCAAGTACACAGGGTAAAACAAGGACACAGTTATCAGAAAGTAAAAAGTAAATACTAGAAAGCACTCAGAGAGCGCAATCCTCCACCAAGGTAGCTCACATATTGCTGTTAAATGTATAGGCAATAGTTCCATGACAAAGTTACCATCATAATATGATTCACGACCATGAAAACCCACACCTAGCACTCAGAATCATGTTGATATCATTATTAGTTAGACAGATATTGAGCAAAAACGATCATCCACTGACTGCAGTTATCTGGATCACCACCAAAATCAAATCATTTTTAAGTTGGGCCATTAACAGCATCTGAAAATTTAGAAAATCTGTCCTGTAGGTTTTGCGTAATCTTGCAAACAGACATATGCCGGCAAAAACATAACCTTCTTGGCGGAGGTAACAATTTGTAGGTATAAATAAGAATATAAATATAAATAATTATGTATATATATATATATATATATATATATATATATGGCTACCTGCTGTCTACTGCTCCTTCCCGTCAAACCAGAAGATCCTCGCATGAAGTTTCAATTTGTTTATTTGTTGTGATTACAGAGCTCCCCCAGGTGGACAACCTGAGGGCCTGGCCCCATGAAGGCCGGCTCATGGTGGAGTGGAAGCCCCCCAACATCTCCAAGGTGTCCGAGTTTGTGGTGGAGTGGGAAGAGGGTGGGAATGTGGACTGGCAGAGGGAGACCAGGAACACCACACAAACAGTCATTAGAGGTATGAAACTTTCATATTTATTGCATGATTGTTATTGATTGTATTTTGATTGTATATTATGTATTTGATGTTGTGTGTTTGTGTTGCAGGCCATCTAAAGCCGTTCGTGTGCTACAGGGTGTCTGTGTTTGCGATTTATTCTGGATGGAGCTGCAGAGGGGCCGTCACGCTGGCTTACCTAAAAGAAGCAGGTAACTCACTGACGTATGGTAGAGATTTCTGGCCCCAGAGGGAACAACACCAGAATCCATGGACACAGCAAAAATATGTGGCAGTGGTTTTTAAATAGATGTTTTTATCTGTTTAGCCAGAGATGCACTTATTCTATCATGACCTGGAGCAGAATTTTTTTTGCTCTGATATGATGTCATGTATTTCTTTTGAGTTAGGAGGTTCAAAAGATCAAACTGAAGGAAAATAACCTCTTATATATAAAATCAGTTTGATTTTCTGTGGTGTTACCAATCCCCTTAGAGATGGACACTCCCACATTTACAAAAAAATCATTAAATATTCGATTTGTAATTGAATTTTTCCCAATGAGAAGCTAGGGGGATACTTAGGAGTTTTTTTCTTTTGGAGAAGTTGATTCATAATTTTCCATGTAGCTCTGACGTTATTTGCAGACTTTTTGAACTGTTCACTGAAAAAAAACTTTGTTAGCTGTTCTTAGGAGATGACTAATTGTTCTTGTACAGCTTATATTGTGCAAGAGTAGGTGGTGTATGGCATAGAATATATCTTTTGTTAAATTTGTTTTTTATTTTAGAAGATTTTTTCAAACCAGCATTATTCTGATTTTCATTATCAAATATGCTTAAACAAATTACTAATGGGAAGCTTTTGAAAAATGGTGAATTAAAAGAATTCATCAGGTTTTTGTAAGCTAAATTTGCATCACTTATAAACATTTTCAATAACATATCTTTAAATTTTTGGACGTTAGTTGCACTGAATTTTCTGTATTTTTTGGTGAGAACTTCATTTTTAAATTATTTCCATCAGTCATAATAAGCTGGAAAATAGGAAAACTAATCAGAAATAGCT
Organism: Cetoscarus ocellatus; assembly: GCA_037902135.1. Taxonomy (NCBI): domain Eukaryota; kingdom Metazoa; phylum Chordata; class Actinopteri; order Labriformes; family Labridae; genus Cetoscarus; species Cetoscarus ocellatus. The sequence continues at coordinate 69,058 of JBAMNC010002126.1, forward strand.
GAATATAGTATACTTGTGATGATTCATTGTGGATGTAATTTGACAGAATTCTATCAATAATATTCAATTTATAAGTCCTTCTAGTTGGTTTACTTATGGTTGAATAGAAGTACTTTGCATATAGATTATGTAGAAAATCTTCAGTTGGGGAGTGATTTTCACTCATGACAAGATTTATATTCAAGAATGTAGCATGTTTCCCCTCCGTATTTATCAGTTCCAGTGCTTGATGTAAGCTATCATTGAAACTCATTATGTCTGTATCTGGTGGTCTGTATATGCAGCCTACAGAAACATTTTTTCCATTGTTGTTGTTTTGTTATTGTAAAAATACTAATGGTTTGTGTGAAGCTTCTCAGGGGTCAGTGAAAACATGGACAGTAGGGATAATTCCAGTTACGATAAAAACGATTATAACATCAGAATATGTCGACCTTGGGTCTTCTTAGCTCCGTCGGCAGCTCCTGACATACAGTTCAATGGTGTTCCTGGTCATAACAAGGCTCACCTGCTCTGGGCTGAAGTTCCAGTTGGAAAACGTAACGGATTCATCAAATACACCCTCTACTACCAGACGGGGAGTTACATCAAAGGTAAATGTTCACAGGTGTTTGATTAGACAGCTTCAGGTTCAGTGTGTGGACCAGGGCAGAGAAACCAGGAGGACCTCCATTAGACCCTTTACAGGGAGAAACCAGGAGGACCTCCATTAGACCCTTTAAAGAGAGAAACCAGGAGGACCTCCATTAGACACTTTAAAGAGAGAAACCAGGAGGACCTCCATTAGGCACTTTAAAGAGAGAAAACCAGGAGGACCTCCATTAGACCCTTTAGAGAGAGAAACCAGGAGGACCTCCATTAGACCCTTTAAAGAGAGAAACCAGGAGGACCTCCATTAGACACTTTACAGGGAGAAACCAGGAGGACCTCCATTAGACCCTTTAAAGAGAGAAACCAGGAGGACCTCCATTAGACACTTTAAAGAGAGAAACCAGGAGGACCTCCTTTAGACCCTTTACAGGGAGAAACCAGGAGGACCTCCATTAGACCCTTTACAGGGAGAAACCAGGAGGACCTCCATTAGACCCTTTAAAGAGAGAAACCAGGAGGACCTGCATTAGACCCTTTAGAGAGAGAAACCAGGAGGACCTCCATTAGACCCTTTAAAGAGAGAAACCAGGAGGACCTGCATTAGACCCTTTAGAGAGAGAAACCAGGAGGACCTCCATTAGACCCTTTAAAGAGAGAAACCAGGAGGACCCCCTTTAGAACCTTTACAGGGAGAAACCAGGAGGACCTCCATTAGACCCTTTAGAGAGAGAAACCAGGTGGACCTCCATTAGACCCTTTAAAGAGAGAAACCAGGAGGACATCCATTAGACCCTTTAGAGAGAGAAACCAGGAGGACCTCCATGAGACCCTTTAAAGAGAGAAACCAGGAGGACCTCCATTAGGCACTTTAAAGAGAGAAAACCAGGAGGACCTCCATTAGACCCTTTAGAGAGAGAAACCAGGAGGACCTTCATGGTAGACCCTTTGAAGTGAGAAATCAGGAGGACCTTCACGTTAGATCCTTTAAAGAGAGAAAAAAGGAGGACCTCCATTAGACCCTTTAAAGGGAGAAACCAGGAGGACCTCCATTTGACCCTTTAAAGAGAGAAACCAGGAGGACCTCCATTAGACCCTTTAGAGAGAGAAAAAAGGAGGACCTCCATTAGACCCTTTAAAGGGAGAAACCAGGAGGACCTCCATGTTAGACCCTTTAAAACCAGGAGGACCTCCATTAGACCCTTTTCAAGGGAAAGACCAGGAGGACCTCCATGTTAGACCCTTTAAAACCAGGAGGACCTCCCTGTTAGACCCTTTATCATAATCTCTTTGTTGTTATTGCTCCTGTTTTAGTGTTTTATGGTTTGTTTTTAGTAACTCGTTTGATTGTTTTCGATTCTTTTTAAAAACCATGAAACAACTCTTTTAGTGTTTAAACCTGCTTTATTTTTATCCAATGTTTTAAATTGTTTTATGTCTTGTTTATTAATGTACAGCACTTTGTTTCAGCTGTGTTTTTTTTTAAAGTGCCCCATAAATAAAGTTGAGTTGAGCTGAGTTGAGTTATTAATGGCCCTTCTGTCTCTAATGTCTATTGTCCCGCTGTCTCTGCCCTCCTTGCTGTCTCACCTGTTGATCAGAGATCCCGCTCCCGGTTAACTCCACCTCCTACACGCTCACCTCTCTGTTACCTGGCACCTCCTATGATATCTGGATCCAGGCCTCCACCATTGTAGGCTCCTTCCCTGGCAACAAGCACTCCTTCAGCACACAGAAATATGGTAACCATGACCCAAATGGACGAGGATCAATAAATCAGTCATCGTCAACAATGGTTTTCATTGTTCTGATTATTGTTTCTTTTAAAATTTCAGCTGATGGGGAGATCGAGGGCATTGTGGTCGGGGTGAGTTTGGGCTTACTGTTTGTCTTCTTGATGACTGTCCTGCTCTGCTTCTACAAAAGAGACATGTAAGTGTCACACGCACAAACACACAATCTCTGGCCCCGCCCACAGCTCCCTCACCTGTACCTGTTTTTATTCCTGTTCAGGATCAAAGAAAACTTCTGGCCTCAGATCCCTGACCCCGGAGAGAGCACCATTGGGACCTGGGCCCCGGATTATACTAGGAAGGTAAAATTACAATCAAAACCAGTTTACCTGTTCACCAGTTAACCAGTATAACCAGTAAACGGGGGGTATCCTACATATTAAACCAGTATAACTAGTAAACAGGAGGGTATATGACATAATAAACCAGTAAACCCAGTTAACAGGGGGTATACTACATATTAAACCAGTATAACCAGTAAACAGGAGGGTATATGACGTATAAAACTAGCATAACCAGTAAACAGGGGGTATATGACATATTAAACGAGTATAACCAGTAAACAGAAGGGTATATGACATATTAAACCTCTATAACCAGTAAACAGGGGGTATATGACATAATAAACCAGTATACCCAGTTAACGGGGGGTATATGACATATTAAACCAGTATAACTAGTAAACAGGAGGGTATATGACATATTAAACCAGTATAACTAGTAAACAGGAGGGTATATGACGTATAAAACCAGCATAACCAGTAAACAGGGGGTATATGACATATTAAACCAGTATAACTAGTAAACAGGAGGGTATATGACATATAAAACCAGCATAACTAGTAAACAGGAGGGTATATGACATATTAAACCAGTATAACTAGTAAACAGGAGGGTATATGACATATAAAACCAGTATAACTAGTAAACAGGAGGGTATATGACATATTAAACCAGTATAACTAGTAAACAGGAGGGTATATGACATATAAAACCAGCATAACCAGTAAACAGGGGGTATATGACATATTAAACCAGTATAACCAGTAAACATGGGGTATATGACATATTGAACCGGTATAACCAGTAAACAGGGTTTATATGACATATTAAACCAGTATAACTAGTAAACAGGAGGGTTTATGACATAATAAACCAGTATAACCAGTAAACAGGGGGTATATGACATATTAAACCAGTATAACCAGTAAACAGAAGGGTATATGACATATTAAACCAGTATAACCAGTAAACAGTGATTATATGACATAATTAACCAGTATACCCAGTTAACGGGGGTATATGACATATTAAACCAGTATAACCAGTAAACATCATCAGGCTGACCTCATTGCTAATCCGGCCCCCCTCTGTAGGTGGAGCCTCCCAGGGAGAGCGGTGTGTCTGGGATCAGCGTTCTGGACGTGGATGCGTGTGATGGGCGGAGTCTGTTTGATGAAGAGAAGGCGGGGCTTCCTCTGAAGAAGGACAAGTTTCTGTCTGAGGAGCACAGCAGCGGCATCGGAGGCTCATCCTGTATGTCGTCTCCACGCCAGAGCGTCTCTGACAGTGACGAGGGCGGAGACATGGCGGACACCACTGCCAGCACTGTGCAGTACTCATCCGTGGTCGCCTCCAGTGGGTACAAAGGTCAAACCCCAGCCCAGGCCCCTCCCACTATGTTCTCCCGGTCTGAGTCCACACAGCCCCTGCTGGACTCAGAGGAACACCCCGACATCACGTCTCAAGAGGGCAGCAGGCAGTCGCAGCGCTTTGGCCGGTCTATGGGCACCGATGTCTCCCACCGCCTTCAGGGGGAGGAGCTTCAGCCTCTAGACTTCTGCCCCCTACAGGAGGACTCAGAAAGCAACACGCCTGCAGACGACCAATCAGACGCTCTCCCCTCCAGCTACATGCCACAGCTGGGCGGGTACAGGCCGCAGTAAAAGGGGGCGGAGCTAAAATGCTGCGGTCGGGGTGGTGTAGACCAGTGAGGAGGGGGCTGGGGGCTGTCACATGCTTTTAACTGGTTGGCTTCAGGCCGCAGTGATGGAGCAGTCATAGGTCAGATTGGGGGTGGGGGGGTGTATTTGGGGTCACTTTGGATGTTCACTGATGCCTCTTGCTGATGTCAGACTTCAGACTGCACCTTTACCTGACCAGGTGTATTTTGAGGTCAACTCTGAAGCTGCTGCTGTATACTGGAGTGAGTGTGAGGGCAGCACCCTCTGCTGGCTGATTGAGGCTGTTACATGTTTTTACTGTCTGTTCATTTTAATCTGCACATGAATGTTCACACTAACACTCTTTTACATGTAAAATAATAAAATCATGTTTGATGGAGAACATCTCAGTTTGCTCATCAACTGCTGCAGCCGCTTTGTTTCTGTCTGTAAAATAAAAAATATCATTTCATTAAAAACAAAGTTTGCAGGAGCAGCAGAACCATGAAAAGTACTTTGACACAGAGACTGATAATAATGAAGGTGATGGATAGATTGACGATGATGGATTATAATGATAAAGATGATGATGATAAAATTGATTGCATATCTCAACTGTAAATATGTTTCATTAAAACATAAAATTTACAGCATAACTCTGAATCTGAGCACAGATATGAGCAGCTCTGCAGTTTCTCTGAGACACATCATTAAAGCAAATAAATGGAATTTTAAATGTACAACGTTTGTCTACTTTATGACTAGTTTTTCCAAAATCCAGCTGTGTGTTACAACTGCTCAGATTACAGTCCATAATCCAGCTGTGTGTTGTAACTGCTCAGATTACAGTCCAGAATCCAGCTGTGTGTTATGACTGCTCAGATTAAAGTCCAGAATCCAGCTGTGTGTTACAACTGCTCAGATTACAGTCCAGAATCCAACTGTGTGTTGTAACTGCTCAGATTACAGTCCAGAATCCAGCTGTGTGTTATAGCTGCTCAGATTACAGTCCATAATCCAGCTGTGGTTTATAACTGCTCAGATTGCAGTCCAGAATCCAGCTGTGTGTTATAGCTGCTCAGACTACAGTCCATAATCCAGCTGTGTGTTATAGCTGCTCAGATTACAGTCCAGAATCCAGTTGTGTGTGTTATAACTGCTCAGATTACAGTCCAGAATCCAGTTGTGTGTGTTATAACTACTCAGATTGCAGTCCATAATCCAGCTGTGTGTGTTATAACTGCTCAAATTGCAGTCCATAATCCAGCTGTGTGTTATAGCTGCTTAGATTACGTTCCATAATCCAGCTGTGTGTTATAGCTGCTCAGATTGCAGTCCTGCTCAGATTACAGTCCATAATCCAGCTGTGTGTTATAGCTGCTCAGATTACAGTCCAGAATCCAGCTGTGTGTGTTATAACTGCTCAGATTACAGTCCATAATCCAGCTGTGTGTTATAGCTGCTCAGATTACAGTCCAGAATCCAGCTGTGTGTGTTATAACTGCTCAGATTACAGTCCATAATCCACCTGTGTGTGTCGTAACTGCTCAGATTGCAGTCCAGAATCCAGCTGTGTTATAGCTGCTCAGATTGCAGTCCAGAATCCAGCTGTGTGTTATAACTGCTCAGACTACAGTCCATAATCCAGCTGTGTGTTATAGCTGCTCAGATTACAGTCCAGATTCCAGTTGTGTGTGTTGTAACTGCTCAGATTACAGTCCAGAATCCAGTTGTGTGTGTTGTAACTGCTCAGATTACATTACATAATCCAGCTGTGTGTGTTGTAACTGCTCAGATTGCAGTCCATAATCCAGCTGTGTGTTATAGCTGCTCAGATTGCAGTTCATAATCCAGCTGTGTGTTATAGCTGCTCAGATTGCAGTCCATAATCCAGCTGTGTGTTGTAGCTGCTCAGATTACAGTCCAGAATCCAGCTGTGTGTGTTATAACTGCTCAGATTACAGTCCATAATCCAGCTGTGTGTTATAGCTGCTCAGATTACAGTCCAGAATCCAGCTGTGTGTGTTATAACTGCTCAGATTACAGTCCATAATCCATCTTTGTGTTATAGCTGCTCAGATTACAGTCCAGAATCCAGCTGTGTGTGTTATATCTGCTCAAATTACAGTCCATAATCTCGATCTGTGTGTTGTAACTGCTCAGATTGCAGTCCATAATCAAGCTGTGTGTTATAGCTGCTCAGATTGCAGTCCATAATCCAGCTGTGTGTTATAGCTGCTCAGATTACAGTCCAGAATCCAGCTGTGTGTGTTATAACTGCTCAGATTACAGTCAATAATCCAGCTGTGTGTTATAGCTGCTCAGATTACAGTCCATAATCCAGCTGTGTGTGTTATAACAGTGATCAGCATCAGCTGCTGACAGGAGACACCAACACCACCACTGGAGTCAGACAACAGCAGGTATGTTTTCTGAAATGTCTGCAGGGCTGAAAGTTGCTGATCACAGTTTAATTAATTAGCCTTTGTGTGCTTCGTCTAATCTAATAGTTAAAAACTGTTATTACTCTTGTCATTTTTGTGGGAGACTGTATTTTGTATTCAGTATAATTTTGGACAAATGCAGTGTGCTTATGCAGAACTATAACTCAAATAGTGTACAGAGTACATTTTTATTGATATCTCTGCTTTGCATGTCATATTTAAAGGAACGAAGTGCCCCTCAATTCTCTTTTTTGGGTGTATTTATTATTAATTTCACTCTTCTGTGGTGAAATAAACAGGTTTACTCATTATAATCCATCTTATCTCTATATACCAGAAAGTGTCCCCAAAATACTTGGTACTTTGACTACACTTTATTTGATGAACATACTCATTTTACTGAAGGAGTTGGAGCTACTTTTTCATGAGTAAAACATGACCAAAGTTTCCGTACTTTTCTCAGTATTTTGCTTCATTAGCTGCCCTTCAATGAGACAGAATGTCACAACTACAAACTAAACAGATGTGAAAGGAATTAAAATTGCTTCTCTCTTTCAAGACATCAACGAGACTACAATCCAAAATCCCAGAACTGGAGTTCGTACACAGTGAAAGAGAAAAGAATATGGTTACATCCAAGACCTTCAGGAGGCCGTTGTTCTGACGAGGATTCAAAGTGGACCAGGTCTTCCAATGAGCCAGAAACCTGAGTCTAGTTCTCTCATTTCCACTTGGGCCTTTCCTCTGTATATTACAGTAAATTAAAGGGAGATTTTTGGTAGTTTTATTTTGCACTATAGCAAACACTGAAGTGTTGACATATGAGAACATTCTTCAATCATGTCTGATGTACTGAATATCTGAGCTAAATGAAAACAATTCTCCATGCTTATATTAATAACATACCACTTAATACCTCAGTTAGTTAATGTACAGGAAGGTGGAATCTCCTGCAGGGCATTGCTGCCAGTCGCACCCCCTCCGGTGCCCATGGGTTAGCTGCAGGGTCATCAGCCAGGAACCACCTTTCGCCAGCGATTCGCTCCTTTAATCCTGGAGCGTCTCCTGGTGGCAGAGCAGTGACAGGGACGTCTCCCTGTCACCCCCTGCAGCTGATGGGTGTCATCCCCTGTGGCTGTTTTCGGGGTTAGTTGTTTTTTCCCCAGCACTTGTCCTTCCTCCTCAACCAGAGCCACATGCTCCCCTTCTCTGCCTCCTCTGCAAGCTCTTTTGTTGCCTTCCTCAGGTTCCTTCCAGTCACGCCTGCATCCCTCAGAAGGCATGTGGTTGATAGACCCACGTAGCCTCGGCATCCAACCTCCACTAGATAGATGGAGGTCTCCCAGCCAGCCTCCCGGCACTCAGCAGCCAGCTCCGAGCACTTGGCCATTTTGCGCTCGAGGGCGGCCTTGATCCCCTCCTGTGCCGGTATTGTGAGCTCAATAAGGAGCACGGATCTCGCCTTGGTGGACCACACCACTCCGTCAGGGTGGAGAGATGTAGTAGTGATCTCACCTGGGAAACGGAGCTGCGTGTCGAGGTCGACTCTCATTTCCCACTCCTGGTTGGGGGAAAACAGCCTTGACATTTCTTTTAGCTTGATGTATCTTTTCCCCCCCACCTTATCTGACAAAGCAGGTGTGGCTTGGGTTGTCTGCTGTTTTAATTCCTTTGACACCTCGTCGACGCGCCTCCAGCACCTTGGCTAGTTTTCTCAGGACCTGGTCGGTGTGCCATCTGTAGCGTTCCTGGGAGACTGCGATCTTACAACCCAACAAGATGTGCTGTAGGGATGTTGCAGAGTGTGCAGCACTCCTCACTACCAAACCTCTGGTGAAGGTTCCAAGGACAGGGAAGTGTGTTGTAGGTTGAACGGATGAGGAAGCTGAGCCTTGCCTGCGGGATTTTCCAGAGGTCTGCCCAACTGATGTTTTGGTTGGCGACTCCCTGTGTAAAGTTTTTTTCTATTTGCTTCTCAGTGTATTTAGACTATTTTCCTTCCTGCACAAACTTGCTCAAGCCTATTTGAATTACCTTTTGTGGACAAATGAATTGTTTTAATCGCATTGAGTGTCACAGCCACAGACTCAGTCTCAGCCTGCCACACTCCAGCCTTCACGTAATCAGCTCAACTCCTGTCACCTGCGCGCCTGCTCACACCTGCACCTCATCTACAGCAATCAATCCGCCTACTTAAACCCCAGCTCCACACTCACTCGGCGTCAGATCGTCTTCGCTCTCATGCCAAGAACACCAGACCAGCTATCCGGATTGATCACCCGTTGCCGACCTGTTCTGTTCCTGTTTCCGCCTTCATTGTCTGTTCCTCGGCTAGACCTCAAGGTATCGACCTGTTTCTGCTCTGCACTTACCTGCCTGCCTGATCCCTGGTTGCCGACCTTGCCTTCTGTTCCTGACGCCGAGTACCTGCCTGTGAGTCCTGATCTGTGGTGGCCGTCTGATCCCCGGTATCCGACCCTGTTTCCTGTTTGTGATGCCGAGTACCTGCCCGTGAGTCCTGATCTGTGGTGGCCGTCTGATCTCCGGTATCCGACCCTGTTTCCTGTTTGTGACGCCGAGTACCTGTCTGTGAGTACTGATCTGTGGTGGCCGTCTGATCTCCGGTATCCGACCCTGTTTCCTGTTTGTGACGCCGAAAACCCGTCTGTGAGTACTGATCTGTGGTGGCCGTCTGATCTCCGGTATCCGACCCTGTTTCCTGTTTGTGATGCGAGTACCTGCCCGTGAGTCCTGATCGGTGGTGGTCGTCTGACCTTCGACAATCTACATCACTTCCTGCCTTGAAAGATCAAGTGAGTCTGAGCCCGCTCCACCTTAAAGACACTGTGTGGCAAAAAGTGTGTGTGGCTGCAGCGTGGCCGAGAGGACAGCGCCACCAGCTCCTGATCCTGAGATCCCAGGTTCAATCCCCGCTCCCGACTCCACTTCAGACAGATTGGAGAGAATTGAGGATGTGCTGGCTAACCATGAAAGTCTGATAACCGCATCTGCCAGTTATCTTCAACATGCTGTGGACACATTGACCCAGACCGTGACAGGATTAGCCACCCAGCTACTACAACAATCCTCAGTTGGTTCTTCTCCTGCTTCCTCCACTTCTACTGCGGTGTCTCCGACTCCTGCCCTGGCCTCCGACTCTCCTGAACCTGGTGTGGGGGCTCCAGAATGCTATGATGGGAAACCAGAGAACTGCTCACCGTTCATCACGAACTGTACTCTGTTCTTTGCCCTCCAGCAAAGAACACCTCTGGCAGATACCGCAGGGCAGTGTTTGTCATCTGAACCCGCCGAGCCTGAACTCATGCAGTTGGGGCGCACCTCCCTTACTCCTGCTGAACGGAGGTAACGCCTGTCAGCCCAACTGTGTCTGTACTGTGGGGAACAAGGACATTTCGTTGCTGCTTGCCCAGTAAAAGAGCGGGCGCATCCGTAGTGGAGGGGATATGGGTGAGCTCTACTGTCGAGTCCTCTAACACTCTTCGTCCCCTGCTCCAAGCCTGCCTGCTCCTGCCTGGTGGTCCTCATACCCTGGCCACACTCATAGACTCGGGTGCCGACTCCTGCCTCATCAGCAAGGACATGGCAGAACAACTGGGCCTGAGGCAAGTTCCACTTGATCGTCCCATCCCTGCCAAAGCCTTGGACGGACATAAGATGGGAATCATCACTCACCAAACTACCCCAGTCTCCATGCACTTGTCTGGCAACCACAGCGAAACCATCCAGTTCCACATCCTCAACTACCCGGATCTGCCTCTGGTCCTCGGCTTCCCATGGCTTCGTCGGCACAACCCCCAAATAGACTGGCCCAGCAGTACCATCCGCAGTTGGGGAACCGCTTGTCACCTTACTTGTCTAAAGGACGCCATGCCCCCACTCCAGCCAGTGAGCACCGTGCCTCCGCCTGAAATCTCCAATGTGCCTCCAGATTACCATGATTTCAGCCCTGTCTTCAGTAAAGCCAAGGCCACTTCTCTGCCACCTCATCGTCCATTCGACTGTGCTATCGATTTCCTTCCAGGCACTACCCCTCCCAAAGGTCGGCTGTATTCCCTGTCTGCTCCCGAGAGAAAGGCTATGGAGAAATACATCAGTAACTCACTGGCTGCTGGTCTCATCCGTCCCTCCTCGTCACCTGCTGGAGCAGGATTCTTCTTTGTGGAGAAGAAAGACAAATCCCTGAGACCCTGCATCGACTACCGAGGACTGAACGAGATCACGGTAAAGAACCGTTACCCCCTGCCTTTGATCTCCCCCGCTTTTGAGTTGTTGCAGGGGGCAACAATCTTTACCAAGTTGGATCTTCGCAACGCCTACCATCTGGTCCACATCCGGGAGGGAGATGAATGGAAGACGGCATTCAACACCCCCATCGGTCACTACAAGTACCTCGTCATGCCCTTCGGACTTACCAACGCTCTTGCAGTCTTCCAGGCCCTGGTTAATGACGTACTCAGAGACATGCTCAACAAATACGTTTTCATCTACCTCAATGACATCCTCATCTTCTCAAAGAACCACAGCGACCACATCCACCATGTTCAGTCTGTCCTCCAGAGACTTTTGGAAAACTCCCTTTTCGTGAAGGCTGAAAAGTATGAGTTCCATGTCCCATCTGTCTCCTTCTTGGGCTACATAGTTTCCAAAGGTCACATCCAGATGGATCCTGCAAAGGTCTCAGCAGTCACCTCCTGGCCTGTTCCTGAGTCTCGCAAGCAGCTTAAACGATTCCTGGGGTTCGCCAACTTCTACAGACGCTTCATTCGAAACTACAGCACTGTAGCAGCTCCGCTCACCACCCTCACCAGCTCTAAAAGAGCCTTCCACTGGTCACCTGCTGCCGACACTGCCTTTCGGACCCTGAAGGAGAGGTTCACGTCTGCTCCCATCCTCCAGATGCCTGATCCCGAACTCCAGTTCCTCGTTGAAGTGGACGCCTCTGAATGGGAGTTGGAGGCGTCCTTTCACAGCGGTCACAAGCTCCACCCCTGTGCCTTCTTTTCCCATCGCCTGACCCCAGCGGAGAGAAATTACGACATTGGCAATCGAGAGCTCTTGGCCGTGAAACTTGCTCTGGAGGAGTGGCGCCACTGGCTAGAGGGGACCAAGGACCCGTTCATGGTTTGGACTGACCACAAAAACCTTGAGTACATCAAGACCGCCAAAAGACTTAACTCCCGTCAAGCCCGCTGGTCCTTGTTCTTCACTTGATTCAACTTCACTCTGTCTTATCGTCCTGGGTCCCGCAACACCAAGCCTGATGCCCTGTCTCGCCAGTTCCTCTGGGATGACGACAGTTTGGAGGAACCAGCTCCCATCCTCTCTCCTCCCTGTGTCGCCACCCTAACCTAGGACATCGAGGAACGGGTCAAAGCCGCCACCCGGGATCAGCCTGGTCCCAGCTCCTGTCCACCCATCCTGGAGCTCTTCGCACCCAAAAAGTTCTGCTTCAGAGGTTCTGGTGGCCCACTCTGGAAGAGGACACTAGGGACTTTGTTAAGGCCTGTGTTATCTGCAACCAGCACAAGCCCTCGCATCAAGCTCCTGCTGAACTCCTCCATCCTCTTCCAATCCCTCATCGGCCCTGGTCCCACATCTCAATGGACTTTGTCACCGGCTTTCCTCCCTCTGACGGACACACAACCATCCTCACCATTGGGGACAGATTTTCTAAGATGGCTCACTTCACCCCCTTGGTCAAGCTGCCATCTGCCAAAGAAACTGCCCAGCTGGTTCTCAACCACATCTTCCGTCTCCATGGTCTTCCTGTGGACGTGGTTTCCGACCGAGGGCCCCAGTTCTCTTTTGCAGTCTCCTTGGGGCCACCGCCAGCTTATCCTCCGGGTTCCACCCTCAGTCCAACGGACAGTCAGAAAGGATGAACCAGGAGATGGAGATGGCCCTTCGCTGCATGGTTTCCCAGAACCCCTCTTCTTGGTCTCGGCAGCTGTTATGGGTGGAGTACGCCCATAACTCCCTGGTCTGCTCGTCCACCGGTCTATCCCCGTTCCAGTGTGTGCACGGTTACCAACCTCCGCTGTTTCCTTCCCTGGACAACGAGGTCTCTTGCTCTTCTGCCCTCTCCTTCGCCCGCTGTTGTCATCGGACCTGGGCCCGTGCCAGAGCCACCCTCCAGAGGTCTGTTGAGCGCTACACCACCTCTGCCAATCGTCGTTGGACTCCTGCTCCTAATTATCAGGTGGGTCAAAAAGTTTGGCTTTCATCAAAAGACCTACCTCTTCGTGTAGAGAGCAGAAAACTCGCCCCTAAGTTGTGGGTCCTTTTCCCATCCAGAGAATCATCAGCCCGACGGCCGTGAGGTTGGCGCTTCCCCGCTCCATGAGAGTCCATCCCACGTTCCACGTCTCGAAGATCAAGCCAGTCCATGAAAGCCATCTGTCTCCTGTTGTGGCTCCTCCTCCTCCTCCACGCCTCATCGATGGGGGCTCTGCCTTCACCATCCACTGCCTGCTCCGTTCCCGTCGGCGAGGAAGAGGTCTGCAGTACCTCGTGGACTGGGAGGGATACGGTCCTGAGGAGAGATCGTGGGTGCCATCTCGGAACATCCTGGACAAGGACCTGATCAAACAGTTCCACGAGAGACACCCGGAGCAGCCGTCCCTTAGAAGGCAGGGACGCCCATCGCAACAGTCATCTGTCATCGACCCCATAAACACCCCCACGTCTGAGGAAGAGTCGGATGTTGAAGAGGAGGAGGAGGAAGTCACTGTTCCACCGCCTGACGTTCGTGATGACTCGGCCTCCGAAGAATGCTGAGGTTCCTCTTCCCTCCCGCCCTGCCCCGTCGATGATGTTGGGACGTCGGGAGCAGTCTCTTGGGGGGGGGGGGGGGGTTCTGTCACAGCCACAGACTCAGTCTCAGCCTGCCACAATCCAGCCTTCACGTAATCAGCTCAACTCCTGTCACCTGCGCGCCTGCTCACACCTGCACCTCATCTACAGCAATCAATCCGCCTACTTAAACCCCAGCTCCACACTCACTCGGCGTCAGATCGTCTTCGCTCTCATGCCAAGAACACCAGACCAGCTATCCGGATTGATCACCCGTTGCCGACCTGTTCTGTTCCTGTTTCTGCCTTCATCGTCTGTTCCTTGGCTAGACCTCAAGGTATCGACCTGTTTCTGCTCTGCACTTACCTGCCTGCCTGATCCCTGGTTGCCGACCTTGCCTTCTGTTCCTGACGCCGAGTACCTGCCTGTGAGTCCTGATCCTTGGTGGCCGTCTGATCCCTGGTATCCGACCCTGTTTCCTGTTTGTGACGCCGAGTACCTGCTTGTGAGTACTGATCTGTGGTGGCCGTCTGATCTCCGGTATCCGACCCTGTTTCCTGTTTGTGATGCGAGTACCTGCCCGTGAGTCCTGATCGGTGGTGGTCGTCTGACCTTCGACAATCTACATCACTTCCTGCCTTGAAAGATCAAGTGAGTCTGAGCCCGCTCCACCTTAAACACTCTGTGTGGCAAAAAGCATGTGTGGCTGCAGCATGGCCAAGAGGACAGCGCCACCAGCTCCTGATCCTGAGATCGTGGGTTCGATCCCTGCTCCCGACTCCACCTTTCCTGTGCCTGTCAAATAAAACTGTTTATTGTGAGCAGAAAATACTGTCTCACATCTGGGTTCTTTCTTTCTCCGTGTCATTGAGGTGGTTTGCAGTTTATTCTTCACAAAAACAGATACTAAAACATTGACATGTGTGAAAATAACTTTAATAATATAAATAATGAGTTACACAACACTAAATCTTAGTACTGTACATCATTACAGCTGTAACTGGTGGAATTTCTGCCTTGTGTAGTGGTTATGAGGAATGATAAGGTGACACTAGAAATCTCTCTTTGGCCACGTTTATTCTGGCAAGAGAAATATTGGACAAAACAACTCCATGAAACTTCCAGCCTGCTCCAGATCCTCTCCCAAAGGGATTAATAGAAAAGTGCGGCATTCAATATGAAATGATATAAAATACATAACAGACAACACAACACAAAGCATACCTGGCAAGACAAAATACTGGCCAAAACAAGTCCATGAAACTCCCAGCCCACTCCAGAACCTACACAGAGTAAAGTTACAGCATAAAAGATAACCCAAGGAAAGCACACGCAAGTAGCTAAATGTTAGGCGCATGTAAGCTAGCTTAACTTGCCGAGCCTGGCAAACTTACCTGTGTGAAGGGGGAAAATAAAAATTCATACAAAACATTTTGGACATGTTTACAGACTAAAAGCTATGGAAATACACCAAAATAACAAGGAACAAAACAGTGTACTAAATCTAACATTTAATACAAAGATGGAATTAGATTAATAGTAGACATAAGGATGGGCACCCGCCTCTCCCAAGGGGATTCATAGAAAAAGGGGAGAGGTGAGGGGGGCAAAAGGAACACATACAAATAACCACAGATTGTGTAATTATAAAAACAGAGTAGAAAAACACATGGGAATATTTGACCCTGTTACACAGAAACAAACAAAAAAGTCTCCTCTGGTCAGTTGGATCTCTCTCTGACCAAAACATTGCTGCTCCTTCAGAGCAGACCTCACATGTCCTCCCCTGATTCTTCTCCTCAGACCTCCACAACTCTCCTGATCCTCCAAAGCGGGGCACACACATAATGATTATCAGGCTGTGTTTGTCCGGACTTCCCCCTTCCCCGAGGCCAAGACCAAGGACGACAAGTGCCGGATTATTTTAATGTCTTACAAGATTATCCTATAAGATTATCCTGTGGTCTGAGGTGTGTTACGACTGAATTTGTCCTGATAAGTGTCTCCGAAATGGGTCGGGGCCGACAATCATAAATATTAAATATGTTCAATATTTACAACCAAAAATCTTCAAGTGTGCAGGGAAAGCTGACGACTCCCCGAGTCATGACTCAAGGAAGCAGGTGTAACGTGTTCACGCTGTCTCCAGGATTTTTTCCACAGTATTTTCTTTTATTTAGTTCATCAAAACTAGTCCAAAGACCACCATCACTCCCTCTTCTTGTATGTCCTCTCCTATGTTGCATGTTGTGTTTTCCGATTGTTGCCATAGACAACATTTATGGTTGTTGCTATGCTTCTTCTTCTTCTTCGTTTTTGTTAGATCATGTTTGATAATGCCAAATTTCTGTCTAGGAGGACTAGACTTTAGATCGGTGGTGGGACAGAATGGTTTTGTGTGTGATGTGCTGTGTTGAGATTATTGAAGCACACCACACACAGGACGATCAAAACCGTTCAATGTCTGATTTTTTATCTTGACGTGTGGGGTCTGTAACAGATAAAACATCTCTTCAGATTTAGAAAGTCCTTATGTGTGGACCCCGCTTACCTTCTCAAGAGTCTGAGGTGGAGGCTGAGTCCAGTATCTAACATACACGTAGAAATAAAGACAGAAAATTACACAAATCATGGTGGTTGACCCTTCCAAAATTAAAGCCGCTGCAGGCTAAACACAGGAGTCAAAATGATGACACACACTCCATAAAGGCTACTACCAAAAACTCAATTTATCTGACATAACACTGCACATACATACAGTTGTTAACATTAAATAGCATTACTTAACAAAACATGATAATATGTCAATTTTTACCTTAAAACATGCGGTCAACAGAAAATGTCCTCCCTGTGTACACCCCTCTCCAAATTCCAGCACACCACGGGGGCACAGGTGCAATGAATGAACTGATAGCCACCCACTAATCACACCAAAACCCACCTACACCCAAAGGCATCCCCAAAACTTACATGCTTGGCTCGTACAGACGTAACGTTGAAACATAACTTTTTATGTCATATAATTACCAACTGCTTTCACTGTTGCAGGTGTTGTAAGTTTAAACAGCTAATGGAGTTTATTTGTTACGTGTTTCTCTCCAGATGATCTGAAACTGTGGTGCTCTGTCTCTTTTGGTTAATATTTAGCAGCTTTACCGAGAGCATAAAGTAATCCTACCGCAGTGCGCCGCGGGTGAGGCGCAGTGACAATTTCACCCTGGTGGTGAAGAAGGTCAGAGCCGCTGTCACTTTTACAGCAACTGGGAAAGTGCAGGGGCCACCAAGCCACGCATCGGAGGCCACGATGCCTGACACTCTGGATACCTGCCTGTGAGGTTTTGGTGACGTGTGCGCACTGTGCACCTGTAAGCCAAATTACCACTGCACGGGGTGCACCTCGCCTGAGAATAGACCAGGTCGGAGCTGGTGAGCTTTCAGCGCACCTTCTGTCGACACCTCCCCCTGGTGTGCCGTCACACCCATCTCGGCGCAGTCGGTCTACCAAATTGTCAAATTGGCTGCGCACGGTGGTGCGCCGGACAAAATTACCACTGTGCAGGGTACACCAGTCTGCGCCACCCTGAGTTGGGTGCGCCTCCCTGCCCCAAACTACGCCGTGCACGAAACTTGCAAAATGCCCAGGACACACCCCATTGGTGCTGCGCAGGGGAGGTGCGCCGCGCCTGGTCTACGAAATTAGAGCCCTATCACTCTATTATGGGATGGATTCTCCTGTTCTATCTATATCAGTGTTTTTTTTTTGTAACCTTTTTTGCATTGAAAAAATCCCAAGGCACACCACCAACCAATAATATTATAATGTGACACTCAGTAGCCTAACAATGACAATACAGTTTCTTCATTTATGTGTACTGGCTCAGTCTGAAACCTGGACCTGCTTAGATAAAAACAAAGCTGATTTCCTGGTAGGAAGTGTTTTTATAGCAGTCAGGTTAAAAAGCTCAGCTAACACAGACATGTCATGGGAAATGGGGGTAATGTTGAAATAGCTTTGTTTGACAGAATGGGGAACTTCTTTGCAGCAGTCAGCCAAAAACTGTATAAAGGGGAGTCAGCAAAGCTTTGAACAACGATCTTGTCTCAGTTCAGTTAGTCAGTTCCTGCCCCTGTAAAGTCCTTCCCAACAACTGGTGCTGAGCTATATGGGCCCCTAACCCTTAACCCCTTAATTGTTGGTATTTTCTAACGTATCTAGGCTATAATAACACACTTCCATGATTTTTAAAAAATTATTACCTCCGCCAAGGAGGTTATGTTTTTGCCGGCGTTGGTTTGTCTGTTTGTCTGTTTGCGGTGTTCAAGATAACTTGAAAAGTTCTGAACGGATTTGGATGAAATTTTCAGGAAACGTGTGGAATGGGATAAGGAAGAAATGATTAGATTTCGGGACTGATCCAGATCACCATCCGGATCCAGGAATTTTTTAAAGGATTCTTTAACATTGCGAGATAGGACCATTTTTCGGCATTTGTGACTATAACTCCACAAAAAACCTACCTGCCGTCCTCTCTCCTCCTCTTCGCCTACATTCCAGGTAGATTTCAGAACCAGCGGACAGATTCGCGTTTCGTTCTTTTTGTCCCTAAAATCCACCCGTAGACAACATGGCAGATCGTTATGTCGGCCTACATGAACGTGGCCTGCGGTAATGTAAATTTTTGAAGCTTTTTCTAACTAAATAAAAATAAAACAAATGTTTTATGGGGATGGTTGTACTCCTATTTTGATGGACTTTACATACAAACAGAAACATTATATCCTATATTCACCGTTTTTGTTCAGCAAAATGCTACCAAATTCTACACACTGCACCTTGAAAACACATTTCAATTAATGAGCTACTCTCTTTAAAATCTTGCACGAAACTTTTTGAAAAAGGTTGGTTAAACTTAAACAATTGATGATGATTCACATACAGTATGTATTGAGGACTGGAAACAAGGCTATGCAACAAGTCTATAAACAACGAGCTAACTAACATGTATACACAGACGAATTAACATATGTACACGAAGCATCTTACTCCTGTTCTAACTGTAACAGAAGCAGCTGATGTACTTCCTGTGGAGGATGAGAAGAGCCCATTTACTCCCACCCATCCTCACCACATCCTACAGGAGCACCAAAGACAGCATCCTGAGCAGCTGCATCTCTGTGTGGTGTGGAGGCTGCAGTGCCTCTGACTGGAAGGACTTACAGAGAGTGGTGAGGACAGTGGAGAGGATCATAAGGACTTCTCTCCCCTCCATCCAGGACATTGCACAGAACCGCTGTGTGTCTCAGGCCATGAAGATCTGCAGTGACTCCTCTCACCCCCATCATGGACTGTTTAACCTGCTGGCCTCTGGGAAGAGGTCCTGCAGCATTCGGTGCAGGACCACCAGGTTCTACAATAGCTTTGTCCCCCAAGCCATCAGACTTTTGAACTCCTAAATTTCACTCACCTGACATGCTAGATGGACAGTTCCATATATCCGCCACAAAAATATTTCACTAGTCCATCTGGGGAAGAGCCCATAGAAAATGTTTTCAGAGGCAGAACCTTAAAAAACAACTGCAGCTGGTGATTGGTTGATCATTCTGCCAGTCACACTCAGCACAGACCAATCATATCAAGCCACAGTATGACGTAGCAGCTAGACCCTGTTATTAGCTATTAGCCTAAACTACGGTTCAGTCCTTAGACTATCGTCTTACATTAAATTATACCACCGAAATGTATCATTTACCACTTATATGTGACATGAACCTCATCAACGAAAATTCCCACCAAGTTCTCCAGTAAACTTCTGAGGAGAGCATATTTCGCCAGGTATTACGGAGAAACCATGACTACCATGGACTAACTGGCATCATCGTCTGAGGATTTTCACATTCTCTCCCAGTTTCCCAGTAGTGATCCCTGGCCTCCCAACTTCTCTGATTTGATCTTCCGTGACGGCAACCAGAGGAGACGCGATTATTACGATGGGGTTTGGAGTCCTACTCATCTTTTTCACGATCAGAGGAGCCAGTTGGTAGATCAAACTCTGAAACAGGTCAGGAGAACAGCAAAAACATCATTTCCCATAAGAAAAGCTTGAAGTGACGTTCTTTGCTCCTCTTTTAAAGGAGAAATGGTAACCATTTCTGGTAAAACTGCAGATATTGCCGGATCCATGGAGACCGCTTTAGAAGCCGCCATCTTTTTTAAACATGCAGTCACTTCCTTCTGTCGTCACGTCTGCAGCTCCAGCCTCTTTCCCCTGATTGGTTCGTTCAGCTTTTAGCAGAGTGAAGTTGTAAAGGATTGGAGCTTGGCAAGATGGATCTGCATGATTTCAGAATATAAATCAGGCAAGTCCATCTGCTCTGCAAGGTTAAAATCTCACTGCTATTGTACATACTAACTGCTCCTGGACTTAACCTTATTTTTCTTCTCTACATACTTGATATTTAATGGTTAATATATATAGCTTTATATTCATATTCCTCTTGTATCATGCACATTTTTACGATAACTTGCACCTTGTTATTATATCCCTATATTTATACTGTACCTGAAATCTGTAAACTGAAGCCTATGCAAACAAAATCTCATTCTATATATACCTGCTGCATACAGAATGACAATAAAGTCTAAGTCTAAAAAAACTCCCCCCCTGGAGCTTTTACACTACCAACAACAGTTGCAAGTATTTTGACCAGTGACAATGCAAAGCCTCACATTGCACTTCTGACACATGATAAAGGTCTGTCATTATTGACAGCACTGTCCATCATTTGCCAAAATATGGCCAGGTATGATCGATGGGACTTTGATGGAGTGCAAAACTGCAGATGTTGCCACTCTTTTTCTTTCAAAGTAAAACACGCCCACAGAAATTCCCTGAAAATGTGTACACTTTCAGTGAATCAGTAATACGCATTTAAACCAACACTACGTAGTTTTTCCACCCAAATATAATATTTCTAGAATCATTGTGATGGTACATGACCTTACAACAGGTTGAATGACACCTCTGTCATGGTCTGAGGGGGTCTGTATCACCTTCACTGGCACAGTGTAACTTCAATGTGGACGGTAGGAACACTTCCTCACTAAATAACTACACATTTTTACTGCTTTGACTGCTTTGCGGCATACGTCACTTCCTCCTGCAGGTTTCTGGCTCACTGGAAGACCTGGTCCACTTTGAATCCTTATTAGAACAACGGCCTCCTGAAGGTCTTGATGTAATCCTATCCTTTTCTATCGTTAAATGTGGACATACTTCAGCTATGGGATTTTTTTGATTGTAGTCCTGTCAATGACTTAAAAGAGAAAAGCAGTTTTAATTACAGTCATTCCTTTCACATCTGTTTAGTTTGTAGTTGTGAGAATCTGTCTCATTGACGGGCAGCTAATGAAGCAAATACTAAAATACTGTGAAGAGTACAGAAACACTGGTCATGTTTTACTTGAGAAAAAGTAGCTCTGTACGACTCCTTCAGTAAAATGAGTAAGTTCTCTAAATAAAATGTAGTCAAGGTACCAAGTATTTTGAGTACACTTTCTGGTATACAAAGATTAGATATCTTATAATGAGTAAACTTGTGTGTTATGTCGTTACAGAAGAATAAAATTAATAATAAATTTTACCCAAACAAGAGAATTGAGAGGCACTTAGTTCCTATAGATATAACATGTGTAGCAGAGATATAAGAAATAATATACTTTGTTCACTATTTGAGTCATTTGACTATTTTTGCATAAACAAACTGCATTTGACCAAATTAGTATTGAATACAAAATATAATCCTCCCACAGAAATGACAAAAGTAATAACACTGTTTTTTTTATTACGTCACATAGTCTCACATTTATACTCATTCACAGTCCTTTACCCTCATATTCACTTTCTAAATCACTCTCTAATTCACAGTCATACACAACCCTTCAAGCTCACAACTACTCTCTAATTCACACTAATTCAAGCTCACATTCGTTATCCAAGTCACTATCATTCAAACCCTTCCCTCTTTAATTCATCCTCTAATTCCCTCTTTATTTACGCCCCTTCACACTTATTCACACCTGATGACTCTCACATTCACTCTATGATTTATTCTCCAATACACAGTCATTCAGGCCCCTTTACACTCTCATTCACTCTCACATTCACTGTCTCATGTCACCAATTAACATCCCTTCACTCTCAAATTGATTCTCAAATTCAGTCATTCCTTCATACTCATGAAACACCCCTTCATAATCACATTCAATCTCTTATTCACTCTCATTCACACCAAACCGCACTATCATTACCTCCACCAAGGAGGTTATGTTTTTGCCGGCACTTATCTGTCTGTCTGTTTGTCTGTCTGTCTGTCTGTCTGTTTGTGTTCAAAATAACTTGAAGAGTTCTGAACGGATTTGGATGAAATTTTCAGGAATTGTCGGAAATGGTATATGGAAGAACTGATTAAATTTTGGGGGTGATCCGGATCACCGTCTGGATCCAGGAATTTTTTTAAGGACTCTTTAACATTGCCAGATAGGACCATTTTCGCCAAAGTGGACTGAAGCTGCTTGGCGGAGGTCTGCGCTCTCTGAGTGCTTTTCTGGTTCACTCTTTTACTCACCCTCTCATTCACACTCTTATTCACTCTCTCATTTGCACTCATCCACACCCCTTCACTCTCTAATTCACATCCATTCAGTCTCATATTCACTCTCTCATCTAAAGCATTCACTACCATTTTCCCTGCATGCACTCTTAAAGACACACTCATTCACTTCTCTAACTCTAAGGGCTCTAATTTCCTGGTGCAGCTCAGGGTGGCGCAGGGTGGCGCACCCCATGCAGTGGTAATTTCGTCCGGCGCACCGCCATACACAGCCAATTTGGCAATTTGGTAGACCAGCTGTGCCGAGATGGGTGTGACGGCGCACCAGAGGGAGGTGTCGAAAGATTCAGCTTGGCGCAGTGACAATTTCATGCCAAAAAAACACGCGGAAGGTGCGCTGAAAGCTCACCAGCTCCAACCTGGTCTATTCTCAGGCGAGGTGCACCCCATGCAGTGGTAATTTGGCTGACAGGTGCACAGTGCGCACACGTCACCAAAACCTCACAGGCAGGTATCCAGTGTGTCAGGCACATTTCAATGTAATAAACAATCACAGCAACCACTATTTAATGTAACCATCTGAACCAGCATATACATTTGTATCTATATTTATTGTCCCGTCACATCTGATGTCAGATCAGAGATTTTTGTCATCATGGATGGTTTGTCATAACTAACGAGTTCACATCTCTCAAGCCAACCACAAACAGCCACATCATCCGATACGGAGTATCCGGCTTCTCTCATCTCATGAAATTCAAATGAAAAGAAAAAAGAGAGAGACGCTCGCTGAATAAATGTAAGTCACTCGGTGTTTTAAGGATTTACCTGTGATTGCCCATATTTCTCTGTTTTCATCTTTATTCTTAACGTGATCTAAAAAGATGGAGTACATTATTGCAAGGAGGATGAGGAGGAGATATATTTTCACCAAAGGTTCTGTTATTTGGCGATGACAGACTAGGTATGCAGGTGGATCACAAGCATGATGAATGGATTAGCCTGCTGCTGTGTTTAAATGTAATTATCACTTAATTTTGTACTCATATTTATGGCAAAGGAACAGATTACATCTGTCCCGCGAGGTGGTCCACGCGGTGACGTGCATCGTGTCCTCCGATGCGCGGCCCGGTGGCTCCTGCGCTCTCCGAGTTGCTGCAAAAGTGACACCGGCTCCGACCTTCTTCACCACTGAGGTGAATTTGTCACCGCGCCTTGCCCTTTTAAAGGCGGATTTAAAGGCGAGGAGAGGCGTTCATTTCATTGGTGAAGATTACACTCAGCTGTGTTAAACCCACTCACGCCTCCTCTCCTCCCTCTCTGCTACTTGCGCCGGTGGGAGGGACGGAGGCTTGGGTACGCCGTGCTGCGCCGGACTGCGCCGTGCACGAAACTTGCAAAATGCCCAGGACACACCCCATTGGTGCTGCGCAGGGGAGGTGCGCCGCGCCTGGTCTACGAAATTAGAGCCCTATCACTCTATTATGGGATGGATTCTCCTGTTCTATCTATATCAGTGTTTTTTTTGTAAGCTTTTTTGCATTGGAAAAATCCCAAGGCACATCACCAACCAATAATATTATAATGTGACACTCAGTAGCCTAACAATGACAATACAGTTTCTTCATTTATGTGTACTGGCTCAGTCTGAAACCTGGACCTGCTTAGATAAAAACAAAGCTAATTTCCTGGTAGGAAGTGTTTTTATAGCAGTCAGGTTAAAAAGCTCAGCTCACACAGACATGTCATGGGAAATGGGAGTAATGTTGAAATAGCTTTGTTTGACAGAATGGGGAACTTCTTTGCAGCAGTCAGCCAAAAACTGTATAAAGGGGAGTCAGCAAAGCTTTGAACAACGATCTTGTCTCAGTTCAGTTAGTCAGTTCCTGCCCCTGTAAAGTCCTTCCCAACAACTGGTGCTGAGCTATATGGGCCCCTAACCCTTAACCCCTTAATTGTTGGTATTTTCTAACGTATCTAGGCTATAGTAACACACTTCCATGATTTTTTTAAATTATTACCTCTGCCAAGGAGGTTATGTTTTTGCCGGCGTTGGTCTGTTTGTCTGTTCGTCTGTGTTCAAGATAACTTGAAAAGTTATGGATGGATTTGGATGAAATTTTCAGAAAATGTGTGGAATGGGATAAGGAAGAAATGATTAGATTTTGGGACTGATCCAGATCACCATCCGGATCCAGGAATTTTTTAAAGGATTCTTTAAAATTGCGAGATAGGACCATTTTCGGCATTTGTGACTATAGCTCCACAAAAAACCTACCTTGGAGGAGGTTTGTGCTCTCCGAGTGCTTTCTAGTTAACTTTGTCATCACGTTGATGACATCATCAGCGAGCCAAAACACGACCTTGTAAACAATGGAAAGGAGCATGGAAGCCGTGGACACGGTGATCAACTGTTTTCTGTACTTTGTACTTTTGTTCCTCTTTAAAAATGTACAAACTCAGCGCAGATGATACAAAGGCGGATGGAATTTGTTGCTGAAATGGCAACAAGTCAGGTAAGTTACAGATGGAGGAGACGGGCACAATGTTATGCCATGGGCCCATTATGCCGACGTCATCTGTAAATTAACGGGTTGACCCGGGTGTGATGATCCCACTGAAGCTGATCGGAGGTGAGCCGATAAAAACCTGTGTCGCTTGCAGGGCCAGTCGACCCGGGTCAAAATGCCGATTTGACCCTTTCAAACTGCTGACAGGAGCCAATTGTTACTGGGTTTTAACAGGTTTTTTGGCCAGTCTGAAAGGGGTATAAGACTGCTCTTCACATGAGAGGTTATTGATGATGAAGCTGTGAAACTATGTGAATGCTGTCGTTTAGATTATGTTTAATTGGAATCAGAAAAGGAAAATTAAAAATGACGGATAAAAATATGGCATGAGGGAAAAGTGAAGACCTTGTCCGTCAAAATGACAGACAGCAAAAAAGATTACCTCAAGTGTGTTTGTTTGCCTCCAACTCCATGGCTTCAAACTTCATTTTTTGTTTATGGTCTCTCTGCTCTCCCAAAATCTCCATAGTGTGAGCTGGTAGCACACGCAAAATGCGCCTTTAAAGGGGGCGGTCCACACATCTTTTGTGCCTGTTATCAATTGCACATGCAGCCATAGTACATCACCCACAACACGCCCACTAATTGCATGTGCAATGTTTAAGTTTGCACGTGCAATTTAGCACTCGTTATTTTGGATCTTAGTAGATCAGGCCCTCAGTGTTTGCTATTGTGCAACATAAAACTACTTACCATCGTACGATGAATTTGTGCAAAATATAGGAAAACCCAGATGATGAGACAGAATGTAAGGCTAAAGTAATACCACAGAGGTAAAGAACAAATAGGCAAATATAAAAATGCCTGAAAGGTAATAAAGAAAAACTTAGCATGTAGACATGCAGTAGTACGTTATAGAAGCACGCAGGAATGTTTTTATTCGGAGCAAATATTCAGGATTTCAGACATGTATATTCTCAGGTGTCAACACTTAAGTGCTTGCTAATGTGCAAAATAAAACTGCCAAGAATCTCCCTCTAATTTACTGTATTATACAGAGAAAAATCCTGAGTGGAAATCAGAGAACTGGCAGCAGGTTTCTGGGCTCATTGGAAGACCTGGTCTACTTTGAATCCTCATTAGAACAACGGCCTCCTGAAGGTCTTGATGTAATCCTATTCTTTTGTATCGTTAAAGATGGACATACTTCAGCTATGGGATTTTTTTGATTGTAGTCCTGTCAATGCCTGGGCCGGCAGAAGCAAGTATAAGGGTCATGTCTGGTTGCTTACCACTCCGTCAAACCAGCACCCCAGTGTTTGGCTTTTTGATCAAAACTAAAACCACAGAGTAAAATCTCAGCAGCTCAAATGAAATAAAAAGTTTAAAGACTTCTTTACTCACTCTCTGACAGCAGAGTCTGACTTCATCCTGTTGTTTCCTGAAGTTCTCAATAACGCGTCCAATCTCCACTCTGGTCTGGCTTCTTGCATAGTTTTCCCCCTCTTTCTTTTCCGATCCTCATCCGTCACAGTCCTCTTTCGTTTCATAGCCTCAGCTTTCATGAAACTGGGCACAAGCATAAGTGAACTGCCATTCATGTCGGATATTTGTTATTTGCTGAACTCACGCAGTTTGTAAACACACTCACCGAAGCTCCATTGTTAGGGTTGGTGGTGTCACATGACCAGTGGAGCAAAACTTAATTGTTTGGACATTGGACGATTGAGACAGGGATCGATTGCTTCTTCTTGGTTATCCAGATGTTGTCTCCGTCTATTTTTGCACTGAATTTTTCAATGTTGAATTTTTTGCAGCTAAATCTTTTGATTTTGAATATTTTTATACTGAATTTTTAAAAACAGAATATTTTGAGAGATCTTTTTTTTTTTTTTTTTACACTGAATTTATTTTATCCTTGAGAAAAAAAATAAGTGGCAGAAATAAAAATGCATGCTAGAAATTCCGTGGTTTTAAAATTCAAAGTCTGATTTTGATGCAAACAAATTTCAGCTTTAGAAATTCAAATTCAGGTGGCACACATACACACGTGGACAAAATTGTCGGTACCCTTCAGTTAAAGAAAGAAAAACCCACAACAGACACTGAAATAACTTGAAATTGACCAAAGTAATAAGAAATAAAAATTCACTGAAAATCAACTAATGAAAATCAGACATTGCTTTTGAATTGTGGTTCAACTGAATCATTTTAAAAAACAAAATAATGAAATTTGCTTGGACAAAAATGATGGTACCCTTAACTTCATATTTTATTGTACAACTTTTTGAGGCATTCAACTGCAATCAGGCGATTTTTGGAACAAGAGCACTCAATGAGACTTCTGCACCTGTCCACAGGTATTTTGGCCCACTCCTCGTGAGCAAACTGCTCCAGCTGTCTCAGGTTTGAAGGGTGTCTTCTCCAGACTGCATGTTTCAGCTCCTTCCACAAATGTTCAATAGGATTTAGATCAGGGCTCATAGAAGGACACTTCAGAATAGTCCAGTGTTTTGTTCTGGGCCATTCTTGGGTGTTTTTAGCTGTGTTTTGGGTCATTATCCTGTTGGAGGACCCATGACCTGTGACTGAGACCAAGCTTTCTGACACTGGGCAGCACATTTGGCTCCAGAATGCCTTGATAGTCTTGAGATTTCATTGTACCCTGCACAGATTCAAGACACCCTGTGCCAGATGCAGCAAAGCAGCCCCAGAACATAACTGAGCCTCCTCCATGTTTCACAGTAGGTACAGTGCTCTTTTCTTTGTATGCTTCATTTTTGTGTCTGTGAACATAGAGCTGATGTGACTTACCAAAAAGCTCCAGTTTTGTCTCATCTGTCCAAAGGACATTCTCCCTGAAGCTTTGTGGCTTGTCAATATGCATTTTGGCAAATTCCAGTCTCTCTTTTTTATGATATGCTTTCAACAGTGGTGTCCTCCATTAAGTCCACTTTGGCTCAAACAGTGATGGATGGTGCGATCTGATACTGATGTACCTTGACCTTGAAGTTCACCTCTAATCTCTTTGTTACCATTCGTATTATCCGTCTCTTCAATTTGTCATCAATTTTCCTCTTGCAGCCACGTCCAGGGAGGTTGGCTACAGTCCTGTGGACCTTAAACTTCTGAATAATATGTGCAGCTGTAGTCACAGGAACATCAAGCTGCTTGGAGATGGTCTTATAGCCTTTATCTCTAACATGCTTGTCTATAATTTTCTTTCTAATCTCCTGAGACAACTCTCTCCTTAGCTTTCTGTGGTCCATGTTCAGTGTGGTACACACCACGATACCAAACAGCACAGTGACTACTTTTCAGCCTTTAAATAGGCAGACTGACTGATTACAAGTTTGAAGACACCTGTGATGCTAATTACAGGACACACCTTAGTTTAACATGTCCCTATGGTCAAATCATCTTCAATCTTTTCTAAGGGTACCATCATTTTTGTCCAGGCCAGTTTCGATAGTTAATTTTTTAAAATGATTCTGTTGAAGCACAATTCAAAAGAAATGTCTGATTTTCATTAGTTGATTTTCAGTGAATTTTTATTTATTATTACTTTTGTCAGTTTCAAGTCAGTTCAGTGACCATTGTGGGTTTTTCTTTCTTTAATGGAAGGGTACCAACATTTTTGTCCACATGTGTATACTTCCATGGCTCCGTATTTTCACTCAAGCAAACAAAACAGTCCACCTGCTTGTTATGTAGTGATGGGTGTTTCATATGGAAATGGCGTTTAAGCGTACTTGGGACCACTGTTGGACACCTTTTTGACACACACCAAACACAACGGAGTCGATGTTGTCACATCCCTGGTGACAGTAAATTTGAATGAGAGGTCGCGTTCGCTCCACTGCCTTGAGCTCTTGTCTTTGGTTTCTTTTGACTGCCTCCCACATTAGGGCCATCATCTGGGTCTGGACTTTGTCTCTGGCCCTGTTCAGAGTTTGGATTATTTCTTTTCAAAAACTTCTTCACTTTCATGACTCCCTGTCTCATGACTCACTGCAGCTGAGAATGCATTCTCCTGTTTATCTATTATATTATGGGATGGATTCTTGTTCTATCCTCTATATTATGGGATGCATTCTTGTTCTATCTATTATATTATGGGATGGATTCTCCTGTTCATCTATTATATTATGGGATGCATTCTTGTTCTATTCTCTATATTATGGGATGGATTCTCCTGTTCATCTATTATATTATGGGATGCATTCTTGTTCTATCCTCTATATTATGGGATGGATTCTTGTTCTATCCTCTATATTATGGGATGCATGCTTGTTCTATCCTCTATATTATGGGATGGATTCTCCTGTTCTATTATATTATGGGATGCATGCTTGTTCTATCCTCTATTGGATGGATTCTCCTGTTCTGTCTGAACTATTATATGATTGATTCCCATGTTCTATCCTCTTTATTACGGGATGTGTTCTCCTGTTCTTTCCTCTATATCATGGGCTGTACTTTATGTCTATATGTTTAATAAAGAATGTTTTCTCCCCATTGTGCATCTCCAGCAGAGGGGCAGCAGCGCCCCCTGCAGTTCCCGGTCCATGTCGGTGCGTGTCTCTTTAAAAGAGGTTTTCTCAGGACGGGGAGGGGGGGCTGCTGGGTTCAGCGGGTTCATGTGGTCTCTTTCGCCTCCTCCTCGCTCAGGTCTGCTGTGTGCGGGCTTTGCGGGCTGTGCGGAGGCTGCAGGTGAGCTCTGTCCGTGTGTCGCCGCGCGCACACACCATCGGCCCGCAGCAGCTGACCTTTGTTAAGGACACAGACCGTGTATCCGCTGCTGCTCCACAAGCGCTGCCGTTTTCAGGTCATCCGAGGCTGCGGGAGGATGGAGGGGGGGCGCGCGGACTGAGGGGGGAGCGCGGAGCGAGGGGGGTGGGGGGTGTACGGTGTGTGCGGGGGGAACCGTGATGGCTGATGGGTGCTGCAGAGAGCGGATCATGGAGCGAAGAGGGACGAAGGTTGCATCAGACTCTTTTGCCGCTCCGCAGTATGCGCCGCCCGGTAACGCGGCGCCGCATGCGGCCTCCGACATCCAGGAGCTGGCCTCGAAGCGCGTGGACATCCAGAAGAAGCGTTTCTACCTGGACGTGAAGCAGTCTGCACGCGGACGCTTCCTAAAGATCGCAGAGGTGTGGGTGGGCCGCGGCCGCCATGACAACATCCGGAAGAGTAAGCTGACGCTCAGCATGTCTGCCGCTCCCGCTCTGCGCGCGCTGCTCGGGGACTTCATCGATCACTACGCCCGCATCGGGCTGCGGGGGGGCGCGGGCCCCGAGGAGCACGGGGCCGACGGCCAGGGCCGCGCGCACGAGTCCCGCAGGAGGGCGCAGGAGGCGCGGGGGGGGCTGTCACCCACCGGGTCTGCTGGGTCCGAGGAGCACGCGCACCGCGTACTGAAGAGCGAGTATATTGAGAGAGATAACAGGAAGTACTTCCTGGACCTGAAGGAAAACCAGCGGGGACGCTTCCTGCGAATCCGTCAGACGGTCAGCAAGAACCCGGGCGCCATGGGGTACTACGGGCCGGGCATCGAGCAGACTATCGTGCTACCGGCGCAGGGGCTCATCGAGTTCAGGGACGCCCTGTCGCAGCTCATCGAAGACTACGGCGACGATGACCGCGCCGCCTACCGTAACCATGATGACGGGCCTGAGCTGCCTGAGGCGGCCTCCTTCCGGGTCGACAACAAGCGCTTCTACTTTGACGTGGGCTCGAACAGGTACGGCGTATTCCTGAAGATCAGTGAGGTGCGTCAGCCGTACAGGAACACCATCACCGTCCCGCTCAAGGCATGGGCGCGCTTTGGTGAAAACTTCATCCGCTATGAGGAGGAGATGAGGCGCATCATCACGTGCAGCAAGGAGAGGCGAAGCGACAGCGAAGAGCACGATGACTGACCGGCCGTGCCCCGCCCCCACAGGTACTGTGACCCCGCCCCCCACCACCTGATGATAAGGGCTGGAAACCTGCCAAGAACTCACCTGTCTATGCTGACAGGTCCTTCCCCTCTCCTATCAACCCCGCCCCCTCCTTAACGAACTGATATAAACTTTATTGATTATTGATCATGAACAAACTGATGACCTCTTCCATCATAACTTAAGATGTTTTTATCAAATTTAATGAGCAGAAAATTAACAAAGAAAAGACAGAGAGAGAAAGATAGCGGGCCAGCCAGGCTGATCCGTGATAATCAATAATATTTAATATTTATCAATATTTATTGATATTTAATATAAATACGATCAGTGCAGAAGAATGACGTCAGAAGCTCTGAGCAAACCTTAAAGACACAGGTGAACGTGACGCTGCGTGCTGATTGGCAGGAAGTGGGAGTTAATCCTTCAATGATTTATTGATAATTTATTACTGATCAATTGGTGGTTTGTCTCAGAGTCTCTGTGCGTTTCAAAGTTTGAATAAAGTTTTAGACAAAAAACTATAATCCGCTCTGGGTGATGTAACTTAGATCGTTTTGTTTTATTTTGAAAGGTCAGAGCTGTTGTGTGTTTTATTTTGGAAGGTCAGAGCTGATTTGATGTGTGTGACGTGTTCAGGTGCTGGTAAATCTCAGCGCTGTGGTGTGCATTGTCTAAGTGTTTCCATGGTCTTTAGATTTTATTAATCAAATCAAAGCACTTTTTTATGATATAGAAATCAAATTTAAATATTTAATCCAGATTAGATTAAATAAATTAATCAGATTTTACTCCAAATATTAATTTAAAAGCACTTTAAATTAACCTGCTCTCTGATCGTCCAATCAGAGGGAGCCTCCATAGTCATGTGACAATCATCTATAGGCTGCTCTAATCAGATTATATCAAATATAATCTTATGTAATCCAGTTTAAAATCAGATATATTCTGATCAGAGTCGTGTTGAACGAAGATTTTTATTGTTTTTTAATTTTAATGAAGCACAGAGGAGATGAGGATGACGATCTGATCGTTCAACACTAAAAGAAGAAAACAGATTCGTACGATGTGTTTGTGGCACCTTTAAGAAAAATCATAAGATTTAATCTTTTTTTTAATTATTTTTTTTATTTTATCGATAGTATAATGACGTTTGTATTGTTGGGTTGAAAGCATCTCGGTCTGTTGGCTCAAACAGTCGTATTAAGAAATCAGATTGTTACTAAACGTTTCGTGGCCTTCTCCCTGCAGTTCAAACTGAAACACAGCATGGACATTGTCTTAATAGGTATGTGCTGGTAAGACATCATCTTCATTGGGATGTCCTGATAGGAAATTTACTTGATAGGGATTTCCTGATAAGACATTATCTTCATTGGGATGTCCTGATAAGACATTATCTTCATAGGGATGTCCTAATCACTGAAGACATTATCTTCATAAGGATGTCCTGATAAGACATTATCTTCATAGGGATGTCCTGATAAGACATTATCTCCATAAGGATGTCCTGATAAGACATTATCTTCATAGGGATGTCCTGATAAGACATTATCTCCATAAGGATGTCCTGATAAGACATTATCTTCATAGGGATGTCCTGATAAGACATTATCTTCATAGGGATGTCCTGATAAGACATTATCTCCATAAGGATGTCCTGATAAGACATTATCAGGGATGTCCTGCTAAGACATTATCTCCATAAGGATGTCCTGATAAGACATTATCTTCATAGGGATGTCCTGATAAGACATTATCTCCATAAGGATGTCCTGATAAGACATTATCTTCATAGGGATGTCCTAATTACTGAGGACAGTATCTTCATAGGGATGTCCTAATCACTGAAGACAGTATCTTCATAGGGATGCCTTGATTAGGGTTTTGAAATTCCTGGACTTTCTAGGTTGTAAACTTTCCAAAGGAATTTTCAAGAATAAATTGGAATAAACATGGAATTTTCAAATTTGAAGGTTACCCCTTGATAAGGTTAAATTTAATTAGGGAATTAGAGCTAGATGATTTCTAGAACTCTGGACACATCTTTATAGGGATGTCCTGATGACTTGTGACATCATCTTCATAGGGAAGTCCTCATCGCTGTTTCTTGCTGGGACTGACACAACAATCCTTGACAGTAATTGGCTGATTTTGATGCTGATCATAATTATTATTGTTCTGTTTGCCTGTTTAGGGGTTCGTCAGTCTACGTATCTGTGTAGTTCACTGGGACATCCTACAGGCGGCAGTATTGTCCGATAAAAGGGTTGATAAAGTTTTTCATATTCAGTCATAACATACTTTTACAGACTTTGATCAGCAGGGCAGCACTAAAAGCTCTAAATGCTTGAATATGCTATGGTTAGGACATCTGAATATCACAGGGAGAAGGTTCTTTTACCACAGGGGCCCATTTATGAGGGTTAATTAACGGAGTAATTAACAAACCGGAAACATCATTGATGTGTTCAATCACCACTTTAATGAGACGGCAGCTGTGCGTGAGAGCAGATCAAATGCCCAGGTGACAACAGACTCATGTAAACAGAGGTGGATGGTGTCGCATCGTGATGTCACACAACACCTGAAAATCATTTTACCAAGCCGCCTTTAAACACATCTTGACGTACTGTCATGTGGTCTCGGATCAGTCATTTTTATCCTGCTGATGGTTGAGCCTGGATCCATATATTAATTAAGAGATTTAATGACGGCTGATATAATCAGAGACCTGAGTTATTGATCCTGATCCAACAATCATCTAGTCTGAACGAAAATCAATTATGATCAGTTTCTGATCAGATTCTTTTTATTATTGTTTTATTAAATAGGTGGTTTATCCTCTTTGGAGTTTGAACTATGTGATCATTGAATCAACCTTCATCAGTAATCCATAATTATCTATAACGTGAATAATAGAAGAAAAAATATTAAACACACTTAAATAGAGACATACCTCACAAAGACTGAAAATGAACATTGAAAATGTTTTTGTCTGTTTTTATGATCTTTTGAGATGATATTTTTCTGTTCATGAAGCTGATTCATTTTAGATCTGAATGTGATGCAGAGGCTCTCCGCTGTCTGATTTATTCAGAGAATGATGAGCAAAAAAATAAAAAGACTTAAAAACATGTAAATGGTGAAGGATACAAATATTTATTAATCAGACTAAAACAGAAACATCATCCACAGAGATTAAAAAATTAAATATTAAAATGTTTTGTCTGGTTTTATGATGTTAAGGCCTTTGCACACCAGACGTGATTTTTTCGTGTGAATAATCCAAATATGATTTTTTTTTCCTCCAAGTTTATGGCCACTCAGTTACACACCAGGGACTAAATGAGCAAAACGGCTTTTATTTTTCCCGACTGTGGTCCACATCTGACCAATGAGAGCTCTCAATGATGGCTCGTCCGTCTCAGTCCAGACCTCCATCATGGTGGACCTCCTGATGGTGTTTGTGTCTCAGCAGCACAAAGTCCTCCAGATGTCAGTGATGATGGATGTAAAGATGACGTCTGGATGATGATGGTGTTGGAGCTGCAGGGTGACCATGGAGCTTCTGCTGTGGTGGACAGTTGGTCCTGAAGCAGCTGAGGGACACTTTCAGCTCCTGAAGTTCATTGTGTCTCCAGTTTATGTTATATAATGAGCTCAAGGTCAGGCAAACACCATGTTGAGTTCACATTGCCGTGATTTTAAGAAACGTCCAGAGCATATAATAATAATGCATCAAATTTTTATAGACTCAAAGGTGCTTAAAAGTAAATAGGTGTTATTTCTGATGTCAGTAGTGAGATGCATCAAAAAACACCTCGGAAATATTCACAGTTTTGTGCCATTCACATTTCCCCTGGTGTGTAAAGGCCTTCAGTCTGCTTCATTAATGTTTCGTAATATTTGTGAAGATGATTTTTCTGTAGATGAGGATAATTTTGTTTTGTTGTTCATGAAGCTGGCCTTATTTCAGATCTTTATGTGACTGCAGAGGGTTTCTAATGTCACATTTGTTCAGAGAATTAGGAGTATAAAAACTAAAATACTTAAAGACATAAGGTTCAACAATAAAAGCATTCAATGATCTGATGACAGAATAAGTGGACATCTGAGTGTCAGTGATCAAATGTTTTTTTTCTTGTCTGAATGTTGAAGCCCGAATATAAACTCTGAGAATCTAAAACAAATTAAAAACACTGTAAAAATATTCATGTTGGTAAAGTTGTGAAAGGTCTGGGATAAAGTCAAACTTATTTTTTTAGTGTAAACAGCCAATAAAATGATGATGTGTCTCAAAGGCCTTGGGAACACTAATCAACAAACTTTCTAATGATGTTATTTGTGATCATAACTAAATACTGTTAAACATCTAAATATCTTTGTACTAATCTCTGCGGTGTTTTAAAATATCTGCAGTTCAGTGTTTGAGGGTAAAGTAGATAAATCGTCCAGTAACAAACAAACACCAAGGCTCGCCCCCTCAAAGGCAACAAAACTGCTTTACTGCTGCTGAAGAATCAGCTGACCACCTACACCTGCGATCTAAATAATAAGAAGCTCTCAGCCAATCACATCACAGAAAAGTCTAGTGGATCAAATTTTATTATTTCACTATGAAGCCCAGGACTCCCAGCTTGTCTGATGTCCCAGTGGCTCCAACATGTAGGGGAGTACAGTAAGGGCTTTCACACAGCACGATTCTGGCTCTGGAACCGGTTCTGTTCTGGAGTCTCAGAGCCTTGGTGCTTTCTAGCACCAGCCCGCGTTTGTACCAGTTTAAGCGGAATGAAAGTGGGAGGGCATTATTCCGTGTTACTTAGGCAGAAGTAAACAGCTGACCGGCAAATGGCGGGTTGCATTGATATTCTAAAAGCGTTTGTTGCTTTACTTAAGGTTTTTGTTTTCATCCAGCAATCTAGCACGCAATGACTGTTGATGATGAGGAGTCATAGAAGACGTATGTAGAAGGCATCTGGTATGTAAAAAGTGTGTGTGTTCCTCTATGTCCTCCATTTCCTGCTCAGTTTATCAACACAGAATATGACATGCCCAACGAGGTGTGTGAGCTGGAACCAACTCTTTTTGGTTCCACCAATTATTTTTTCGGTCTGAACACGCTGGCCGGTTCAAAATTAGGGTTGGGGACAGGAACCGGCACGGAGCCTTGTCGGTGTGAAAGCCCTTTTCCCTGGCTGACATCTGTCAATCACAGCAATAGCAGCCACGCCCACACAGTCTCGATTAATCATCTTAACTGTAAAATAAGCTGTTTTAGAAAAAGATCTTCTAGACTTAAAAATGCTTTTTCTCTTGCAAATGTTCAAGGATGCTTTGTGATAAATTTTTATTTTGATGTTGTATTAAAATTTTAAACTGTCAAGTCCTGTTCCCTGGGCCTTTAGAGCACCCAGATATGTTAAGTTTACCTTTGTGGCTTGTGTGCCTTTTTTTTTTAAAGGACTGGAAAGAGTCAGGGCTGAGGAAAGAGAGGGTGGGTATTGACATGCATTAAAGGAGCCCCTGGCTAGACATGAGCCTGAGGCATGCTTCAGGATAAACAATGCCCCCACATGGCCATGTGTGGACATAACCACTAGTTCACTGTGTCCCCATTATGTCTATGTCTGCTCCACACCAGAGATGTAACCTGGTGTCAGTATGTTAAAAGGTCCCCATGGCAACCATCAGGTCAAAGAAAGTTCCTCCAGATG
The DNA here is from genome assembly GCA_037902135.1 of Cetoscarus ocellatus. Classification (NCBI taxonomy): domain Eukaryota; kingdom Metazoa; phylum Chordata; class Actinopteri; order Labriformes; family Labridae; genus Cetoscarus; species Cetoscarus ocellatus. The sequence goes on from JBAMNC010002126.1 coordinate 105,418, forward strand.
TACATCTGCTCAATAAATCCCTCCTCTGATTGGGTCATCCTCTCTCTGTCCTCAACTCCCATAATGCACTACTGTTCCCAGTCCTCTCCCTCTATAGTTGTTTTCTGTTTACCTAATGATTAGCATCGCCTACTGCTTGACCTCCTGACCCCTGATACTCAAACAACAGCTGTGGATGGAAACACGCACAAGCCCTGAATTACTAAATTTTTGTTAATTGAGTAGATATTAGGACATGAACTCAAGCAGGCGGTCTGAACTCAGAGGAACCAAACTTTTACACCAGATCATTGATGGATTATCATCTTCTGTGGTAACAACTCAATTTGGTCTTAGCTCTTAGTTTCTATCAGAGCCCAGATCAGGCACAAAACAGAATACAGAGGCCACCACACACCACCCATCCTGATACAGAGGCCACCACAGGACATCTATCCTGATACAGAGGCCACCACAGGACATCTATCCTGATACAGAGGCCAGCACAGGACATCTATCCTGATACAGAGGCCACCATAGGACATCTATCCTGATACAGAGGCCACCACAGGACATCTATCCTGATACAGAGGCCAGCACAGGACATCTATCCTGATACAGAGGCCACCACACACCACCCATCCTGATACAGAGGCCACCATAGGACATCTATCCTGATACAGAGGCCACCACAGGACATCTATCCTGATACAGAGGCCAGCACAGGACATCTATCCTGATACAGAGGCCAGCACAGGACATCTATCCTGATACAGAGGCCACCATAGGACATCTATCCTGATACAGAGGCCACCACAGGACATCTATCCTGATACAGAGGCCACCACACACCACCCATCCTGATACAGAGGTCACCACAGGACATCTATCCTGATACAGAGGCCATCACACACCACCCATCCTGATACAGAGGCCAGCACAGGACATCTATCCTGATACAGAGGCCAGCACAGGACATCTATCCTGATACAGAGGCCACCACACACCACCCATCCTGATACAGAGGCCACCACAGGACATTTGTCCTAATACAGAGGCCACCACAGGACATCTATCCTGATACAAATCCACTGCATATCAGGGGCCACCACATGACACCTATCCTAAGAAGCCTCCACAGGACAGAGGAAACCACATGACATCTATCTTGATACAAAGGCCACCACATATCATGGGCCAACACACGACACCTATCCTAACACGGAGGCCACCACGTGACACCTGTCCTAATGCAGAGACCACTACATAACATCTATCCTCATACAGAGGCCACCACATAACACCTATTCTAGTACAGAGGCAACCACAGTACAGAGGGCACCACAGGATGGAGGACATGTTTCTTAATACAGAGGCCACCACATGACATCTTTACTGATACAGAGGCCACCACATGACAGAGTGATGATCCTACGACCAGTCAGAGGTCAGCAGGGTCTTTACGTCTTTGAGCCTCACCTCGAGCCTCTGCAGAGGACATAGGAAGAAGTCCCAGGCATCCTCAGGGGACAGGAAGACAAAAATAAAGATTTAAGTGGAGCTGATATCACGTCAAGATGATGATACTCCATCAAAGATCTTGTAGGTGTTTCACAGGTGCTCTCAATCATCATTTAGAGTCCAGTAGACAACCTGAGTTTAGAAGGTGAAAGACAGTTGTTTGCTTGATACATGTTGATATGATTAATACATGTTATTATGATCATACATGTTCAGATGTCTCATGTAGTATAGGATGTGACCTGATGGACCAGCTGCAGGAGGTTTGATGTTCTGATCCATGCTGTTCAATGATTTATACATGTTAATACTCTTTATACATGTTTATATAATCATACATGTTTGTATGGTTTATACATGCCAATGTGATCAAATCTGTTCACACATGTTAATAATAAGGTGATGATGTTGTAAACTGGTTACAAAGTTGTAGGATGATGGACTTTATAATATTGACCCTGACGTGATTTATACATGTTAATATAATCACATATGTTATTTATTTTTTTCATCCGACATCTTTTTATTATTTTTGGCACAAAATTTAAAAAGGTTACATCAATTGTTTGTACAGTATAGCGGCATTCATGTGCTCCAAACACATATGTTATTTCATCATGTTTGAAGATTCATGTGAGGTCAGTGATGATGCTGCTTGATGGAGGAGCAGCTGATGAAAATGCTTTTATGAGTGTGTTTATAATTATACATGTTTATGATTTGAACATCTTCAAATGATTTGTACATGTTAATATGACCACAAATGTTTAGATGATCGGTGTAAGGTAAATAATGATGATGTCTGATGGATGGTCTGATCTGTGCCGGTATATGATTAATACATGTTTATATGATTAATACATGTTAATATGATTAACATGTTTGTATGATCATACGTGTCTTGTAGAGGTAAATATGATGTGGCGTGTTGAAGGAGCTGGCAGATGTGACTATTTTTTTGGACTGTTGAACAAACATCACTGACGCCTTAACGCTCTGTGTGATAGACTAATCCTCTTGATCCAGCTCATAGACACGTCCGCTCTGCTCCGTGACATCACCTGGACTCACCTGGACTCTGTGTTAATGTGTGTGTGTATGTGTGTGGGGGTGGGTGGGTGTGGGTGTGTGTGTGCTCCCTGAGGAAGAGAATGGGCTTAGTTCATCAAAATGTAGATTGCGCGTAGATAGTGTGATTTAAAGTCCTACATAAGGCAGCAGATGTGTCCTACTGTGGACATGTCCTGCAGGAGACACGGCTTGTCTTGGATGTGTCTAATTGTTGGGTATTTAATAATGCTTGGTTCTTGAAGTGGGTGTGGCTTTAAGTGGGGACAACTCACTACGGGTGTTTCTGTAGTGGGCAAATTCTTGCAGTGAACGTGTCCTTTAGAGTGCATGTCTTCAATGAATATGCTTTCTACAGGACAGGCGGGAGCATGTCCTGTAGAGGACATATACCACAGAAGGTGTGTCGCGTTGTTAATGTGTCTCACAGAAGTCTGTCCTGCATAAGGCATGCCTGCAGAATCATGTCCTGAAGTAGGTGTGTCCTACTGGATGCATGTCCTGAAGAAGTATGTCCAGCAGAAGCATGTCCTAGGGAAGCATGTCCTGCAGTAGGTGAGTCCTACTGTAGGCATTTCCTGCAGTAGGCATGTCTTTCTGTAGGCATGTCCTGTAGTAGGTGTGTCCTTTTGTGGGCAGTAAGTGTGTCCTTCTGTAGGCATGTCCTGCAGTAGGCATGTCTGTCTGTAGGCATTTCCTGCAGTAGGTGTGTCCTTTTGTAGGCATGTCCTGCAGTAAGTGTGTCCTTCTGTAGGCATGTCCTGCAGTAGGTGTTTCCTGCAGAAGCATGTCCTACTTTAGTCATGTCCGACTGTAGGCATGTCCTGCAAAAGGATGTCCTGTGGTAGATGTGTCCTACTGAGGCATTTCCTTAAGAATGTGTGTCCTACTTTAGTTATGTCCTACTTTAGGCATGTCATGCAAAATTATTTCCTGCAGTAGGCATGTCCTACAGTAGGTGTGTCCTACTTCAGACATGTTCTGCAGTAGGCATGTCCCGCAGTAGGCATTTCCTGCAGTAGATGTGTCCTGCTGTAGCCATGTCCTGCAGTAGGTGTCCTTCTGTTTGCATATCCTGCAGAAACTTGTCCTACAGAAGTATGTCCTTCAGTAGGTGCGTCCCACTATAGGGGCGTCCTTTAGAGGGCATGTTCTGCAGAAGCTTACCCTGTATTGGGCATGTCCCCCAGTAGGCCTTGCCTTGTATTGGATGTGTCTCCCAGTCCCGTGGTGTGTTACCTGCAGTCCCATGGCGTGGGGGCGTCCATTCCTCTCTGTGTATAGTCTCATGATGTAACGTGTCTGACGTGTCGTCGGCTCGCAGTAGACGTGGATCGTAACGTTTTAGAGTGTATGCATGCTCACGGTGGCTCCACTGTAAAAAATGGTGCTATGTTCAATAATCTTTGGTGCTTTATGGACGCAGCTGAATGCATGCAAACAGGATGTGAAGAAAAAGAAGATACTGAGACGTTGCTGCTGCTTCCAAAGAGGTCCTCAAACAGCCCTACAGAATAAAATCCTGTGTGACCCTGAGGACAAACAGCGTGTACAGTCAGATTTATGAATATTAACATTTAAAGGTAAATCTATATTAAATAAAGGCTGACTGTAAATATCAGTTTATTCATAAAAAGGATAAAGAATCACTTCCAGTTGTGTTCTGGGCTCTAAAAAATACTCGACAATCCTCTGAAGTATTTTATATTAAATTCTCAGATGTTTCTGTGTTTGATGAGTTCATGTAGCAGAAAAATTTTAAAAAGTTTGTTGATGAAAAAGAAAAACGTTCATCTTTAAGGACCATTTTTCTTCTTCTGTTCAACATTAAATGGTTTACTAAAACAAAAACACGCCTATGTCCTTATTTATATCACATATTTATTGCTTCATGTTCGTCCTTATATTTATTTACATCAAACTGTATATGTTTGTCTTTCTGTTTTTTTGTTTTTTTATCAGTTGGTGCAGTACTGTGCAAAGTGAATTAATTACACGACAACAATGATACAGTGAAATGAGGGCATGAATGAAATAACAAGGACAACAAGGAAACAAGAAAAAGGGGGGGCAGTTAATGAAATTATATATTGAAGTATAGAAAGTAGGTTTTATGTGTATGTATTGGGCAGGAGACTTATTAAATTCTAAATCTAATATGTTAAGTTATTGTCATTTTTGTCATTTCTTTTACTCCATGAATAAATTAATCACTTAATTCATTAAAAAAGTACCTTACCAGTGTAACTGAGTCCCAACTTCTTCTTCTTTTTTTTTTTAAGATTATATAAATATACATTCCGATTAACACACATATTATCATTCCTTTTCTGGAAAGATGAGGCAGGGAGTAGGGATGTGTATATATATATATATATATATATATATATATATATATATATATATATATATATATATATATATATATATATATATATATACACATATATATATATGTATATATATTTATATATATATATATATAGACACACACACACACACACACACATATATACAGTTGCAATCAAAATTATTCAACCCTCATTGCAAATTAGGTTTACTGGCAAAATTTACAAACTTCCAGCTGTTTGCAATAAACAAAACAAGACCAACTGAAATAGCTCAACACAACTAATATTACCAGAGGCTTCTTCAACTTCAAAACAAAATGCAATTTTAATGACGACTGCAGTCTCAAAATTATTCAACCCCTTCATGACAAGCAACTTCAGTACTGAGTTCAACACCCTTATTCTTGTATGACCTGCAGCAAATGTGATGCACAGCCAGACACCAGCTTCTGTCAGCGTTCCTGAGGAATCTTAGCCCGTTCTTCATGGGCAATGCTCTCCAGTTCACTAATATTCTTGGGTTTACATCCTGCACTTGCCTTCTTCAAATCCCACCAGAGATTTCCTATGGGGTTCAAGTAAGGTGACTGTGACGGCCACTCTAGAATCTTCCAGGACTTCTTCTGAAACCAGGCCTCAGTGGACTTTGAGCCATGCTTTGGATCAATGTCCTGTTGGAAGGTCCAGCGACACCCAAGCTTCAGCTTCCACACAGACCGCATGACGTTTTCCCCTGGGGATTTCCTGATACTTGATTGAATCATCTTGCCCTCCACACGCTGCAGGTTTCCAGTGCCAGAGGAAGCACAGCAGCCCCAGAGCATCACTGAACCACCGCCAAACTTCGCTGTAGGCAGGGTGTTCTTATCGGCCTATGCTTCATTCTTCCTCCTCCAGACATTACCGCTGATCCACGGGCCCGAAAAGCTCCAGTTTTGTTTCATCACTCCACAGAACAGAATCCCCAAACTTCTGTGCCTTATTTATATGGTTCTGAGCATATCCATCAGTAGTGGTGTAGGTCTTGGAGTTCAGGTGTGGAGCCCTTCAGTGTTTAGTATGCATCTTATTGTGCAGACTGAAACATCCATGCCTGCTGCCACCAAGTCTTGCTGCAGGTCTTTTGCAGTCACTCGAGGGTTTTTGACCACCTGCCTCCTCAGGAATCTGGTGGCAGCCGTTGATAGCTGTCTCTTTCTGCCACGTCCAGGTAGTGTAGCCACTGTTCCTCTAACTTTGAACTTGCGAACTGTGCTTCTAACTGTAGCTCCAGGAACATTCAGTGCTTTTGCGGTCTTTTTGTATCCTCTTCCTTGTTTGTGCAAGGCAATGATCTCTTCTCTTAACTTTCTGGATGATTCTCTTGACTTAGCCATATTTCTAACATGTAATCAGACGTTACTGTCAACAAAACCCTCGCCGGGCAGGTATTTGAAGTGTGCTTCAGACAGCACACCTGATGCAGCTAATGAAGCACTTGATCAGCTGCATCAGGTGTGCTTAAGACAACACCTGATTTGCAAATTTGTGCTCTTACAAAGGATTATATTCAGGGGGCTGAATAATTTTGAGACTGCTGTGGTCATTAAAAGTGGCATTTTGTTTTGAATTTTGAGAAGCATGTAGTAATATTGATTGTGTTGAGCTATTTCATTTTTTCTTGTTTTATTTGTTTGTTGCAAGCAACTGGAAGTTTGTAGATTTTGCCAATAAACCTAATTTGCAATGGGGGTTTAATGATCTTAATCGCAACTATATATATATATATATATATATATATATATATATATATATATATATATATATATATATATATATATATATACACACACACATACATATATATCTTAAATATATACATCTTTTATTAATTAATGATAAAATAATTGTATGTAGTATAATAATAATAACTATCCGTATATTTATAACATTAATAATAATATAGACACTGTTTGTTACATCTTGTCATTATATCTGAATAAAACACATATACACATTTATGAATTTCCAATATATGCATGTAAACATATAAAAGAAACACATATAAACATATATGACATACAAATATGTTAATTACACATATATAAAATGCACACATAAAATACACATACATATATCCAAACCCAACATGAAAACACCATGAGTGCAGCTCCAGCCTACAGTGCAGTGCATCTGTAGGAGGCTCACAGTATAAGGGTCAGAAAAAACCTGTTTAGCAGCCGAAGGTCTTAAACGGATCCAGTCTCATGATGAACAGCCACCACCAAAACTGTGATGGGGTCTGGGTGAGGGAAGGGAGGTGGGCAGAGATAAAGGGACTAAGGTAAGAACTGAAGGTAGAGACAGATCCATGGACTAATCATAAATCATCATATTTGTCTCTGCTGAGTATACATTTATTTGAGGTTAGCACCTGAAGATGTGGCAGGGTCCTGATGTCTAAGTGGCTGTAAAGATATTTATTATGGCTGTATAATCAATACAACCATGGATAGAGAGGTCATTCTAATATCAACTTTAACATCTCTCATGATTATAAACTGGAGAGGACTGTTGTTGATTAGTATAACAGCATCTAGCTGACCTGGTATTAAATTTGGTGAAATTTATTTGAAAATGAGAATTTATGATACGTGATGACTTTCCACTGATAACTGGGGGCAGGGAGCGGAGACACAGGGACTAAAAATAAGAATTAAGGATAGCAACAAACTTATGGATGCCCAGACCATCAATCTGTAGCCTAACCATCATTAAATTGGGTTTAACCGATTAAAACTTATGAATTTATGTTTTTGAGTAAAGCAGGTCCACGTCACACTAATATATGTGTGCTGTTTAATTTTAATTATCTCTCTTAAGTTTTAATCAGGAACTGTAATGATAATGTGATGGGGCTAAAGGAATGGCCAGATATTTGTAATTATAGTTATTGAAGCGTCATAAGTCCACAGCAGCAGGCAGTCCACACCAACGATCCTGAGACTACAAGACAAGAACCAGAGACGAGCACAGGAGCAAACAAAAGGGGCAAGGAGATACACTATATTGCCAAAGTATTCTCTCAACTGCCTTCACACACTTATGACCTTGAGTGATATCCCGCTCTTAAGCCAGAGGGTTTAATATGATATTGGCTCACTCTTTGCAGCTATATCAGCTTCAGCTTTTCTGGGAAGGCTTTCTTTAAGGTTTAGGAGTGTTTATTGGAATTTTTGACCATTCTTCCAGAAGCACATGTATGAGGTCAGTGTGGTGTTATGTTTATCCTACCTTATGTATCACTACGCAGGTGGAGGGAAAGTAGTGCCGGTTACACTGAGAAGGGATGCAGTTACTGTTATCGCTAGCATAAGTCAATGTATGCAGTTGTGTATGTTCCTGAAATATTGTCACAGTAAACTGACAGTGCATAAAGCTCATCGTAGTTGTTATTGAGAACCTAATAACCCAACATGGTGTCAGAAGTGGAGCTACTTTGAGCTGCTGACGGGAGAGACGTCGCGAGCGGGCGCCGCTAGCCGAGAAGCTAACCATGGAGGCGAACGAGGGAGCAGTGGCACCCCGACCGGGAACTCCGGCACCTCCAACGGCTAGTTTTACCATCAAACCCCCGGAACCCTTTGACTTCTCAAAGCCACAGGAGTGGGAGAAGTGGATTAGGAGATTTGAACGCTTCAGACTGGCGAGTATTTGGATACATCTTCCGAAGCCAACCAGGTGAACACGCTAGTGTACTGCATGGGAGACGAGGCTGACGACGTGCTAAGAGGACTGGACCTGACAAGGGAGCAGCAGCAACAGTATGAAACAGTGAAAAAGGGTTTCGACGCTTATTTTGTCCCAAAGAAGAACGTGATATATGAACGGGCCAAATTCAACAAGAGAGTTCAGCAGCCGACTGAAACTGTGGATGCTTTCATCACAGCACTGTACGCGCTGGCAGAGAACTGTGAGTATGGTGCCCTTCACGATGAACTTTTGAGAGACAGATTAGTGGTCGGCCTTAAAGATTCGTCATTATCAGAGAGGATGCAGCTTGATAAAGACCTCACTCTCACAAAAGCTATTGCTATGGCAAGGCAGTCAGAAGAAATTAAACGACAACAGACAGATTTAAGAAGTGACGTGGTCAACAGTAAGATGGCTGTGGATACTATGCATTTCAAAAGAGGGAAACCACAAAATAAACCCAAACGACTTACCCAAGTACAGCCAAAGCCGAAGTACAGCAAGGGAGATCACAAATCGTGCCCAAAATGTGCTAAATCACCTTTCCATCCAGCTATTAATTGTCCAGCTAAGAGCGCAGACTGCCACAATTGTGGAAAACGTGGACATTATGGAAAAGTGTGTAGGTCACAGAGTGCTGTAAACGAGGTGTCTGAGGACACAGATGGACTGTTTCTAGGAGTAATGGCTGCAGGGGATGACCCGTGGATGGCTGACATCGACATAAGAGACTCTAAAGTAACCTTTAAAATAGATACAGGGGCTGATGTCACTGCAGTTCCTGAGCAGCTGTATAAGAGACTTATCCACAGAGATGAAAAGCTTGAGGAAGCTAAGAAACCACTTTACGGTCCAGGTGGTACAGTGCTAACTGTCCTAGGGTCAGCCACAGTAACTCTGAGATACCGTGACAGGAGCACCACAGAGAAGATCTTTGTAGTGAGAGATCTGCAGGTGGCGCTCTTGAGCAGACCAGCTTCAGTGAGACTCAATCTAGTGGCAAGAGTTGATTCTGTTGACCTAGAGACTGTTAAAAAGACTTATCCTAAACTCTGTGGTGGGCTTGGGCTGGTTCAGAAACCCTATACCATTAAGTTGAAGCCTGATGCAGTGCCATTTTTTCTCAAAGTTCCACGTCGAGTCCCACTGCCACTTTTGGGGAAAGTGAAGAAGGAGTTGGAGAGAATGGAGGATTTGGGGGTCATAAGCAGAGTGGAAGAGCCTACGGACTGGTGTTGCGGCATGGTCGTAGCTCCGAAAAAGAACAAAGAAGAAGTCCGCATCTGTGTGGATATGACGCCCCTAAATGAGTCAGTGTGCAGAGAAAAGTTCATTCTGCCATCTGTTGACCAAACTCTAGGCATGCTCACAGGAGCACGCTACTTCACTAAGTTGGATGCAAATATGGGATTTTGGCAGATTCCTCTGTCAAAAGAATCGTCCCTCTACACCACCTTCATCACGCCATTTGGACGCTACCACTTTAACAGGTTGCCTTTTGGTATCTCCTCTGCACCAGAACACTTTCAGAACAGGATGGTTACTGAGGTCACAGCGGACCTTGAAGGTGTTGTGTGTCATATGGATGATATCCTCATCTGGGGAGCTACAAAGGAGCAGCATGATGCTAGAGTTCACACTGTTTTGGAGCGAGCTGAAAAAGCAGGTGTCACACTCAACATGTCCAAATGTGAGTTTGAGAAAACAGAGGTGAAGTTTCTTGGCTATATCATCTCAGCTGATGGCATGAAGCCAGATCCAGACAAAACAAGAGCTGTGCAAGAAATGAAGGAACCAACAAATGTAAGTGAGCTCAGAAGTTTCTTAGGAATGGTGAATCAGCTGGGGAAGTTCATCCCGAATCTGGCTGAAAGAGACAAACCACTGAGAGACTTGCTGTCTAAAAAGAACCTATGGTACTGGGGCCATGAGCAGCAGAGAGCATTTTCAAGTCTTAAACAAGAGCTCTCATCTACACCTGTGCTTAAGATGTATGACCCAAACAAAGAGCTGAAAATATCAGCTGACGCCTCATCCTACGGACTTGGAGCTGTAATGCTGCAAAAAGAAGGAGGAGTCTGGTCACCGGTCGCCTATGCTTCCAGGTCACTGACACAAACAGAGCAACGCTATGCACAGCTGGAAAAAGAAGCACTAGCACTTACCTGGGCCTGTGACAGGTTTAGTGATTTCATCCTCGGACTACATTTTGAACTAGAAACGGACCATAAGCCTCTTGTGAGCTTACTGGGTGGTCAGGCTCTGGACTCACTGCCACCTCGCATTCAAAGGTTCAGGATGCGCCTGATGAGGTATTCATACACAATCGTTCACACACCAGGAAAAAACCTCACAACTGCAGACACACTCTCTCGTTCCCCGCTGAAAGGAGGTACTTCGTGTACAGATCTGGGCCTGATGGAGGACACTGATATTTATGTTGAGACTGTGCTTGACAACCTCCCAGCAAGTGACAGGTACCTGACGGAGCTTCGTGAGCAGCTGTGTGCAGACAGTGTGTGCACAAAAGTCATGGAGTACTGCAGGGATGGATGGCCAGACAGGAACCATCTCCAGGGGCCAGTAAAAAACTATTGGACTGAGAGAGCAGTTCTGACAGTTCATAATGGACTTCTTCTGCATGGCACAAGGTTAGTCATACCTGCAAACATGAGAAATGATGTGCTGGAGAAAATTCATGAAGGCCACCAGGGGGTGGTAAAGTGCAGAGAACGTGCAAAACAGGCAGTGTGGTGGCCAGGTCTGAGCAGCCAAATAAATGAGTTAGTCCTGAAATGTAGAGACTGTATCAAAGAGAGAACAAATGCAAAAGAACCACTGATGACATCTCAACTTCCAGACAGACCGTGGCAGAAACTAGGTGCAGACTTATTCACACTGAAAGACAGAACCTACTTGCTTGTAGTCGATTACTTTACTCGGTACATTGAGCTTGCACAGTTAAGCCCCACAAGGTCCACAGATGTCATCGTTCATCTTAAGTCAATATTTGCCCGACATGGCATCCCAGAGACATTCATAAGTGACAACGGGCCACAATTCTCCGGACAGGCCATGAAGGATTTTGCAGTTGATTATGGATTTGAACATATCACCAGCAGCCCTAAATACCCCCAGAGCAATGGAGAGGCTGAGCGTGCTGTTCAGACGGTGAAGAACTTGCTTAAAAAGGACAGAGACCCTTATCGTGCCTTACTGGCTTACAGAGCTACACCCCTGAGCAACGGCTACAGCCCCGCCCAACTGCTCATGGGACGTCGCCTTCGCACCACGGTGCCTACCCTTCCAGAAAAGTTGATGCCTGCTCTGCCTGCTGTTCATCCCCTCAAAGAGAGGGAGAAAGAGAGAAGATTAATGGACAAACAATGGTTTGACAAAAGACACAGAGTTAAGGATCTTACAAAGCTGTCATCTGGAGATCAGGTTTGGATCACTGACGCAAAAGCACAAGGAACAGTGGCGTCTGCCGACCACAACCCACGGTCTTATTTGATGAGAGGACCTCAAGGGATGCTGAGGAGAAACCGTCGCCATCTAGTGCTTATTCCACCACAAGAAGAGGAGAGAGAGGGTCAAACCAATCACACTCCTGATGTGGAAATCACTGCTAATTCAAGTTCTTCTCAGACACCCTCACCAGCTGCAAAGACACTCTCACCTGCTATAAAAACTCAGAACACACCTGGGATTATAAGAACAAGATCAGGCAGAGAAGTGATAAAACCAAAGAGACTTAATCTGTGAAAAAAAAAATATGAAAAGAAAAGACAGTATGGTTGAAGTGTTTGTGTTCAGATGGATAAACCTACTGTTTAAATAATATCTGTGTTTAGACCACTGTGATGTGAAAAAAAAGTGGTAATATTATTATTTGGGAAATTTTTGAAAATAAGAGAAGTTTAAAGTCAATTAGTTATGTGTATTTTGTATTGTTTTTGAATTGAAGAACCAGCTAAAGATTACTTTAAACTTCTTTCAGTAAGGAGGATGTGGTGTTATGTTTATCCTACCTTATGTATCACTACGCAGGTGGAGGGAAAGTAGTGCCGGTTACACTGAGAAGGGATGCAGTTACTGTTATCGCTAGCATAAGTCAATGTATGCAGTTGTGTATGTTCCTGAAATATTGTCACAGTAAACTGACAGTGCATAAAGCTCATCGTAGTTGTTATTGAGAACCTAATAACCCAACAGTCAGACACTGATTTTAGACGAGAAGGCCTGACTCACAGTCTCCGCTCTAATTGATCCCAAAGGTGGTCTGTTGGGTTGAGGTCAGGACTCTGTGCAGGCCAGTCAAGTTCATCCACACAAAACTCTCTCACCCAGGTCTTTATGGACCTTGCTTTGTGCACTAGTGCACAGTCATGTTGGAAGAGGAAGGATCCAGCTCCAAACTGTTCCCACAAAGTTGGGAGCATGAAATTGTCCAACATCACTTGATATGCTGAAGCATTAAGAGTTCCTTTAACTGGAACTAAGGGGCCGAGCCCAACTCCTGAAAAACAACCCCACACCATAATCCCCCCTCCACCAAACTTTACACTTGGCACAATGCAGTCAGACAAGTATCGTTCTCCTGGGAACTGCCAAACTCAGACTCGTCCATCAGACTGCCAAACAGAGAATCATGATCAGTCACTCCAGAGAACAGAGAACACTCCTCTGCTCTAGAGTCCAGCAGTGTGCTTTACACCACTGCGTCAACACTTTGCATTGCACTTGGTGATATGAGGCTTGGATGCAGCTGCTCAGCCATGGAAACCCATCCATTAAGCTCTCTACTCACTGTTCCTGAGCTAATCTGAAGGACACATGAAGTTTGGAGGTCTGTAACTGTTGACTCTGCAGAACATTGGCGACCTCTGTGACCTATGACCCTCAGCATCCACTGGACCCACTCTGTGATTTTATGTGGCCTACCTGCGTGGCTGAGTTTCTGTCATTCCCAATCACTTCCACTTTGTCATAACACCACTAACAGCTTATTGGACTTATTGCTCATGCGGCCTCCTATCACTGTACCACGCTGGAATTCACTGAGCTCCTTAGAGCTCAAACAAATGTTTGCAGAAGCAGTCTGGATGTCAAGGTGCTTGATTTTATACACCTGTGGCCATGGAAGTGACTGAAACACCCGAATTCAATGATTTGGATGGGGTAGGGAATACTTTTGGTGATATGGTGTATCTAGAGAGAGGATGGAGAAAGTGTTAGAGAGACAGAGAGGGAGGAGTTCACTGTGCCAAATCCCTCGAGCATCCTTATGGCATGCTCGAGCAGCCTACTACTCCTCACTAATTGAGGAAAATAAAAACAATCCTTGGTACCTTTGCAGTTAAGGTTGCCACCCGTTCTGTAAAATATGGAATTGTCCCGTATGTCACACTTAAACATTTGCCTTGAACGCAGCACCATTCCGCCCGAGGTCAACACCCGCTAGCTTCCGCCTACTCATAGTGGCACTTGGTTTGGTTGGTTGATTTTCGGCATGAAGAATAAGTGCTCATCATTGATGGGGTGAGAGAAAGTCATGGGAAATCAGAAGCAAACATGTCTGCGTCTGCGGCTGCACCTGGTACTCCGCACCGTGCCCCACTGAAACGGAAACGGATGCAGAAATACATTACAGTACAAATGACTGGCTTGACAGCGTCAGTGAAAATGAATATATAGGAACAGATGCTCTGTGGAACTTATGAGAAGTGAACTCTTGATCACTCTCAACTTTGAGCAGTCCTGTTCAGTTTTCCTGCAGTTTTTTGAAAGACAAACAGCTACTCAGTGTTTCAAGAAGTACACATGGAAAAAAAAGTAGCACATTTAGGAAGAGAGAAGGCTGTTGACTCTTTGGCATGGACTACTACTCCACACATGAAAGAAAAGAAAACCTTTTTGGTAAACACATCACTTTGTAAAACAGAGATGTGGGCAGAAGGATAGTTTTATAGTTTTAATGTTTGTTATTTGCACACCAAAAATTTGTTTGGGGCTTCTTTCATTTGTGGTGAAACAGGAAAGAGAAATGAGATAAAATTATTGACATGAAAAGTCAGGTGTGCACAAGTTGCAATGCCATCCTGAGATGAGATTATGTTCTATAATTATTCTTCTTTATGAAAGTTATTGTGTTCTCCTGCACCACATATTTTTGAAAGTGTCAAAGCATTTGTTTAATTATAACTTAATAAACTGATGCTAAGTTAATAAGCTATTTTAAGTTAGGTTTTAAGTTAATGAGTTATTATTTACTTAAGTTGTTATTTAATTGTTGTATCTGCTTAGTTTTACGTTTGCAGATATTTTCTGAAAAACTGTGAAATAAAGTACTTAAAACTTTAACTAGTACGTTATTAAAACCATGTCTTACTATGATTTACCACAACTGATGCCCCACCCCACTATTAGGCCATTGGCGGTTGGGCCCTTGCAGTGTGGCATCCCCGCTGCCAGGGGTGTCCTTTATTTTTCTGCTTGAAAAGTGGCAACCCTATTTGCAGTGCTGTAGCCAGGCTGACACACAGTCAGAGCTCTATTGAGCCTGTGATTCCACTAACTCTCAGCTGTGAGGACATTATGAGCTTCTTTAACCATGAAATTCTTAAAATTAGAGATAAAAATTAGCAACCCCCTGCCTTCACCTGGACCTGCTGTTCCATTAAATGTAGTTAAACCTGACTTAGACTGTTTTTCTACAATTGGCCTTCAGGAACTAAATTCTCTTGTCCCCTCAAAACCAACCTGCCTTTTAGACCCGATCCCAACTAAGCTGTTCAAGGAAGTCTTTAACCTTGATTTGTTCATCCTTGTTGGAAACAATCATATCTTTATCAACAGGCTACGTGCCACAGTCCTTTAAAGTAGCTGTAATCAAATCTCTCACAAAACCTACCCTCGATTCAGGCACATTAGCCAACTACAGGCCTATATCAAACCTTCCATTTACTTCAAAGATCCTTGAGAAAGTAGTAGCAAATCTGCTATGTGACTTCCTTCAAAATAACAACCTGTTTGAGGACTTTCAGTCAGGATGTAGAGCTCATCACAGCACAGAGACTGCTCTAGTTAAAGTAACAAATTACTCAGCTTCAGGTGAGAAACTTCTCTCTGTACTTGTCTTGCTAGATCTCAGTGCAGCCTTTGGCACCGTAGATCATAATGTTCTTCTACAGAGATTAGAGGAATTGCTCGGGATGACAGGGACTGCCTACAATTGGTTTAAGGGTGAATCCCTAAGACCAAGGGCTACACAGCTCTTGAAACGAAGACAGACCGGGACCTCACTTGAAAGGAAGGGGTATGAGAGTTTCCCATAATACACCACGCCCGCTGACAGACCGAAGGAAGCGCATAATTATAAGTAATTATTAAATCATCAAGTAAATATTAATCATGTTTTGAATTGTTGGTCGTATTTTAAAATTTCTTGTTATAACGAGCTAGCTTTCGCAGCTGTAGCTAAGGCTATTGTCACATCTGCCTACAACACAGCCAGTGAGTGGCTCTGGGTGATGCTGTAGCGGGGATCGAGTGGCGTGTCATTTCTCAGGAGCGTGTTTTCACCCCTTCCCCTTGGCCCTCAAAACAGAGGGCTAAGGGGAAGGGGTAGATGAAGGGGAAGGGCTAAAGGGTAGAATTGGGCCATCCTATGTCCTACTTATCTGATAGATATCAATTTGTACATGTGAACAATAAGTCCTCTGTGTACAACAATGTCAGTTCCTGAGTTCCTCAATGTCCAATTCTCTTCTCCATCTATATGCTCCCCCTCAGTGATATCATGAGGAAATACTCTGTCAATTTTCATTGTTACTCTGATGATACTCAACTGTATGTATCAATGAAAACAGGTGAGACAAATCAGTTATCTAAACTAGAAGCATGTCCAAAGGACATTAGGACCTGGATGGCTACAAATTTCCTACTCTTAACTCAGACAGACAGAGGTCATTGTGCTGGGCCCTCGACACCTTAGAGAAACCTTTTCTAATGATTTAACTGCCATAGATGGCATTAGCCTGACACCAAGCACAACTGTTAGAAATCTTGGGGTTCTGTTTGATCAGGATTTATCCTTCAACTGTCACATAAAGAAAATATCAAGAACAGCCTTTTTTCATCTTCATAACATTGCTAAAATCAGGCTTATCCTGTCTCAGAGCAATGCTTAAAAGCTAGTCCATGCTTTTGTTACCTCTAGACTGGACTATTGTAATTCTCTTCTTTCAGGCTGTCCCAGTAAGTCACTTAAGACGCTTCAGCTGGTTCAAATGCTGCAGTTCGTGTACTGACTAGAACTAGGAGAAGAGACCACATCACTCCTGTATTAGCTTCTCTGCATTGGCTTCCCATAAAATCTAGAATAGAATTCAAGATTCTTCTTCTCACCTATAAAGCTCTCAGTGGACAGGCACCAGTTTATCTCAAAGAGCTTGTAGTGCCGTACAACCCCTCTAGAACATTACGCTCCCAAAATGCTGGCCTGCTCGTGGCTCCATCAGTCTCTAGAAGTAGTCTGGGAGGTAGAGCCTTCAGTTATCAGGCTCCTCTTCTCTGGAACCATTTACCGACCACGGTTCAGGAGGCAGACACCCTCTCTACCTTTAAGGCTAGACTTAAAACATTCCTCTTTGATAAAGCTTTCAGTTAGAGACCAGCTCATAGTCCATAGTTAAGACACATAGCTAATGATACGTCTGCTGTAGATATCCTGCGATCTGTAGGATATCTACAGCAGACGTATCATGAGTAGGGCCCAAAAAAATTATGAACTTCCCTGATCAACCTCTGTTTGCTGAATTTGATCTTCTTCCTTCTGGCAGAATGCCTAGAACCAAAACAAGGCGAGCCAGAACTTCTCTTATTCCGGTTGCCATTGACAAACTTAATTCATTGGCCTAACTAGTTTTCTTGTGTGTACTTTATATACCTTGTGGATAAGCTTGATTTTTGATTTTTAGACTGTAATCCTTGACTATTTATTATTTATTGATTCTCTTTTATCTGCTTTACCTCGACTATTCATCATTACTGTTTATTTATCTACTGCACAGCACTTTACTGACTGAATGCACTTTCTGGAGCTTTGTCTGATTCTTAGCCTTTGCCATTTTGTGGTTTAAGTGTTTTCCTTTTCACTTGTGCTCAGGATTTTTCCTGATTTTCCTAATGCCTGTATGTTTTATGTTTTACCATGTACTGGTTTGCTGATGCCTGCTGCAAAACAAATTTCCCACGGGATGATAATAAAGTTGAAGTTGAAGTTGATAGTTAAGATGCAACAGGCTTAGACTGCCAGGGGGATCTGGCACACTGGGTTCTATCCCTCTCTCTCTGGTCTTGTAGGTGGCCTGAGATCCTTGGTGTAGACTGCCTGCTGTGGAGTCATGAAGCCTCAATAACTACAATCACAGATATAACAAATATTTGGCCATTTCTTTAGCCCCATTCCAGTTCATAACCATTATAGTTGTTATTGTAGACATTAGCATGAGCTCCCTATCCATGGTTGATTATACATCCATTGTAACTATCTTTACAACCATATAGACATGAGGTCCCTCTTGAAAATGAGATGCCACATCTCAAGAGGTTTACCTTTAATGAATTTATACTCAGTGGAGACAAATATGGTAGGGAAGGATTTATGGTCTGGGTGTCCACAAGTTTGTCATCATCACAAATTCTTTTGTTCAGTCCTTTGTCTCTGCATCCCCCCCACCCCCAGTTATCAGCAGAAAATACATACCTTATAAATTCTCATTTTGATGCTGTTTTATTATTCAACATAAATGTAAATATTAGATTATTGATTATACTTCTATAAAAACTATCACTGCAATCATACAGATGTGAGGACCCTCCTGCTGCATCTCAAGGGGCTAACCTCTAATAAATTCATATTCAGCAGAGACAAATATGATGAAGACAGGTCTATGATTGGTCCATGGATCTGTCTCTAGGTTTAGTTCTTACTTTAGTCCACTTGTCTCCGCCCACCTCCCTTCCTTCACCCACACACCCAACACAGCATTGTGTGGATTTGCTGTTCATCATGAGACCGGGATCCACATTCAAGATTTCCTGCTGCTTAACAGAGGGTTTTTTCTTGTTGCCATGATGGATTCATGTTGGGTTTGGATGTATGTATGTGTATATATGTACATGTGTATTTTATGTATATGCTAAATGTATCTATGCATACATGTATGTCCATAAATTGAAGAGTTTGTCTTCAGCCTGCTCTACTGTAAAGTGTCTTGAGTTAACACTGGTTATGAATTGGTGCTATACCGACAACTATTTATTGATTGATTGATGGATTGACTGATCAATCTCTGGTCCTTATTTCTTCTCTCTGGTCCTCATGTCCTGTCTCTGGGCCTTAACTCTCCTCTATGTCCTCATGTCTTCATTCTGGTCCTCATTTCTTATATCTGGTCTCCATGCCTTCTCTGGCACTGGTGTCTTCTCTCCGTCGTCCTATTGTCTTCTCTGTGGACTTCATGTCTTGTTTCTGGTACTCATGTCCTCTTTGGTACTAATGTTTTCCTAGGTCCACATGTCATCTATCAGGTCCTCATGTCTTCTCTTGTTCTTATGTCTTCTCCCTGGTCCTCATGTCTACTTTCTTGTCCTCATGTCTACTTTCTGGTCCTCATGTCTTCTCTGGTCCTCATGTCCTTTCTGGTCCTCATGTCCTTTGTGGTACTCATGTCTTCCCTGGTCCTCATGTCTTGTCTCTGGTTGTCATGTCTTCCTTGGTCCTCCTGTCTATTCTCTGGTCAACATGTCCTCTCTCTGTTCCTCATGCCTTCTCTGGACCTCATATCTTCTCTGGACTTCATATCTTCTCTGGTCCTCATGTCTTCTCTAATGTCTAATGTCCTAATGTCCTAATGTCTATTCTGTGGTTCGTGTCTTATCTCTGGTCCTCATGTCTTCCCTGGACTCTGTTTTATATGACTGAATCCTCTGACCGCTCAGAGTACCTGCACGGCCGCATGTGGCCCCCGGACCGCCGGTTGCTCAGTATTTCTAAATCTCTTCCCGCCCACTCCGACCTCTGGGGGCGTTAATGCTCCCGATCGATCCCTGCTTAGCACCAGAGAAGAAGAGAAACCGGAAGTAAGAGGAGAAAAATAACAGCAGCAGTTTGCTGTCTAACACCACAGAAGAAGAAAACAGCTGAGAGTCTTTACCGTCATAAAGTCTCACCTGGAGCCCGCGAGCTCATCTGAACGTTTATTACTGAATCAGCGACCCAGCACGAGACACTCTCTCACTGACGTCACCGGCCGGCGGTAAAATGTGCTGATGCGGAAAAACCGGACCAGGAGAGCGCGAGCGTCAACGAAGGTTAGTTTGGCTCTGGTTTCATTAACGAACAATGGATGAACTAGTCTGTCATCAAACTGCATCAGGAAACTAGCTATCGATCACTGATACGACTTTTATCAAACCTCATCAGTATCAGCTACTCAGTGACTCTTAACCGGAAACGAATATCGATCCGAATTGATGAAATTAACCAGGTGTCAAACCATAACCAGTGCTGAAACAGATCATGGATCTACATTTATAATATTAACCAGATGTTGAACCTTAACCAGTGCTGAAACAGATCATGGATCTACATTAACGATGTTAAAAACAGATCGTGGATCTACATTAATGATGTTAACCAGGTGTCAAACCTAAACCAGTGCTGAAACAGATCATGTATGTTAACCAGGTGTCAAACCTTAATCAGCCTGAGATATTGTCAGACCTCACTGATATTAACTATTTCAGATGTTGGTATTCAGGAACATTAACTTCCTTAACTTTTTAACAGTTATCACAGAGTTCTAAATCAAATGAATTAAACTACATGATACATACCTTATGAGTCTATATCAGCTCTTTTGATTCACTTTTTTCTGTTCATCAAAGCTCCTAGCAAACCTGTTTTTTAAAACTGCTTTACATGATAAGGTGTAATTATCATGATCATTAATATTATCATTATTATTATTATTGTGCATACCAATAATATTGTTGATCATTATTCTTTTAACTATTATTGTTATTTGTAATTCTTCTTATTTTTACTATTATTAAAAACATTAATACCGTCAACATTATTATTCAGATCATCAAAATTATTTTATTGTTTTTACTTCTATTATAATATAATTTTAATAATCATTACCATTGTTTTGTCATTATTATTGTATTAATGTAAGTAAAAATAACCTCTTTATATTTTTTTTTTATGTATGACTCCCCCATGTTCAGTCCTGTTTGTCTTCTGATTATTAGTTTTGTTGTTCTTCTTGTTTGTTTGTTTGTTTATTATTGATGTTTAATAAGACTCAGGTAAACAGCACACTTACCTGTCTGTAGGTAAACTCAGGTGTGTTTGATCAGATGAAGTTAAAAACATGAGGACGTTAACTGAAGGACTAACTTGACCTTAATCAAGCAGAAGTCTGTCTGTGGTTAGTTTTAGCTCACGTCAACAGGATGTGCTGCTGACTCAGCAAAAACACTCTCAGACTTTTTTCAAACCTGACACAGAAACATGACTCAGCAAAAGTTCACATGAGCACACAGGATGTTTGTTGACCAGTATTTACGAAGTCACTCAGTGATAGGTCAGCTGACGTGTTCTAACACGGTTAACATGTTAACAGGCATGTACAGCATTTATTCAGACATGTGAGCGGATGCTGCTTCATCACCACCACAGCAGGGCGGAGCAGCTAGCACTTTGTCCCCCCATCCCAGACTCTATGGGATTTACTTCTCGGAGTTTTACCTGAAATAAAGTCTGTGATGAGCACACGCATGACATTTAGCATTAAATCAAAGATGATAAGACGGACCTGATGGCGCCCACTTTTGAATTTTAAAGTGTTATTTTGTTTTTAAAGGATGGTTGCTAATTAGCTGCTAACAAGGACTACAAAAATGGCCTTTGACCCTGATGCAATCATTTCTGTTTGTTTTTTAATAATAATTCACACACCATAGCCACAGCCATAAGAACCAACCTGATCAGATCACTGGATTTAGAGGAAATCCTCAAACATGCAGTCACAGTGTGATGTTAGATGATGAAGTGTGGTAGCAGCTTCTAATGGTGCGTTCACACCGGACGAGGCTTGGCCGACTTGGTCGACCACTCTCCATGCAAAGTCAATGCACAGCCACGATGGGGAGGGGCCAGCCCTCGTGCGATGCGACCTGGGTGACCAGGTGATGCATGACCAAGTCGCCAAAGTTAAAAAATTTGAACTTTCCAGGTGACGTTGCGGCGTGTGTCTTTGCCGCGACAGCCAATAGATGGAAAGGTTTTGCTGGATATGTATATGAGGGTAAAAAAGAAAGAGAGGGAAGAAGCGAGTCAGCAGGAGGGCGTCAGCAAAGGTTAATTAGAGAGTACATTAGTTCCACATTTTTCGACAGAAGTGGTGGTTCTCTGTGGTCTTGTCCTTTCTCGACTCGTTTATCAGCCTGATGGAGACGAGCAGCAACATGGCTCAGGGGGTCGAGGAAAACGGGACCGCAGAGAACTCCCTACTCGAGTAGCAGCTACAGACAATGCTGCTGCAGGGCCATGAGCTTCAGTGTCTTACAGTTGGTAGATGAGTGAAAAGGATAATGTCAGCTAAGACATACAAAGATATGATGTATGATATGATAGCGGTGAAACTTGAGCAGGCGTGACGTAAGTGTGCGACGCGACAGTGACCAAATGCGGTGTTTTCTGGACAACTTGGGAGAGCGACGCAATCTTGGTTGCCAAATTGCGTTTGGTGTGAATGTACCTTTAGTTGAACCCAAGACCATCTGTGCAAGTATAAACCCAACCCTGATGACAGTCTGGTTAGAGTCTGGACCAGACTCTGATCTGCAGGGTTTAGAGTTCATCTGTGATGCTGTGATAATTATTATCAAATATATTTGATGTCTTGTTTCCAGTGATGCTCTGGTCCTAGTCTGCCTGTGAAGATGATGGAGGACGACAGTCGGCCTCTGCTGAACTCTGAACAAACAGCAGAGAGTGTCTCTCACAGAGGATCCACGGACTCCCTGGACTTCAGGAACAAACGGTAACATCTGACACATTTAAAATTAATCACATTTTGCAGGATGATACGGCAGCTTCAGAACCCGTTTAAGCGACATGGAGAGTTTTCTTTTCTTTTGTGCCTTCTGTTTTCACAAGAACGGTGCCCGGAGTGCCTGAATCCGCAAACTCTTGAAACCAGGATCCAGAGTGAAAAGTTTTGAGAACTTTGTTGTCTCTGTTTAAACAGGAATAGTCGTTGTCAGGGAAAACGGGGACACATGGTGCATGCGCAGTGCTCTTTCAGATAAAGGCAGCGCACACTCAGAAACAACAACAACAGCTATGGCCAACTACCGAGCAACATGTGTGCTGCTAACTGCTAGGTTTGTTATCGCTCCTCCAACAAAATGTGGATTTGCTGCGTCAATACTTTAACCAGCGGAGATACATTTGTTATATTCACCAAGGACACTTCAAACCTACATCTGTCTCTGTGTGAACGCGGAGCGCTTTTGAAAACGCAAAGGAGAAACCTTTCTGTTTCTGGTGACAACGTTGTCATGTAAACGGGCTTCAGCTGTGGAGGAGCATGAGAGAGCGTGACACTCGCCATCTCCCCCGGGTCCATACGCCCCCCACTCTCCAACATCCCCCTCTGATGCTCCCTCAGAGACAGCACCACCAGGGCTCAGATCCTCTATTCCATGGTCATGATGCTCAGAGTGAAGGGGAAACAATGGGGGGGTTATGACTTTAAACAATGGTGTGGGCGGAGCCAAAGAGCAAACGCAATCAACATGGCAGGAGGCTGAGTTTATTTATAACTCTGAACACTAATGCAAACAGTCAATCACCCAATCACAAGGCAGCAACTCAACACATTTAGGCATAGTCAAGACCTTGTCCATCCCCTTATGACCTCAGTGAACCATCTTCTGATGGAGACTTCCTGCAGCTCCATGTCTCAAAGCTCAGATCTTCTCAGACTGATTTCTTCACTGTACTCCAGTTGCCTCACAGTCCCCAGATCTCAGTCCAGTAGAGCACCTTTGGGATGTGGTGAAGCAGGAGATTCTCATCATGGACGTTAAGCAGCTTTGTGAAGCTGTCATGGAGATATGGAGCAACATCTCTGAGGGATGTTTCAGCTCCTTGTTGAATTGAGGACCTCTGAAGGTGAAGGAGGTCCAACCTGGGAGTACCCATGTGTACCTAATGAAGTGGCCGGCGTGTGTACACGTGTGTGGAGGTGTAAGTGTGTTAAAGCTGGGCTCAGAGTTTCTGTTCATAAACAAACTGAGGGTCATACTTCGTGGAACTCACATGTAGACATGAACACGTGTGTGTTACTGTGTGTGTTTGTGTTTGTCAGTCTGCGTTAGTGTGTGTCTTAGATAGAGAGATAGATTGATTGATTTATTGATCCCAAGCTGGAAACTGTGGTTTCCCAGCAGCTAGTTTCAGGGAAAGGAAGTAAACATATACAAACAAAAAGGAGACTAAGGATCTTAACAAAATATAATATACTTTAGTGTGTGTCAGTGTGCGTCTGTGTGTGTCGGTGGGTGTGTTTGTGTGTGTGTCAGTGTGTGTTTAACAGTGGTGGAGCATCAGCTGAGTGTGATTTAATCCACTTTGGTATTTCACAGACTGTTGAGCTCTCAGTGTTTGGTCTTTGATGGTTTTGTTTGTTCAGACTTTAACGAGTTGAAAGTTGATTTACTGACTCATAAAAATATTTAATTAACTTCTTCTGAAGTTTATGAACAAACCAGGAAGTCATGATGAAAAGCTTTGTTACAGTTCAGGTAAAGGTTAAGGCCACACTTACCTGATCAATATTATTGTTTATTATTACATATTTTTAATAATAGCTCTAATCATTGATATTGTTAATTTTTATAATTACATATAATTAACAATAGTTATGATCAATGTTATTGTTTTTTTTATAAGAACATATTTGCAAATGTTATGATCAATGATATTGTTTTTTATAAACATATTTTTAACAATATGATCAGTGTTGTTATTTATCATTTTGATGATAATGAGTTATGATACATGTTACTTTTTGTTTTTATTATATATCATGTGCAACAGTTATGATAAATGCTATTGTTTATCATTTAGATAAAAACATATTTACAATAATTATGGTCAATGTTATTGTTTATAAAGTTTATAAATACATATTAATGATGTTAGGATCAATAATATATTTTTAAATTGGATAGTTACACATTAATAACTATATTTAAGATCAATGCTTTGTTTTTGAAAGTAACATTTTTAACAATAGTAATCATCAATGCTTTTGTTTATTATTTTAATATCTATATATTAACAATAGTTATGATCAATGTAATGTTTGATTATTTTGATAACATAAACAATAGTTATGATTATTGTTATTGTTTATTTTGAGAACTACATGTTAACAACAATAGTTATGATAAATTTTATTGTTTATCATTTGAAAGTTTTATATTATTAGCACTATTTATGGTTGATGTTATTGTTTATTTTATTATCGATAATTACATATCGATGATGATAGTTACTACTCATATTATTTTTTATTTTTATTGTTACATATTGGTAACCAGAAAGCACTCTGAGAGTGCAAACCTCCTCCAAGGTCACTCACATATTGCTGTTACATCTATAAGAAATAGTTTCATGATAAAGTTTCCATCTTAATATGATTCACGACCCTGAAAACCCATACCTAGCACTCAGAATCATGTTGATATCACTATTAGTTAGACAGCTATTTAAAACAAACAAAAAAAATCAGTCACTAATGGTGGTTATCTGGATCACCACCAAATCCAATCATTTTAATTTGGGCCATTACCAACATCTCCAGAAAATGTTAGCAAAATCTGTCCTGTAGTTTTTGTGGAGTCTTGCTAACGAACAAACAAACAAACAGATAAACAAACACATGCCAGCAAAAAAACATAGCCTCCTTGGCAGAGGTAATGATAGTTACGATCAATATTATTGTTTATAATGTTGATAAATACATATTATGAATCATAGTTATGATCATTTTTTAAAATATTATTAATGACAATAATGCTCAATGTTATTGTTTATAATTTGGATAATTAAATATTGTTTCAAAGACATTATTAATGATAGTAGTGCTGTTGTCTGTTATTAATAAATACATAACCTTGTACTCTGCTGGTGTCCAGGCCGTTCCACGTGGAGCCCAGAAACATCGTGGACGATGATCCTCAGGAGAGAGTCTCCGCTGAGGCGGCCATCTTGAACAGCAGAGTTCATTATTACAGCAGACTGACGGGCTCCTCTGATAGGCTGCTGGTACGACCAATCACATCACAGCTCATCACTTTATTCGACTGAAAAAAAAAAATAGGCCCTCATGTTTGATTCTGTTTACTCTCAGAGTCCTCCGAACCATGTCATCCCCGCCCCTGAGGAGATCTACATCTACAGCCCTCTGGGAACAGCGTTCAAAGTGACGGGCAGCGATGGTGGCGCCAAAAACCCCAGCATCATCACCATGTATGAATTTATTAATATAACACGAGAAATTAAAATAAATGTGAATATAACCCCGGCATCATCACCATGTATGAATTTATTAATATAACACGAGAAATTAAAATAAATGTGAATATAACCCCGGGATCATCACCATGTATGAATTTATTAATATAACACGAGAAATTAAAATAAATGTGAATATAACCCCGGCATCATCACCATGTATGAATTTATTAATATAACACGAGAAATTAAAATATATGTGAATATAACCCCGGCATCATCACCATGTATGAATTTATTAATATAACACGAGAAATTAAAATAAATGTGAATATAACCCCGGCATCATCACCATGTATGAATTTATTAATATAACACGAGTAATTAAAATAAATGTGAATATAACCCCGGCATCATCACCATGTATGAATTTATTAATATAACACGAGTAATTAAAGTACATGTGAATATAACCCCGGCATCATCACCATGTATGAATTTATTAATATAACACGAGAAATTAAAATATGTGTGAATATAACCCCGGCATCATCACCATGTATGAATTTATTAATATAACATGAGTAATTAAAGTACATGTGAATATAACCCCGGCATCATCACCATGTATGAATTTATTAATATAACACGAGTAATTAAAATATATGTGAATATAACCCCGGCATCATCACCATGTATGAATTTATTAATATAACACGAGTAATTAAAATAAATGTGAATATAACCCCGGCATCATCACCATGTATGAATTTATTAATATAACACGAGTAATTAAAATATATGTGAATATAACCCCGGGATCATCACCATGTATGAATTTATTAATATAACACGAGTAATTAAAATACATGTGAATATAACCCCGGCATCATCACCATGTATGAATTTATTAATATAACACGAGAAATTAAAATATATGTGAATATAACCCCGGCATCATCACCATGTAGGAATTTATTAATATAACACGAGTAATTAAAATACATGTGAATATAACCCCGGCATCATCACCATGTATGAATTTATTAATATAACACGAGTAATTAAAATATATGTGAATATAACCCCGGGATCATCACCATGTATGAATTTATTAATATAACACGAGAAATTAAAATATATGTGAATATAACCCCGGCATCATCACCATGTATGAATTTATTAATATAACACGAGAAATTAAAATAAATGTGAATATAACCCCGGGTTCATCACCATGTATGAATTTATTAATATAACACGAGTAATTAAAATAAATGTGAATATAACCCCGGCATCATCACCATGTATGAATTTATTAATATAACACGAGTAATTAAAGTACATGTGAATATAACCCCGGCATCATCACCATGTATGAATTTATTAACATAACACGAGTAATTAAAATATATGTGAATATAACCCCGGGATCATCACCATGTATGAATTTATTAATATAACACGAGTAATTAAAATATATGTGAATATAACCCCGGGATCATCACCATGTATGAATTTATTAATATAACACGAGAAATTAAAATATATGTGAATATAACCCCGGCATCATCACCATGTATGAATTTATTAATATAACACGAGAAATTAAAATAAATGTGAATATAACCCCGGGATCATCACCATGTATGAATTTATTAATATAACACGAGTAATTAAAATAAATGTGAATATAACCCCGGCATCATCACCATGTATGAATTTATTAATATAACACGAGAAATTAAAATATATGTGAATATAACCCCGGCATCATCACCATGTATGAATTTATTAATATAACACGAGTAATTAAAATACATGTGAATATAACCCCGGCATCATCACCATGTATGAATTTATTAATATAACACGAGAAATTAAAATATGTGTGAATATAACCCCGGCATCATCACCATGTATGAATTTATTAACATAACACGAGTAATTAAAATATATGTGAATATAACCCCGGCATCATCACCATGTATGAATTTATTAATATAACACGAGAAATTAAAATATGTGTGAATATAACCCCGGCATCATCACCATGTAGGAATTTATTAACATATCAGTAATTAAAATATGTATGATTATAATCCAAGTGTCCTCACCATGTTTGTCTTTATTGATTAATTAATCTGTGGTAGATATTCTGATTTATTGATCCCTTTTTTATTCTTTATAGATTTGCGATCTGGAACACGATGATGGGAACATCCATCCTCAGCATCCCGTGGGGAATCAAGCAGGTAAATATCACACACCCCTCCAAAATAAAATAAATATTTCAGCCTTATCACAGTTTTAAAGATTATTTAAGTAAATGCCACAGAGTGTGTCTGTTCTAATGTCAAATAAAGTTTTCATTGTCTAAAGTCACAAACAATAAATCAAAGTTTATGTTAAAATCTTCATCGCCTCAGGCTGGTTTCACTCTGGGCATCCTCATCCTCATCTTCACCGGCCTGCTCATGCTCTACTGCTGCTACGTCGTTCTCAAATCACCAAAGAACATACGTGAGTCTAATCTATGGCTATGAAGTTGCTTCCAAACTTTTGGCCTGTAGTTTACACATAAAATACACATATATACATATACATATATATTTATATGTACATATATATACATATACACTTATTCGAGGTTAGTCCCTTGAGACGCAGCATCTGGTTTTCAGGAGGGTCCTGATGTTTATGTGGTTGTACAGATATTTCTTATGGAGGTATAATTAATAACAACCATGGATAGAGAGGTCATTCTAATATTAACATTAAAATCTATAATGATCATAAACCGAAGAGGAATGATGTTGATTATTATAGCAGCATCTAGCTGAACTGGACGTGGGCCGAGCTGAAGGGGATCTCCCAAAATCATGTCCGTTGGAGGGGTGTTGTTGCGGCCCTTTGTTCCTTAAGGAATCACGAGGCATAAACAAAAAAACAAAAACTAGCTGAACTGGAATGAAATTGATAAAGTATGAATTTATGTTAAATGATGTCATTCCTGTTGATGGTTGATGCAGGATAGAGCACATGTAGTGGAGCAAGTCCACAGCAGCAGGTCATCCATGACTGTTTGTCAAGGTCATACTAATACTGTACATGTATTATATATTTAAATATATACTAATATATGTGTGCTGTTTGCAGGGACTAACATGTTTTTAATGTTGTTGATCTCTCTGAAGTTAATATCAGGAACTGTAATGATAATGGAATGGGGCTAAAGGAAAGGACAGATATTTGTAAATGTAGTTATTGAGGCTTCCTAAGTCCACAGCAACAGGCAGTCCACACAAGACAAGAACCAGAGACGAGGACAGGAGCAAACAAGAAGAGGCAACGAGATGTAGAGAGAGGACAGAGAGGGAGGGGCTCAGTGAGCCAAACACCCCTTTATCAAAGCTTTATTAATATTTATTTACATTGTCTCCCTTTGTTAATAAAAGCTTATGTGGACACGTCGGAGTGGGAGTTCCCGGATGTCTGCAGGTATTATTTTGGGAAGTTTGGACAGTGGTCCAGTCTGGTGTTTTCTATGGTGTCTCTGATCGGAGCCATGGTGGTCTACTGGGTCCTTATGTCCAACTTCCTCTACAACTCCGGACAGTTCATATACAGTAAGTTATACACAATTACATTTCATCATATTGAATAATAATGATGTTTGACACTCCATCACACACAGATCCGATACAATAATTCTTATTATATTAAATTATATTTAATAATAATCATTGACAATATTCTACAATAACAGGCAGTCCATATACAGTGAGTTATTAATAATATTTAGTATATAATATAATATAATACAACATTATTGTGTTTAATATTCTACGGTACTGGACATTAAATAAATGTAATGAACTATACTATAGTGTTTTTATTAATTTAACACTAGACAATTCATATACAGTTAATCATAACGACAGTCATTTTAAAATAAGTAACTGTTCTGTTTAATATCAGTTTAACACTGAACAGTTCATGTGAAGCAAGTTTCGCTGAAGAATTTTAAATGATGATCAAAGTAATAAACATGCTAATTACCATTTAACTTTACGCTGCTCTGATATAAATTGATTGATTTTGATCTTTTTTCAGATTATGCTCATGGTGTGAATGTTTCAGACTCAGAGTTCGGAACAAATGGATCGGACAGAGGTAACAATGATTTATTTGTGAACTATATCTCTATTGACAATTAACAGGATGAAATACAAATAAACAAAGGACGGGATATTATGTAGACTGATGTAGATCGTTTTTAATTTATTCTGAATCATTGTGATCTGAGCAGAAGAAAAGATAATAATTACTATTTGTGATTTTTTTAAGTTCACTGTTAGTTTGTTGGTTATTTTATTGTTGTTGCAGTTATGCTCTGTTATTGTTGTTTTTTTAATACTTTTTGTTTGTTTAGTTGCTTGTTTATTTTTTGTTGCATTTATATTCTTTATTGTTATTTATATTGTTTTATTTGTTTTTCTTTTTGATTATTTTTTATTTTATGTTATATTTATATTTTGTTGTTCATATTCTTAATTTGTCTGTTTGCTTGTTTGTTTATTTTTTGTAACTCCATTTATATTTAGTTGTTATTTGTTGTTGTTGTTTTGTCTGTTTGGAGGTTAACTTGTTATTGTGTTTAAATATATATATTTTTTTATTATTTGTTTATTGTTGTTAATGATGAGGTTTTATTTGTTGTCTATTTGTGTATCTATTGCTGATGCATTCATTTACTGTTGTTGTTGTTGTTTGTTTGTTTGTTGTCAGTGGTCTGTCCGTACCCGAACACGGACCCCAGCAGTAACCAGTCCTCCAGCTCTATCGTCTTCTCTGGTAACACGACTGCTGACGGAGACTTTGAGCACTGGTGGAGTAAAACCAACACCATCCCCCTGTACCTGATCGTCCTGCTGCTGCCCCTGCTCTGCCTTAGGTCAGCTGCCTTCTTCGCCAGGTTCACCTTCTTAGGTAAGACTCCACACCTGTATAGGTGAGACATAACCAGACCACCTGAACAGGTGAGACATAACCAGACCACATACACAGGTAACTGACAATCAGACCACCTGCGCAGGTTACTGACAGTCAAACCACCTGCACAGGTGAGACATAATCAAACCACCTGTACAGGTGAGACTTAATCAGACCACATACGCAAGTAACTGACAATCAGACCCCTTACACAGGTTACTGATAATCAGACCACCTGCACAGGTGAAACATAATCAGACCACTTGCAAAGGTAACTGAAAAACAGACCCCCCTGCACAGTTTACTGATAATCAGACCACCTGTGCAGGGATCTGACCACCGTCACAGGTAAGACATAATCAGACCGCCTGCACAGGTTACTGACAATCAGACCACCTACACAGGTAACAGACAATCTGACCACCTGTGACAGTGTCACCTATAAAATAATATAATATGTAATGTAAGTAAGAGAGCATGAGAAACAAAATGTTTTTCTTTGATGATGAAAAAAATAAATAAATTCCCTGTAAATCTATGTGGATGTTGGAGGGGTACTTACTGTTATCGATGTTTGTATATGTTTGTTCAAATGATAAAATAAAAGTGGACGAGGTTATAAGAGGAGGAAGTGTCCGAGAGGAAGAGGCGGAGAGGAGAAAGCCGGGAAAGAAAGACAATAGAGCAGGTGGACCTGGAAAAAGGACCTGAGGAAAACACAAAAAGTAACAAGCTGTACGCCCTAAAGTACTGGTAAAATGAACTAAAAGAGTACCAGCAGTTGCAAGTAACTATTACCTGTCCTGGAATACGGACCGTCCTTCTCTGCGCGGACTCTGGAGCGTGCGCCAGGAGGCACCTCAAACGGATTATCTCGCTTGTTGGAGTACGCAGGACCGCGGGTGAGATCATTTGTTTGTTTTTTTTTTCTTTACCTGGTATACCAGTGGCTGAGCGATTGATCGCAAGTTTTTTTTTTTTTGCTTTTTTTTTACCTCTTTTGCATTGGGGATTAACTCTGTTTCTTTTTGGATCCGAATAGACTCTTCCGTTCGCGTGAGTCACAGACTTAAAAAATAATTAAAAGGGACAGGAACATTGGATTTAAAGTAGACCGTATTGCGTTTCTCGTTCGTTTGGAACTGAAAGTTTATTTTGGTATTTTTAGAAGGACTGAGATTGTTTATCTGAATTTGAGTTGACCTACTTTTTATGTAAATGTACGCATATTGGGCACGTAAGTGCTGGGGGAGGGATTAATTAGTTAAAAGTTTGGTTGGCTTTGGAACTAATACTCTTTTGGGAAAAGGTGTTCTAATTTCCTTAAAATAGCCCCCTTGTGTGTTTTAACGCTAACTTAAAACATAAGTTGAGTGTTACACACCAACACAGGTAACAGACAATCCGACCACCAACACAGGTAACAGACAATCCGACCACCAACACAGGTAACAGACAATCCGACCACCTACACAGGTAACAGACAATCAGACCACCAACACAGGTAACAGACAATCCGACCACCAACACCTACACAGGTAACAGACAATCCGACCACCTACACAGGTAACAGACAATCTGACCACCTACACAGACAGACAATCAGACCACCAACACAGGTAACAGACAATCTGACCACCAACACAGGTAACAGACAATCTGACCACCAACACAGGTAACAGTCAGACCACTTAAACAGGTAACAGACAATCTGACCACCAACACAGGTAACAGTCAGACCACTTAAACAGGTAACAGACAATCTGACCACCAACATAGGTAACAGACAATCCGACCACCAACACCTACACAGGTAACAGACAATCCGACCACCTACACAGGTAACAGACAATCTGACCACCTACACAGACAGACAATCAGACCACCAACACAGGTAACAGACAATCTGACCACCAACACAGGTAACAGTCAGACCACTTAAACAGGTAACAGACAATCTGACCACCAACACAGGTAACAGACAATCCGACCACCAACACCTTCACAGGTAACAGACAATCCGACCACCTACACAGGTAACAGACAATCTGACCGCCTACACAGACAGACAATCAGACCACCAACACAGGTAACAGACAATCTGACCACCAACACAGGTAACAGTCAGACCACTTAAACAGGTAACAGACAATCTGACCACCAACACAGGTAACAGTCAGACCACTTAAACAGGTAACAGACAATCCGACCACCTACACAGGTGAGACAAATTCAGACCACATACACAGGTGGCACACAGTCAGGCCACCTTCACAGGTGAGACATGGACAGACTACCTGCTCAGGTGAGACGCATTCAAACCGTAAGCACAGGTGACACATTCAGACCACTTGCACAGTTGAGACACATGCTTAGGTAACACACAATCCTAAATCCGTAACAGGTGAAAGGGATTATTTTTGAGGTTTTAGGTGTAATATTGACCTCTGTGACGGTTTGCCTCCACTGGGAATGTGCTAGAGGGGGGATCGAGTTGATCCCCTCTCTGTTCCGTCTCCAGAGGTGGTAACAGAGGTGTGATATTGGACAGAAGGGGGAATGCAGACTCAGCGGGAGACAGGAGCGCTGCGAGTGAACGTCTCTGCCTTCATGTGTATGTGGGGACACAACCGTGTTGCAGCGTGAATTGACAGATATTTCCGTGAATGTCCGTTGGTGTAAATTTAGGGGATCCTCGTTGTGGTGCCTTTGAAGGCACTGTGACTTCTGAGCTGGTCTTTCTCCTCCCAGACGGCTCCTCTAACCCTGTTTGGACTTCATGTTTATTAAACAACAAAAATGAAAGGAGGAGTCAGGCTGTTAACCAGAGACAGGATTAAAGAGTCGGCTCTAAGAACCGACTCGTTCCCCAACAACATGTCCCTTCTTCTTGTTGTCCCTTCTTTGTCTTCTAATCTTTAAAAACTTTCATAATCCAACGAGTACCTCAGGTGGTGAATTTGATAAATGATAGATTGTTTTAATGTTTGTTTTTCAAAAATTGATGGAGAGAAGCTGTCAGAGGAGCTGCTGGCCTCCAGGCTCATTGCTGATAATCATTCACGTTAATCTGCAGCAGCTTCACAGAGGCAGATAAGCCACAGTAAACATTAGAGCCACAGAAATTATGCATGGGCTGTTATTTCCGTGAGAGACGGGATGGTGTGCTCTCATTCCAGGTTGTCATGGAGACATATTGTTAATGCTTCATGTGGACACACGGACTGTATCTCAAACTGGCTGACCGAATAAGTGTTGCTCTGATGTTTACGTCTTCTTCCTTAACAGTTTAACCTCTTGTCGTCCTCTTCCAGGTACGATCTCCGTGGTTTACCTGATCAGTCTGGTCACCATCAAAGCAGTCCGCCTCGGCTTCCATCTGGAGTTCCACTGGTTCCATCCCACAGAGATCTACGTCCCCGGTAGGTCCATGGTTTGGTGTCAGTGGTTTGACGGAGTGCTGCAGTTAAACCCTGATGTCCCTCATCTCAAAGTCTGTGGGACCGCTGAAACAGTTTTTGGTTAACATGTCTGAAGTAACTTCTGTCTGTCCATCTGTCACTCTCTTTATGTCTGTCTGTCACTCTGTCCATCTATCTGCCTGTCTTTCTGTCTCTCTGTCCGTTCATCTGTCCGTGTGTCTATTGGTCTGCCTGCCTGCCTGGCTTGTCTGTCTATCCGTCTATCCATCTGTCTCTCTGCATGTCTTTCTGTCTGTGTCTCTGTCCGTCTGTCTGTCTGTCTGCCTGTCTTTCTGTCTGTCCCCTCATCCGTCTGTCTCTCTGCCTGTCTCTGTCTGTCCTTGTCTCTCTGCCTGTCTCTCTGCCTGTCTTTCTGTCTGTCCATCTGTCTGCCTGTCTGTCTTTCTCTGTCTGGCCATCTATCTGTGTGTCTGTTTGTCTATCTTCCTGTCTTTCTCTCTGTCTCTCTGTCTGTACCTCTGCCTGTCTTTCTGCCTGTGTCTCTGTCCATCTGTTTGTCTCTCTGCCTGTCTTTCTGTCTGTCTCTCTGTCAATCTGCCTGTCTATCTGTCTGTCCATTTGTCTTTCTGTCTGTCCATCCGTCTGCCTGCCTGTCTTTCTGCCTGTCTTTCTCTGTCTGGCCATCTATCTGTGTGTCTGTTTGTCTCTCTTCCTGTCTTTCTGTCTGTCTCTCTGTCCATCTGCCTGTCTGTCTGTCTCTCAGAGCTGAGGCTGTTATTCCCTCAGCTGACTGGCGTCCTCACTCTCGCCTTCTTCATCCACAACTGCATCATCACGCTGATGAAGAACAACAGGAACCAGCAGAACAACGTCAGTATGAGATACTTGATTTTACCTACATCAGTTTATCATGTTTAGAAAATATGACCCGTGTTGTTGTGTTCCATGTTGTTGTTGTTGTGTTCCATCATGTTGTTGTCCTCTATTTTGTTGTTGTGTTTTACTGTTGTTGTTGTTGTTGTTGTGTTCCATCATGTTGTTGTTAATGTGTTTTTTTGTTCCTTTGTGGTATTGTTGTGTTCTAAATGTTGTTGTGTTCCATCATGTAGTTGTTGTTGTGTTCCATTAGAGTTGTTCCGATTCTGATACCAGTATCGGAAACTGCTCCGATACTGCCGAAAATGCTGGCATCGGTATTGGTGAGTACTAGAGTCCAGGCACCATCCAATACCACGGAGTTCCAAATGTCCGTGGTAAAGCTGACTGCATGCTCGTCTTCTGCTACCGATGTTAGCCGTAAGGGTGTATTAGCCGTAAGGGCAGGGGCGGACTGAGGGAAAAAAAGCAGCCCGGGAATTGTGCAGATGACTGGCCCACTCTTGAGGAGGCAGAGTGGAGATGCTGGCATTGAAGCATGTTGGACTGTAAGGGGAGACAAAATATATGCATGTAAACATTATTGAAGGGATAGTGACACATTCTTTAACCTGAAGCCTTGATTATAACAAATATGCAAAATTGTCTATGATTGATGTTTGAAGAGGGGGCACTGACTTCCTGGACTTGGCTTCCTTTATCAGTAGCTGGACCATCTTTAGTCTAAATAAGAGATTAGTGTTGTAGGTATTGTTAGTATTGTTTATGTTATCGTAAATTACTAAAACCACATCAGTAAAATAAAAAAAAAGTCAGATTTAAGTTTTCTAGGCCTGGCAGTACAAGTAGTAGCAGGACTCAAGCAATAATAAGCTAATTACAACAAAATAGCTACGAAAAGTTGAGAAATATAGCTCACATTTTCATTTGGCTGAATAATACGCTAAAGAAACATTATCATGATCAGCTTTACCATCATGCCACTGGTGCTGGGCTCTAGTGGCTGCTGCGCACCATTGCCATCACTCTGGCTGTGATCATCTTCAGTCTAAATAAGAGAGTGGTATTTTTTATGTTAGTAAACCACTTAACACTATTGGTGAAATATTAAAAAGGTAGAACTTTATAGTAATACACTATTATGATGTTACACATTGTTGTAGATAAATTAAAAAAAGGCTATGTATGAATGTGCCTTGCAATTTTTCTTATTGTCACTTTGCAATCTTATATTTGCAGTCTGTTACTGGGGGTAAGTGGTGATTTGGTTAATAATCCATTGCATAGCGTTGCATTGTACTTTGTGTTGTATTATATGCTTCCTCTTTTTCCACAACTATGGTGGACGGTGGAGAGCTTCTTTGCACATGCTCCCTTTATCGCTAAGCATTCTGGGTAATGTAGTCAATGTAATTATTCTGAGCCGGCTTTAATACAATTATAAATGATGGTAGAGGCTTCTATTTTTTTTTTCATTATTTTGGGCAATTTATTTAAAGAATATATTGTAATTGGGTTTCCTATTTTATTGTGTTTTCAGGTTTATGACCTGTGACCGATGTGTGCCCCATGTCTTTATACTGTTCTGTTTAAATGCCTTCATTTTACAATATTGTGGCTGCACTTTAATTTAACAAAAATATTCCTAGATTTATTTATCTAAGTTGCTGTTGCACTACTGTTTTTATACTGTTGTATTTAAAAGCCTTTTTATTTAAAAATATTGTGGCTGCACTTCAAGTTTTTTTTAATAATTATTCCTAGGTTTATTTAGTCAAATTGCATTTTCACTACTGTTTTTATGCTGTTGTATTTAAAAATAAAATAAAAAACAAATGGCTTGAATTTGCTGTATTTATACATGTTTTACAAAGGGTTTAACCTGAGCCAGGCCTTACCACAATGATAATAATATCACAGTCATGCAGGCCAAGTATGATATTTTTTTATAACATACTGGTGTCGGATCGGTACTCGATATCGGTACTCGGTGTCTGCCGATACCCACAGTATCAGTATCGGTATCGAGAGGGAAAAAATGGTATCGGAAAATCTCTGTGTTCCATAGTTTTGTTGTTGTTGATGTGCTGTTGTGTTTCACTGTGTTGTTCTGTTCCAGTGTGTTGTTTTTGTGTTGTGATGTTTATTTTATCTTGTGCACAGGTGCGTGACCTCTCTGTGGCGTACCTCCTGGTCGGGGTGACGTACCTGTATGTTGGCGTGTTGATCTTTGCAGCATTCCCCTCCCCCCCTCTCTCCAAAGACTGCATTGAACCAGTAAGTGCTCACCTGTGTTTTTACAACTACACTTACTGTTGTGTTTGTCATAATTAAAAAACGGTTTATAACACTTTATAGTTGTGTTAATTACACATTTACAGTTGTGTTAAAAACACTTCAAAGGCTTGTTTATGACAGACGTTATAGGTGTGTTAATGTATAAGTCTTGTAAACATGCCTCTATTGTGTTAGTGTTATAAACATGCCTGTACATATGTTATAAACACAACTATAATGTTTGTTTGTTATACTAACCCATTATAGGCGTGTTTATAACACATTTACAGGTGTGTTTATAACACATTTACAGGCATGTTTATAACATATTTACAGGTGTGTTTATAACATATTTATAGGTGTGTTTACAACACTTTTACAGGCATGTTTATAACATATTTATAGGTGTGTTAATAACACATTTAGAGGCATGTTTATAACACATTTACAGGTGTGTTAATAACACTTTTACAGGCATGTTTATAACATATTTACAGATGTGTTTATAACACTTTTACAGGCATGTTTATAACACATTTACAGGTGTGTTTATAACACTTTTACAGGCATGTTTATAACATATTTACAGATGTGTTTATAACACTTTTACAGACATGTTTATAACATATTTATAGGTGTGTTTATTACATATTTACAGGTGTGTTTGTAACATGGACATACTTAAAGGTATACCTGTTCAGTTATAAACAGCATGTGTAATATAACGGCTACAGGCTACTGCTGTCCCAGATCCACCAGTGTTATAGTTTATACAGTGACCATGTTAAATGGTGACCCAGTGATCTTCTTATTTACTGATCTGTTTTACTCTAGAACATTATCCCATCATAATGTCTCCAGCTAAACATCCATGTTCATATAACCTCCTGCAGAACTTCCTGGATAACTTCCCCAGTGATGATGTCCTGGTGTTTGTGGCGAGGAGCTTCCTGCTGTTCCAGATGATCACTGTTTACCCCCTGCTGGGCTACCTGGTCCGAGTGCAGATGATGGGCCAGATCTTTGGAAACCACTACCCCAGGTAAACACTACAGAGGTTCAGGTAACAACCACTTTAGAGCTCTCATGCAGTGATGTCCGAGAGGTGGATATATTGGGGAGCTCGTTATTAAGATAAATATATTTAGATGTCTTTAGCTGATGGTTCTGGCTCTCACTGCATAATTAAATATAAATATGATCAGTTATGATGGATAAATATATTTAGATGTCTTTAGCTGATGGTTCTGGCTCTCACTGCATAATTAAATATAAAAATGATCAGTTATGATGGATAAATATATTTAGATGTCTTTAGCTGATGGTTCTGGCTCTCACTGCATAATTAAATATAAAAATGATCAGTATGATGGATAAATATATTTAGATGTCTTTAGCTGATGGTTCTGGCTCTCACTGCATAATTAAATATAAATATGATCAGTTATGATGGATAAATATATTTAGATGTCTTTAGCTGATGGTTCTGGCTCTCACTGCATAATTAAATATAAAAATGATCAGTATGATGGATAAATATATTTAGATGTCTTTAGCTGATGGTTCTGGCTCTCACTGCATAATTAAATATAAATATGATCAGTTATGATGGATAAATATATTTAGATGTCTTTAGCTGATGGTTATGGCTCTCACTGCATAATTAAATATAAAAATGATCAGTTATGATGGATAAATATATTTAGATGTCTTTAGCTGATGGTTCTGGCTCTCACTGCATAATTAAATATAAATATGATCAGTTATGATGGATAAATATATTTAGATGTCTTTGGCTGATGGTTTCACTGTCTCTGTGTGGCTACAGTTTCTTTCACGTCCTGGCTCTGAATATTTTGATTGTTGGATCAGGAGTCCTGATGGCAAAGTTTTATCCAAACATTGGATCTATTATCAGGTATGAAACATCTTTTATTCTTTAACTGATTATATGATAATAAAATACACATTTACAGCTGACAAGGATTTTATTGATCATCTGATCACAGCACTGATTTAATTATTTAATGACCATATTTCTGCCCTTTAAAAAAAAAAGACTTCATAACAAACGTAGGCCGGTTACATGACGTCACCAGAAACAGAAGTGTTTTTTCCTTTGCATTTTCAAAAGCGCTCCATGTTCACACACAGACGGTGCGAAAACCATGCACGTTCACACAGACCCACATGCATGCCATGCAAACTGTTCAGTTATATAATATAACAAATGCATCTCTGCTGGTCAGAGTATTGACGCAGCAAATCCACATTTTGTTGGAGAAGCGATAACAAACAGAGCATAGTTAGCAGCACACATGTTGCTCGATAATCAGGCATATCTGTTGTTGTTGTTCCAAGGTGTGTGTGCTACCAGTATTTTTCTTATTGTCACTTTGCTATCTCTGTATCTTGTTTTTAACCTGCACTTGTATTTATCTTGTAAAGCGTCTTTGAGTCTCTAAAAAGCGCTGTATAAATAAAATGTATTGTTATTATTATTAATCTGAAAGAGTACTGCGCATGCACGGCATGTCACCGTTTTCCCTGACAACAGCGATTCCTGTGTAGATGGAGATGAACACGTTTCAAAACTTTTCACACTGGATGCTGGTTTAAAAAATTTGTGGATTCAGCCACTCTGGACATTGTTCTCGTGTAAACGGAAGGTGCAAAGTCAATGGAAACTCTCAGCTTTCGGCCATTTTCGTTGTCAGGTAAATGGCCCCGAAGGATGCTGCTGCTGTTCACTGTTATCATGGGGACAGATTCACCTTTGCTGCCTTCAAACTGCAGCTTGAGGGCTTAAACTGATGTTATGAAACAGGGTGCCAGGGAGCACTCAAGTACACAAAACACCTGCCGTTAACTCAAGATGCAGTGACCCAGTGACCCCCACACCTTCATTATTTCCTGTTCTTTAAATTAAGGAGTATTCAGTAAAAACATCTGTACTAAGAGAAAACCAGCATCTCACGTAATGAGAGAAAAACATTTAAAAAGGAGTGAATTAGGAAGTCCACAGGCGTCCAATCACCTGCTGGATATGCTTTTGAAAGGCTCCGCCGTCCCAAAGCACTTTACCTTGGCTGTTCCCCATCTGGTGTGTCGAGTTAAGTTAAAAGTCCCATATTTTGCTTCTTTTCTGCAGGTTAACATGGATCCTTGATGTCTTCATTAGTAACATGCTTTGGTCCAAAAAGCCAATGAATAAAGCACAGCTGCATTCTTTCCACGCTCACGTAACCCCTCTGTTCAGAACGTCTGGTTTTGAGGGCGGTCGCCTTAGTATGCTAATGAGCCAGAGCAGAGCTGCGTACATATGCGGACTTAACGATAGTCCTGCAGCGTAACTCGAGTGAAGCACTCAGCGCTCTGGTGCTCCAACCACGCGCCGCTTACAGTCATGAACACACATGAACCCTTAATTCATGCCGGTTACCACACACACGGTTACAACTGAGAAGCTTATTTCCCATGCTAACCGCATGTTGTGCTAACGCACAACATGCTAACCGCGGCCTAGTCACAGCAGTGGGACAGCCGCGACTTAGCCTACCTTCCGGGCTAACGTTAGCAGAAACAGAGGGGTAATGGGGTGGGTCAAGGACTGATTATACTCAGCCTGCTGTTAAAGTTCTCTTGACTAATGTAAGAAAGCTCATACACTGAAGTTTATCCTTCAGACTTTCAACAAGTAACATCAACATTGACGAACATGTGAAGTTACCTCTGGTTCACTTCCTCCTGCTGTTAGCGTTAGTTCATAGCAATGAGCAAAATAAACACTACTCAGCATTAAAATACTCACATTTCCATCATCAGGTTTGGTGATGGATTGTTTGTACTGAGCCTGGATTCAGGGAAAGTCTAGTTCCCAGTCCTCTGTTGAACTGACTGAAGTTGAAGAAGCAGTCGGACGTGAAGTGACTGGCACACACATACAGGTTTTAGCCGACTGTAGCTGCTCATTCCCTTCAAAAATAAAATGAATCCACTGGATCCTTTGGTCCTCTGAGGCTGGTAGCCTATATGTGAAGATATATGTGGCTGTTTACAGCCAACAATAGGGCAGTGACAGGCTTTGGGTCTAGATATTGTGTACGCCGATCTCTCGCTAATAATGTAAACAATATGGCGGCACTTCGCACAGAAATATCTCCAGCGGGGGAGGGGGTACACTGTTACTTAACAGTATATCCACAGACTCAACAGCTCACCAAATACCATGAGTTTACATTCATGCAGCCTGCTGAATACAGGTTTTGTTGTCTACTGTCACATTTTGTGGGCTGGGAGGAAGGCCAAATACCCCAAAATATGTTCAGAAGCCTTAAAAAAGTGGTTTTTGCATAATATGTCCCCTTTAAATGTTTCCTTTTAAATATTTCATTTGTCATATTGGAGACTTTTTTTTCTGTGCTGGTTCTTCAAGCCAACACTCCTAGGTCTCACTCAGGTCTTTGTGTTTCATATTCTAAGTGTTATATGCAAACCTCAATTCCAACGAAGTTGGGAC
Source organism: Cetoscarus ocellatus (assembly GCA_037902135.1). Taxonomy (NCBI): domain Eukaryota; kingdom Metazoa; phylum Chordata; class Actinopteri; order Labriformes; family Labridae; genus Cetoscarus; species Cetoscarus ocellatus. Next base: position 147,763 of record JBAMNC010002126.1, read on the forward strand.
ATTATGTAAAAGGTGAATGATAAAAGCATACAATGGTCTGTAGATCCTTTTCAACCTATAATTAATTGAATACACTACAAAGACAAGATATTTAATGATTTATTTGGGTTTTTTTCCAAGTATTCACTCATTTTGAATTTGATGTCTGTGGCATCCAAAAGGCTGTGATAGGGGCAACAATAGACTGGTAAAGTTGAGGAATGCTCCAAAAACACCTGTTTGGAACATTTTACAGGTGAACAGGTTATTTGGAAACAAGTGAGGGTCATGATTTGGGATAAAAGTGGTTTCCCTCAAGGCTGCCTTATGAACAACTGTGTGAGCAAATAGTCCAAGTTTAAGACCATTTTTTCTAAACTTAAAATTGCAAGGATTTTAGGGATTTCATCATCTTCAGGCTATGATATCAAAAGTGCCCATGGCATGGGTAACCTGCACATCTGTGAAGACACCAATAATGCTGAAAGGTACATACAGGTCTAGGAGTAACATATGCCACCATCCAAGAGACGTCTTTTTCAGGGACGTCCCTGCTTATTTCAGCAAGACAAAGAAGACACATTCTGCTTGTGTTACAGCAGTCGAGTGAAAGAGTGCAGGTACTAGACTGACCTGCTGCAGTCCAGACCTGTCTACGACAACAGAGACTCCAGATTGTTCAACAACTGAAGTCGTTCATCAAGCAAGAATGTGAAAAAATTCAGAGCTTCAACAGTTAGTGTCCTCAGTTCAGAAAAACACTCACTGAGTGTCCAGCGGTATTGGAGCTGAGGTTTGGAGTTATATTTTTATGCAGCCTCTGGTTGCACTCTGGTGTTTGTGTTTCAGTGTTTTATGTTTTTTATATTTATAATCTAAATTTTATTTCTCCCTTCAGGTTCTCTGGGGCGACGTGCGGTCTCGCTCTGGTCTTTGTGTTTCCAGCTTTAGTCCACATGATCTCGCTGAAACGACAGGGCAGGCTCCGCTGGCCGTCGGCCATCTTCCACAGTTTCCTGATCGTTCTGGGAGTGGCCAACCTGTTTGCTCAGTTCTTCATGTAGACACACCAGAGTCGTTTACTGTCAGAGGATATGGCACGGAGAATATCGGAGTGTGCGGGTTCATTTTAGTTTGAAACAGCAGAGTCTGTTAATAGACTATTTTTTTATATAAAGAAGGGATTTTAAAGTTTCATATTCAGGTAAAGCAACAGTGATATACAGATTAGATATTAAAACTTAAATGAAGGAGATTTTAAGGGTTCATATTCAGGTAAACCAAAAGACTTGCATTTTTTTTAGTATTACTTTTCAAGTATCTTCAAGTCAAACCTAACCATTTATATTTTTAGTATTTTTATTAAGATTTGACTATTTTAATATTTGATGATTTCAGAAAATTTTATCACAGAGGGATGATCCTGAGGCTTGTTCTTCTTCTGCTTGTATGCTTCTTATGTGATCAGTTTGTTTCTGCTGCGCCCTGCTGGACAAAACCAGACTGACTGTTTTAATTTTCCCTCTCAGCTGATTTTATTCTGATATAAAGATAAATTTATGGGACTAACTTTGATATAAAAACCTTAATTTTGATAACTATTATTTGTTTATGTATACTGGATAAAAGTGTTTGATGTGTTTAACTAACCATAAAGGGAATTTATTCAGAGTGTAAATAAACTTTATAAATCCATGAAACAAATGCTTCTGTTTGCTCTTACAAAGAACACTTTAAATAATAAATTCAAGACGCAGAATGAGAAAAAGCAGAACTTTAGGACAGGAGTTATTCACAACAAGAACTGCTGCAGTAGGCTGAGGATGTGTCACAGACATCAGGACGGCCGGTTGTCCGTGTTGCTGGAAAATTGACTGATATGTTGGTCAGTGGATGAGGTGGTCAGTCATTAGGACTGTCAGTGGTCAGGGCGAGGGAGGTTCAGTAGATGGTGCTGTCATTGGACCTCAGTGGTGGAGATAAAAACATCTCCCTCTGGTCTGATGGACCTCACTGACAGAGATACAGACGTGGACAAAATCATTGGTACCCTTCTGTTAAGAAAGAAAAACCCACATGGTCACTGAAATAATATGAAACTGACAAAAGTAATAATAAATAAAAATTTACTGATTTATTTACTGGTTTTGAATTGTTCAACAAAATAATTTTAAAAACAAACTAATGAAACTGGCCCGGAAAAAAATGATGGTACCCTTAACTTTATATTTTGTTGCACAACCTTTTGAGGCAATCACTGCAATCAGACGATTTCTGTAACTCTCAATGAGACTTCTGCACCTGTCCACAGGTATTTTGGCCCACTCCTCATGAGCAAACTGCTCCAGCTGTCTCAGGTTTGAAGGGTGTCTTCTCCAGACTGCATGTTTCAGCTCCTTCCACAAATGTTCAATAGGATTTAGATCAGGGCTCATAGAAGGCCACTTCAGAATAGTCCAGTGTTTTGTTCTGAGCATTCTTGGGTGTTTTTAGCTGTGTGTTTGGGTCATTATCCTGTTGGAGGACCCATGACCTGTGACTGAGACCAAGCTTTCTGGCACTGGGCAGCACATTTGGCTCCAGAATGCCTTGATAGTCTTGAGATTTCATTGTACCCTGAACAGATTCAAGACACCCTGTGCCAGATGCAGCAAAGCAGCCCCAGAACATAACTGAGCCTCCTCCATGTTTCACAGTAGGTACAGTGCTCTTTTCTTTGTATGCTTCATTTTTGTCTCTGTGAACATAGAGCTGATGTGACTTCCCAAAAAGCTCGAGTTTTGTCTCATCTGTCCAAAGGACATTCTCCAAGAAGCTTAGTGGCTTGTCAATATGCATTTTGGCAAATCCAGTCTCACATTTTAATGATTTGCTTTCAGCAGTGATGTCCTCCACTAAGTTGACTTTGGCTCACACAGCGATGGATGGTGCGATCTGATACTGATGTACCTTGACCTTGGAGTTCACCTCTAATCTCTTTGGAAGTTGTTCTGGGCTCTTTGGTTACCATTCGTATTATCCGTCTCTTTAATTTGTCATCAATTTTCCTCTTACAGCCACGTCCAGGGAGGTTGGCTACAGTCCCATGGACCTTAAACTTCTGAATAATATGTGCAGCTGTAGTCACAGGAACATCAAGCTGCTTGGAGATGGTCTTATAGCCTTTACCTTTAACATGCTTGTCTATAATTTTCTTTCTAATCTCCTGAGACAACTCTCTCCTTAGCTTTCTGTGGTCCATGTTCAGTGTGGTACACACCACCATACCAAACAGCACAGTGACTACTTTTCACCCTTTAAATAGGCAGACTGACTGATTACAAGCTTAAAGACACCTGTGATGCTAATTACAGGACACACCTTAGTTTAACATGTCCCTATGGTCAAATCATCTTCAATCTTTTCTAAGGGTACCATCATTTTTTTCCAGGCCAGTTTCATTATTATTATTATTATTTAAAATGATTCTGTTGAACAACAATCCAAAAGCAATGTCTGATTTTCAGTGAATTTTTATTTATTATTACTTTTGTCAGTTTCAAGTTATTTCAGTGACCACGTGGGTTTTTCTGTCTTTAATGGAAGGGTACCAACAATTTTGTCCACATCTGTATAAACATCTCCCTCTAGTCTGATGGACCTCACTAACTCTCTATCATAGAGTTTCATAGAGTCATAAGTTGGTGAATATTAATGTATAAAGTCTTCAGCAGCAGCATGTCTGTCTGTTGGGACTCTTTACTGCAATGATTAAGTAAACTATTATAATAAATATTCATATTCATTGTTAAATAAAGTCAGATTCCCTGTGATTAAACTTAGATTAGTATGTATTCTATCAAACATAATCAAACTCAGAGGTGCTCCCTGTAATTAAACTTTTATTTAAATAAGTTTATATTTTTATTAAACATAATCAGAATTTAGAGGCACTTCTGGTGATTAAACTTTTAATTACATTAGTGTATATTTCTATCAAACATAATCAAACCTCAGAGGTACTTCCTGTAATTAAACTTTTAATTCTATTAGTTTATATTTTTATCAAACATATTCAAACTCAGAGTTGCTCCCTGTAACTGAACTTTTATTTCTATAAGTTTATATTTTGATTAAATATAATCAGAATTTAGAGGTGCTCCCTGTAATTAAACTTTTATTAATTATCAACTTTCTTAAGGTTAAGTAGTCAAACTCAGAGGTGCTCCATGCAGTTACATTTTTATTAATTAAGATACCTTTTTAGTTAATTATTTTGGTTTTGTTTCATCATGATCTGTTACTGTTGATAACACCATCATCCATTACCCATAATGCTTTCCCCTTTTGGGGTCACAGGAGGCCTGACCCTATCCTGGCTCTTGGAGGAGGGGTTACATCCTTCGCTTTATACCAGCCAATCACAGGGTAATCTGAACCTTATTGATTCTTGATTTTATTTTTATTTTTATAAACAATAACCAATAAATATTAATCAAGTACACAAATTAATTAGATTTTCTTTGTTTTATGTTTTTATTTTGTTTTACATTGTTTTTTGTTTTATTTTTTCAGTTTTGTTTTACTTCGTTTTGTATTGTTTTATTTTTTCAGTTTTGTTTCATTGTATTTCATTGTTTGGCTCCTTAAAGGGTGAAGATGTTGCAGGAGTTAATCAATGTGAAGGTCTCTAATTCTAACCAGCTCCACACTGAGACACTCAGAGAGCCCATTAGTGGTATTAATTCTGTCTGAGAGGGTCAGCGCTGATTTGACCTTTAGGCAGCTCGTTCATCTCATTTAATCCACACACACGGTAACGGGGGAAGTGTGGCTGTGGTGATCAATATGAGCCGCTTTATTTATTTGAAACCAAAATTAGAGTTTGGAAAACATGAAAGAGAAACTGTTGACAGTATTTTTATTTAAGGGGCTAAAATAATGTTTTGTAATGTAACTTGTCTTCATATTCAGAGACATATTCTTTAACATTAAAAATGATTTCTGCTTATTAAAGAGAAAAACTAAATACATGGAGAAACAAGCAAAACGTGAATCAGACACTTTATTAATTAGTTGATACAGAATTTTTGATACAAAATGAATCACCTTTAATTATAAAAACAGGAATGAATAAGAAATTAAATGAATTAGAAAAATGAACATAGATTCGGTAAAAAGTCCCGAGTTTAAAGGGATTAACAAACCCCCCCCAAACCCTAACAAGACCCCCTCGCCCCCCCGCGGGATCATGTGTCTGACCCCCCCCAAACACTCTGATATCGGCAGCATCAATGGGGAGTGGTGCTGGAGGGGCGGGGCTACAGCTGTCTGCCTGCCTCTGATTGGCTGCTGTGCCCTCTAATTGGATCAAGTTGGGACCTGCCTCACTGGATGCTTTGTGCTGGGATCAGAAACAGGAAGTGGAGGAGAACGCCCCACTGTCACTGCCAGAGGGAGAGGGCTAGAGAGAGGAAGGGGGAGGGGAGAGAGAGGGAGAGGGGAGGGAGAGAGATAGAGGGAGGGGTGAGAGTAGATAGGGGAGTATCCCATCCTCTGCTGCAGCCCCCTCCTTGCTCAGTGCCTTACTTTCTCACTCACCCCCCTCTCTCACCCTCAGTGTCCTCTCCTCTCGTCCACGCCCCCCTCACCCTCGGTGTCTTCCTCTCTCGTTGCCCCCCCCCCCCCTTGCTTCGGTGTCTTTCTCCCTTGTTCTCCTTACTCATCTGTTTCTGCTGGCCCAGAGGAAGGGCACCTGCCGCTCCCTGATGATTCAGCGTTCAGTGAGTCGACTCGAGCAGACAGCATGTATCTGCAGTGCTCGGCCGTCCCGTCTCCATCTCTCCAGCTGCTGCAGCTGCAGCCGGCCCTCCTCGTCCTTCCCACTCGTCCTTCATCACAACGCAGGTGAGTAGGAGCTGGTGGTCACTCTGCACCACCTTCTGCGTTTTCAGATTCTCATATTTCATCTTTTTGTTGTGCCCGCAGCAACTCCTGGGCTTTTATCTGCAGACTGAATGTAGTTTTCTCCGGGACAGAGCATGAATAAGGAAGTCGCCCTCCTCCTGTGCAGACGGTCTTTAGGGCTCAGAGAGTGTTAATCACATTTTAATCTCCTAAAGCTGACCATGGAACCCTCACCAGAGCTGACGGGACGCAGACAGACGCTCTGCGATGCTCTCAGTTAGAACTCTTCATCCTCCAGCAGGACAGGATGACTGAGGGCACGGACGACTTCTCCGCAGGGCCGCCACCCCCTCCTGCGGCAGCCTCCCCCACCGGCTCTGCTGTCGACAGCGGACGAGTCCCCGAGGAGAAACCGGAGGAGAAACAGGAAGAGACCGAGGAGCCTGAGGAGGTGGAGGAGGCTCAGGGTGGGGAGGAGGCTGCAGAGGGAGGTGCAGAGGGAGACGCTGAGGATGGCGAGCACGTGGGGGCCGTGGGCATCATGGCGCTGTCGGGCTGCTGCGTGTGCGTAGAGATGGAACGCATCAGAAACTGTGTGCACTCAGAGAAAATCTGCATCCTGCCCATCGTGGCGTGCCTGCTCAGCCTCGCACTGTGTACCGCCGGACTCAAGTGGGTCTTCGTGGACAAGATCTTTGAGTACGAACCGCCTACGCACCTCGACCCCATACGCATCGGGCAGGACCCCATCATCATATCGGCCGACCCCACGTTTGGACTGTCCCACCCTCATCGCCCCTCCTCTCCCTCCGCTCCGACCACAACTCCCCTGACAACCACCTCCGTCAGCCTCGCCGTCACACCGGGACGTACCCCCCTGACGCCGGGACGTACCCCCCTTACACCGGGACTTCCTGACGTTTTCCTGGAAGAAAAATCCACACGAGGGCCAAAGGGTCTTCCTGATCCATCTGTCACCCTAAAATACAACAATGAACGCCAGAGTCCCACCAAACAGACCCCCAACGCTAAAACCACCAAACAAATCACTGACAACACCATCCCAACCGTTTGTAAGTAGCACACAACACACACGACACACAGCACATACCCACACACGACACACAACACATACCAACATACAACATATACAACACACACCAACACACAACATACAACACATCCAACATATGACACACACCAACACGACATACAACAAATACAACATACAACACACACCACACACGACACACGACACACAACACACACCGACACACAACACACAACAATGACACCACACACCAACACATGTATAGCAGGTATAGAAAAGTCTGAAATAAAACAAAATGAAATCATAAAGATAAATGCTAATGTATGAAACTATGACTATGAGGTATGGAGGTTAAATTTATAAATCTTTGTGAAAGTAGAATTTTTGAACTTCTTCTTATATGGGGTCACTGAATTACAGAAAGGACAATGAGGATAAGACCCAGAAATCCCATTGGGGACAGTATACAAAGTAAAACATTCAAGACAGTGTATTCTGGCTGATTATAAAGGAAAATTAAAGTCCTTAGAGCAAGAGTACATCCAGTAAAATGTATGTAAAATAATAGAAATCAAAGGTTAGACATAAAACTCTTCTCTGTTCACAGCAGTGTGTTGTCTGAGCTGAAACAGAGTGTTTTGTAGACTCGTCCGGAGTGCAGACATGTTGGGACCTGCAGAGTTATCTTGCAGAGTGCTGCAGAGAGGACGTGACTAAGCCTGGGAAATATTACGACACTGAAAGAACCAGATTTCAGTGGAGACCTACAGGAACATCGAGCCGGCCTCCTTAAATATTCATGATCACATTGTGCTGCAGTGATTTTGGCACGCTGCAATAAAAGGAGCTTTCTGTGGTGCCGGCCTGAATCTATTGGATGTGGAAGGTCCCTAAAATGTGTGCAGGCACATTTCCAGTCATCTGAAACAGTGAAATCAATAAACGATGCAGACTGAAACTCGAGGCTGTGGTACACGGAGACTTCCTGTTTTCTGCCCGTGCTCCATTTCAAGGTCAGAGTCGCTGGAGGCTAATTGATGCCCCCCTCCATCCGTCCGCAGGAAAAACATCCTTCTAATACAGTCTGTCTGGGAGTTGAGACCACCATGATGTATGGGATGTAGTCACCTCTCTGGGGTTTAGTACATGTATGTAATTAAAGGGGGCGTGTCCGTAAAGTAACCGTATATCTGCATGGTTAGAGCTCTGACTGCTGTTAGAGAAACCAGAGCTGTCTTACTGGTTGACCCAGCTATCATATCTTATTCAATAATGTCACAGAGGGTTCTTTCAAAGCAAATTTAGGACTTTTTATGACCAATTTAAGACACAAATGAGGATGAAGTTCATGTTGGTTTGATGACTGTCCCAACAGCTGTGACTTCAAACACAACATTCTGTTGTTCGAACAAATCAGGCAAATTACCCCTCAATTGACCTTTTGCTAAGCCCTTGGTTACTGTTGCTACGCCTGTCAAACTTTCCCTCCTAGAATGAGAAATATGGAGTTTGTAGCGATACCGGTGAGTGATATTCCTAAGGAAATATCTGCACATTTCTGAACAAATTCTTCAGAGATATCAGAAAGAATCAGACAGAAAGGTCTCCAGTATGCTTTTGAGAGAAACATTTACCAAATCAAATGAAGAGGACATTAAAATAAAGGGGAACGCGTAGATCTCAATGCAAGTGTCAACGCACCCCATGTGTTGACACTTTACGTTAAAAACAATCACATACAAGAACAACGTTTTGTACTGTTCACAAAATGCTAAAAGATATCAGAATGTCAGAACTTGTCTCTATCTGTAACTAGTATTTCTTTTGCTCAAATATGACACAGTGGCTTAAGGTTTTACAGAAGTAACCTACTTATGAGACTACTTATGAGAAGCTATGGTTAGCTAACAATAGTTAGCACCTTACCTTAGAACAATCGTAGTCTGTTCATGTGGTCTTCCACACTGCTTTTTCCACACCCAGCATCTTTCTTCTTGAGCTTGGGCCTGGGGAAGGCAAAAAAAGTCAACACCACCCTCCAAACTTCTTGAATATCGATTGTCAGACTTGCTTGTCCCACATGCACACAGCTTGGGCATATTGTTTTCTGCTGAAAACTTGACAGGCCTCTCGTGTATAGTTATGGTTACTAACGTAGGATTGGATAGTAGCTATTTGTGGGAGGGGCTTAGCGAAGGTTCAATTATCTTTATTCCTTCATTCTTACCAAATTTTTTAACTAAAATAAAAGTCTCCTGAGCCTTTACTTTCTCATCCTCTCTTTCTATGTGTTCCTGTCAATTCAAACAAGTAAATCCACGAAAAAGTGTGATAAAAAATAAAGCTCATTCACTCATACATTAGAAGAGCTGAAGTTTGAGTGACCTCAGGGAATATAAATGTAAAACTGCATCTTGGTGATATGTTAGCTGGAGTCCCTCATGCTGTTAGGGTAGCGTCGTGTTTATTTGTCGGAGGTTCATGTTGAGGATGTTTGAAAGAGTCTCAAACTTCGAGATGTCCATTCCCGATGAACTAGACGGCCAGATGTTTAAGTCTCAGGGTCTGAAAAGTTGTAAGACTTGCTCAGTCTGTTGAAAATCTGAAAGTATGGGCTTTGGTTGGGGTTCTTGAGGGTTTGGGTACCATAAATTTTTAGAGGATTAAAGATCAAGGGGTGAAAGGTTAGGGTTATAGAAGGTCATGGGCTGAAGGGTCAGGGCACTAAAGAGTCAGGGAATTGAAGGGTTTGGAGGGTTGGGTGATAAAGTATCAAGTGAAAGATTAGGTTGCTGTGGAGTAATGGGATACAGAGCTGGGTATGAGGGGAAGGCTGATGAAGACTAGAGGGAAATGAAGAGTTGGGGGTGCAGGTGTTACATTTAGGGCTGTTGCACTACAGTGGGCAGTATGGGTTTGGACTAAGGCTGGGGCCTTAGACAGAAATTCCTGAAGGAGAACGTTCGGCCATCAGTTCATGACCTAAAGCTCAAGCTCACTTGGGTTATACAACAGGACAACGACCCGAAACACACTAGCAAGTCCACCTCCGAATGGCTTTAAAAAAAAACAACATTAAGGTTTTGGAGTGGCCAAGTCAAAGTCTGGACTTAAATCCAATTGAGATGCTGTGGTGTGACCTTAAACGGTCAGTTCATGCTCGAAAACCCTCTCCAATTTGGCTGAGTTAAAAACAATTCTGCGCAGGAGAGTGGGCCTCCACAAATTGCTCCACAGCGATGTGAAAGACTCATCACCAGTTATCACAAACGCTTGATTGCAGTAATTATTGCCAAGGGTGGCACAACCAGTTATTAGGTTCAGGGGGCAATTACTTTTTCACATAGGGTCATGTAGGTTTGGAGAGCTTTTTTCCCTTAATAAATAAAATCATCATTTAAAAACTGCATTTTGTATTTACTCAGGTTATCTTTGTCTAATGTTAACATTTGTGTGATGATCTGAAATATTCAAGTTTAAAAAATATGCAAAAAAGTAAGATATCAGGAAGGGGGCAAATACTTTTTCACAGCACTGTATACATATTTATGTATATATATATATATATATATATATATATATATACCTGTTTCTTTGAGAATAGAACGATTTAACACTTAATCCTGAAGGGGGTGGTGCAAATTGCCCTTTGTCTGCCATTTTGGATTTATGATGCAATATCTCGATATGACAAAAATAAGCAAAGATAATATTTTTATGAAATTTGGAGTTTACCACCTGGTAGTTGGACATGGTACTGCAACCTAAATGGTATAAAATGCATTCCAAATATCTGTCTACTATAGTGGACACCACACATGAAAGGGTTAAACTCTGTCCACTGTCCTCTCTACCCATTGAAGCCAAAAGTGAATCTCTAACTGACCCAAGTTAAAACAAAAAGTGATATGTGGTCCTTAGGCGTAGGTAAGAAAAAGATTAGGGCTTGTGAAAGGTATGAGGGGTGAGTAGGAGAGTTTGGAGTTGGGATTAGAATTGATAAGACTTTACTGATACCAATTCCATTATCATTTCTGCCCATCGATCCTTTATGTCAAACACGTCACACACCAGATATTTACTGCAAAGATGAATGCTTCTGTAAGTTGCTGGTGTTTCAAACCACTGAACATGCAGCGAGTGTTTAATTATCGAGGATTAATTCATAATTTCAACCATTTGTGCCCCTTATCTGCCATGATTACATTTTTAACTTCTTTCTTGTCATCCTTGCCTTCCTGTAATATTTTCTAGACATACAGAAGGAACTGATAAGGTTATTGTAAAGCAAAATTCTATTATATCGATTCCTTGAGGAAATTAATCAATTCTCAACTGGAATTAGTTTTCGATTCCCATCCCTAGTTTTGGGAGATAAAACTGTCATCTTAAAGCGGAGAGGGCAAAGAGTTGGGATAATGAAAGGTGGGGGGATGTAGAATAAGGGCCCATTTACACAACAATAAAAATGGTGAAAACTCTAAGTTTTCCTTGCGTTTGTGCCTTTTGTTTATACGAGAACAGCGCCCGGAGTGTCTGAATTCGCAAACTTTTGAAACCAGGGTCCAGAGTGAAAAGTTTTGAAAACGTTTTCATTGTCATCTCCATGAAAACAGGAATCATCAGCAGGGGGAACAGGAGCACGACACATGTGCAGTACTCTTTCAGATAAAGGAAGCACACGTACCCAGAAACAACAACAACTTTGGCTGACTACAGAGCAACATGTGTGCTTCTAATTGTGCTAGGTTTGTTACTGCTCCTTCAACAAAATGTGGATTTGCTGCATCAATACTCTGATCAGCAGAGACGCATTTGTTATATATGCCAAGGACTGTACAAACTTACATCGCCAACTACGAGAGCACTTTTGAAAACGCAGAGGAAAGCCTTTCTGTTTCTGGTGACAACGTGGTGTAAATTGGCCCTAAGGCTCTGGGAGGTTGAGAAATGATCAGTTAGGGCTCTGAAGGGATAGGTTTCTGTGGATGGGGCATAAAGGGTTAAGGTAAGGTGTGGGAGATACAAGGTATGACCTCTGAAGGCTAGGGGTACAAAAAGTCTGGGGTTCAAGGGAATAGGGTAATTAGGGATGGGGGAGGATGGGTCTGAGTTTTGAAGTGCAGAGAAATGAAGAGTTATGATGAATAACAGGCTGGGGCTCTAATGGGTTTGGGTCTGGAGGTTTGAGGATGGGGGGTTAGGGCTCTGAAAACATTGGGATCATGAAGTGTTAGGGCATTAATGACTGTGATAATGAATGCTTTGGGCTCCTAAAGGGTCTTTATTGTGAAGGGTTGTGGCACTGAAGGATTTAGTCAAAGGTAGTAAAGTAGGGGTACCTAGGGATTAAGATTATGAGGAGTTAGGACTTCACAGAAGTGGTTCCCAACCTTTTTTTCCTCAGTTCTCCCCCGCTGAAGCCAAGAGGAACTGTGCCTCTCAGGAACCCACATGGAATTATTGATACATTGCTGTTCATAATAAGCAAATAAAAATCATTTAACTGTTTTTGTTGATAAAACTAAAACAAATGGATCAACAAGTTCTGCTGCACAGACCTAAAGAAAGTAGTATGCTTCATTGTTTTAGAGAATGTTATGTTAACTCTTTACTACGCAGATAGACATACATGGAGACTGTTTGATTTGGGATAAAAAACTATGAACTCACATCAACAATCAGTCAAACCTAACACAAAAGGCAAAGGAAAGGAGTGCTTTCTATACTCAAAAAAGAGTTTGCTCCCGGTGCTCTTTGGAATGGGATTCACAGAGTTATTGGGACAAAAAGATAAATCTCCAAGGCTCTCTCTTTTACCGTTAAAATGACCTTATCTCAACGGCATGTAGACCATGTACATGATCATGCCTTTGAAATGAAGGCATTTTAATGTTTAAAGGGAAAGCCTTGGAGTCTTTTCTTTTTGTTTTAATCAATATCTTTACAAGTATTTAAATGAAGACATCCTTTCTGTCCTTGAAAACCTTCTGTCCTCTGCAGCTACCACCAGCACCACCACTAAAGCCAAGACCTCCAGTCACGTGACACGCTGCAGCAACAGCCAGAGGAATTACTGTGTAAATGGAGGAGAGTGCTTCACCCTTGAGATCATGCCAGGCAGCACCAAGTTCCTCTGCAGGTACGACACTCAGACAAGGTTAACACAAGTTTGATGCAGGGGAACGTTGGACTGACTCTAACCTTAACCCTGTTGGTTTACAGATGTGACTAACCCATACATTACACCTGCTGGTATACTCTGTCCATACAGACACTAACCCTAACTTATATCTGCTGATGCATTCTTCTATTCTAACCCTGACCCTGCTGATATACTCTCCTCATACTGACACTGACCCCAACCCTTTTAATAGACCACCTCTTTTACTCAGACCTAACAGAATGTAGCAAAGGTGGGCAGAAGGATTCATTATCATTGTTGTGAAACTGTTGGGTAAATGTCCTCACCCTGCAGTTAAATGGCTTTGTTGGTTGTTGAAGTTGGTTATGAATATTCTTGTTTGTTGATAATGTTGGTCGCTCATTTTGGTTGTTGATCTTTATAGCTGTTTATTGCTGGTTTTTAATGTTGGTTGCTAAAGTTGGGTATGAATATTCTGGTTGCTGAGAAAGTTGATTTTTAGAGTTGTTGTCTGAGGATATTGTTCTGTTCCATGCACGCCCCCTCTAAACAAAGTTTCCCAGGATTTTGATGCAGTCCCAGACCAGGAAGGGTGAATAATTTCCCCTATAAGTTCTGGGTTTAGCCCAGGCGTCTTTTTCTCATTGGAGGTACCCAGAGAACCTCTTTAACAAGGTGACCAGGCCAACTTTTGTTACCTTCATGGAAAAAAACACAAGACACTTGAACACCTGACCTGAGGCAGAGTTCACCTCCCACCACCTGAAGAGCCATGGTCTCAGAATTAGACCCTTGGACCCTTCTTACCATCAGCTTTGCATACAGCAAACTGCTCTGAAACCTAACTGAGGTCCAGTCACCCCACATTATCTGCCAAAGGCTAAGGGCCCATTAACATGACAGCGTTGTCACCAGAGACAGAAAGGTTTTTCCTTTGTGTTTTCAAAAGCGCTCAGTGTGACCGTGTGATAACGATGTGTGTTCACACGGATCCTCAAAAATGACTGAAAACGCAGTAGTGTGCATGCCAGGCCAGTAGTTGGCGATGTAAGTTTGTAGTGTCCTTGGCAAATATAACAAATGTGTCTCTGCTGGTCAGAGTATTGAAGCAGCAAATCCCCATTTTGTTGGAGGAGCAATAACAAACTGAGCACAGTTAGCAGCACACATTGTGCTCGGTAGTCAGCCATAGCGGTTGTTGTTGAGGTTGTTGTTGTTCTTAGGTGCACACGCAACCTTTATCTGAAAGACTACTGCCCATGTGCTGCGCATCCCCGTATTCCCTGACAACAGGGATTTCTGTTTACATGGAGACAAAAACAGAAATGTTTTCAAAACTTTTCACTCTGGACCCTGGTTTCAAAAGTTTGAGGATGCAGGCACTCCGGGCGCCGTTCTTGTGTAAATGGAAGGTGCAAACGCAACAAAAAGTCTCAGTTTTTGTTGCATTTTTATTTTCGTGTAAACGGGCCCTGAAATTCGTTTCAGAGGCCCCAAACCAGAACCCTCCTTCTGTAACTCAAGGACCAAAGACCAGCTCCAGCAGAGGCCAACAGGCCTAGTCTGGGTTTGCTCTGAGGGCACAGCTCTCACTTTGGTCATAGAGGGGCCCAATAGCTCACACTAATGTCTCTGAGCCCTCTTCTTCCTAATGTGTCCACTCCATGGTCCTGAACCTCTAAGAGGTTTTCCCACAGGGACGTGCTTTGATGCCCGGGTTCTTCACCTGCAGTTCATCCTGATCTTTGGTAACGCCAGTCTGCACCTGTTTTAGAGACCTCGTCCTCATGAAGGAACATGGGAACCTCTGTTATCATCGCTATGACAACCAGAAGGACTTGGACTTGGTTTAAGAGTCAAGGACTTGTGTCCTCCTCTGCCAGTCCAGCTCTACTGCCTGTGCATGTTTATTCAGAGGTGACCTATGTGTGTTGTTTTGTCTTTCCAGGTGTGTCATGTGTTTTGTGTGTCTCTTCAGGTGCATCATGAGTGCTGTGTGTTTCTCCAGGTGTGGCATGAAGGTTGTGTACCTCTTCATGTGTGTTGTGTGTCTCTTCAGGTGTGTCACGTGTGTTGTGTCTCTCCAGGTGTGTCCTGTGTGTTGTGTTACTCTCCAGGTGTGTCATGTGTGTTGTCTGTCTCTCCAGGTGTCATGTGTGTCTCTTCAGGTGTGTCCTGTGTGTTTGTCTCTTCAGGTGTGTCGTGTGTTTGTCTCTTCAGGTGAGTCCTGTGGGTTTGTGTGTCTCTCCAGGTGTGTCACGTGTGTTGTTGTGTGTGTTTTTTTTCCAGGTGTTCCTCAGGATTCACAGGTCATCGGTGTGAGCAGGCTGTTCTAAAGAAAGTCTCAGAGCCCAAACGTATGTTTTTCTGTCTGAATCTAACCCCACACATCATCACTGGTGTTAATTACATTACATTAATTACATTAGTGGTGTATCATTGGTTTTTATTTATCATCAAAGTCCTAAAGGACTGTTTTTTTTTTAATCCTAAATCTGATCTTCTGGCTCTTAAATGTCCTCCTAAGATCTCATCTGCTGTCACCAAACCTGCATGGACTTAATTTCCCATCAGACATCAGGGCATCCATGACATACAGGAGTGTTTCAGGGCTTGTTGATATTAAACTGGAGTGAAATAAATTCAATTAAAGCAGAAATCTGCTGATTAATTAACTGTAAATGTTCCCTCTTCTTTTAACAAAAACGTGTCAGCTCGGGTCAGAGGTCATCCGGGATCGGACCAAAAACCTCAGAGTAACCACTGTTACACATGCTGTAAACATGTTCATCTTTGTTTATCTCTGCTGTAAACATGTTAATTTCTGTAGTAAACATGTTTATTTCTAGTGATAAAGTTTGTTTCTTTTCGTAAACATGCTTAATTATGCTGTAAACATGTTAACCTCTGTTGTATCTTTCGAGTAAACATGTTTATTTCTGCTGAAAACATGTTTGCTGCTGTTGCAAACGTTTTTTTTGTTATAAACATGTTTATTTCTGCTGTAAAAAGTTTAAAAAATGTAGATAAATGTCGTACTGTTAGTGACGTGTATCATCACACCCATACTTCAAAGTCATCTCTGCAGGCCCTCTGTAGGTCATCTATAGATCATCCAAAGTTTATCTGTGTCACTAATAGGCCACATAACGGCCACCCCAACGCTGATCTATCTATTGGCCCTTTTCCACCAGCCCGCCTTGGCCCTACTCTACTCTACTCTACTCAGCTCTACCCGGTTTGCGTTGCGTTTCCACCGGCACAGTACCTCCTAAAACAAACCAGTTTTAGTACCTACTCTGCTCTGGTTCTAAGCGAGCTGAGTCGATACCAAAAGGTGACGTCGACCGACTGCCGGGTACTGATTGGTCAGAGAATGTCGTCACCGATGGGTCATGAGCGCGATGCCCAAAACAGGACTGCAGTACATACAGTTTGTTACTTTATGGCAATAACTTGCTGCCATCACAATGTTAAACACAGGACTTTATCATTACGAGCTAGCTAACAAGCTAGCGGTAGCTTCCATTAGCTTACCCTCATACGTCTTTTCTTTGCTCTCGTCCTCGGCTTCAAACTGTTTTCCTCTTTGTAACAAAAAGCCACAGAACGAGCATCAAGTATACTGTTGCCTCCGAGTCCTCCACTGTTTTGGTTGTTGTGTCCCACTAAAAATGACATGAACGCAGTGTCGCCCAGCTGTTTCACGGCGACCCCGCCCCCGCTGGGCGACACTGCTTTCATGTCAGGGGACCGGGCTGGTGGAAAAGCAGCACAAAGCGAGTAGAGTAGAGCCGGGTAGAGTAGGGTTAATGGAAAAGGGCCATAAAAAGGCCATTCATAGGTCATCAATGGGTCATGTAGAGATCATTTATACATCTTCTGAAGGTCACTGACAGGTCATAGAGGTTACCTTTGGATCATCTATTGGTCCATTAGAGGTCATTTTGTATTATCCATCATTAATAGGCTATCTATAGGTCAACAATAGGTAGTCTATTGGCCATTAATAGTCTTTAGGTGACCCTAGAGGCTATCTGACAGGCATCTATAGGCCTTGTATTGGCCATCTATAGGTCATTAATAGGTCATGTACAGGTCACCTATTTGTCATTTATAGGTAAACTATGTAACCCATGGGCTATGTGCAGGTTATTCTTGTGTCATAGGTTATCTATAGGCCATATATAGGTCATTTAAAGGTCATATATAGGTCATCTATAGTTCATGTATGGATCATCTATAGGCCATCTACATGGCCACCTATACATGCCCTATGGCCATCTCGGGGTCATAGCATTGGTTCCCATATAGGGGTGTGTGGTGAGATGTCTTCCCCCCTCAGGCCCAGCCCTCTGGTTAGCCCCCCTTGTTTTTGTTTATTCCCTCATGTATGACGGACAGTTTTCATGTTATGGTTTTTGATGTGATGATCTTCATATTAATTATTTTTTAGTTTTTTATTTTTATATATGTTTTATATATTTATTATGATTGTTTCTGATATTAGTGAAGAAGAACAGTTTCTGTGTCAGTCCATGTTATTATTTAGGATTTATGATGGAACGATGGCATCCTGATAAAGTTGATGGTGACTGTTGATGTTTATGCAGGTTTACGGGTCAGTCCCAGTTATACCCCTTAGCCCTTCCCCTTCGTCGTACCCCTTCCCCTTGGCTCTCAAAACAGAGAATGAGGGAAAGAGGTGAAAACATGCTCCTAATACCCCTTTCCCACTGGCCAAAAATCCTGTTTAAACCCGGTAACAATCTGCTCCTGTCGGCAGTGGGAAAGGGTCTAATCAGCATTCAGACCCGGGTTGACTGACCCGGCAACCGTCACGGGTTTTTATCAGCTCGCCTCTGATCGGCTCCAGTGGGAACATCACACCCGGGTGAACGCATTCATTTACAGGATGACAATGTCATTCATGACGTGCCTACACCATAATATTGCGCCAATCCATCTGTAACTTCTGTGACTCGTTGCCATCTCAGCAACAAATTCCATCCATCTTCGTATCATCGGCGCTCGAATGTCGTTCAGTCTGCGCCGAGTTTGTACATTTTTAAAGAGGGACAAAAGTACGAAGTACAGAAAACAGTTGACCACAGTGTCCATGGCTTTCATGCTCCTTTCCATTGTTTACATGGTCGTGTTTCGTTGCGCTGATGATGGCATCATGCCGCATTGAAAAAACCCGCGTTTACCCACTGATTTTAGTGGGAAAGCGGTATAAGAAATGAGACTCCACTCGATTCACGCTACATCATCACCCAGAGCTGCTCGCTGGCTGTGTTGTAGGCAGATGTGACAATAGCCGTAGCCACAGCTGCGAAAGCTAGCTCGTTATAACAATTGTTGGTCATAAATACGACTAACAATTCAAAACATAATCAATATTTACTCGATGATTTAATAATTACTTGTAATTATGTGTTTCCTTTGGTCTCCGCTCTCTCAAGGGGTAAGAAAAGGGCTAAGGGGTACAATTGGGATGGACCCTTAGTCTGCAGAGTAATCAGGGTTAATTTGTGACCTGAATAAGTGACTCAGTTAGTCAAACATTCTGAAATTATATATACTTACATAAATATAAATAACATATAATTCAGCACATTTTATCAGATTCTAATGTCACAATTTTGGCTTTCAGACATCCTGATGTTATTACTAAATATTAATTATATATACTGTTGAAACATTAATACCTGCATACTTAAACAGTGCATAAATATAATATAATATAAATATAAATATAATATAATATAAATATAAATATAAATATCAGCATTATATATAACATTTGTGACCTTTGGTCTCTTTTAACACCAGTGATGATTTTGTGGGTCTTGTTTCTCATATCTTTCATTCACTAACTCCTCATTTTTTTCTTCTTCTCTGTCTTTATTTTCTTACGTAGGTGTCCAAATGAATTTACAGGTGATCGCTGCCAAAACTATGTAATGGCCAGCTTTTACAGTATGTTCACTTCCTTCAACTAACCATTGTCTGAGCATGCTCAGTGAGTCTTTGTGGTCCTGTTTGTTTATTTTCCTGCATGTTTGACTTTTCTGTTTGTTTTTAAGCTGCATGTTTAAAAGTTAAAATCAGTGAAAATGAACAAATATTAACAACAGAAGAGCTTTAAACAAAACATTTAAGCTCTTTAAGTCAGATTAAATTATAAATTAGATTAAATTATCAATTATTAATCTGTTAAATTATAACAGATGAATAAAAACAGTTATGATCTTTATTTCGGATTGGAATGTTATTTTATTTAGTTATAAATTCTAATCTGAATTTAAAGATAAGTACTACCACACAACCCCTTGTTTTTGGTTGGTTGTCTCTGTAGGTCAAGTTTCACGACAAAATCATTAAAAAAAAATAAAAAATACATGCTAAATGGAGGAATATTTATCATTATTATTGTGGTTGATTAAAAAAGCAGTCTTTATCCTTTCCATGGTTTTGTGACTGTTCTTTAAAGTCTCCATAATTGTTCAGCTTTTTCACACAGAGGCTGTGACTTAGAACATAATCTTTTTTACTGAGGAAAAATACAAATAAAGGGAACATTTTTATATGTTGATAATTACTATAATAGATGAAAACCGATTTTCTGCCTGTAGTCTTATTTTCCATGATGACATGAAGGTTTGTAGTCTCAGCTGGCGTCAGGGTGTAATACTGACAGCAGCCACACGGTGGCGCTGTGGCACCTCTGTGCACATATTCATCAGGCTAGGGAGCCCTGTTTCATGACCTGCACAAAGTGTTTTGGTGTGAAGTGCAGGTGTGGTCACTAAGTTACCTCTGATGCAGGTGACATTTCTATGCCGTGCTCGTGCTGCTTAAGCAGCAGATCAACACCCCGGGGCAGTTTCTGTCTGAGGGGGTCAGACTCAGAGCTGGCATCTTCCTAATTAGAGGAAGCAGAAAATGACTGCACGTAAACCTCCTCATCCCTGGTCTAAAGTCTGTGTTTCTGATATTTTGAAGACACAGTAAAGACTGAAACACATCATTGAGATCAAAACACTCCTGAGCTCGTTTCACTCACAGGATGCACAGCTTCACCTCCTCTGTTAAATATCAGAGCATTTGTTGGATATTATACAAATACAATACAAAAAAACGACAAATTTAACAAGTGTTTTGCTTCAAACTTGCCTTTTTTCTTTCAAACATTGGCCTGTGTATAGTCAAAGCTTACTTTGATGCACTGATGCCACCTTTATCACCACTGCTGCTACAGCAGAGTCCTTACAGTGTCACTTGTACAAAAACATCACAGATGTGCTGTACATAAGTTAAGTTTTACATAAATTAAATCGTTAAAGATGCATATAAGTATAATATTATTGTATAATTTCTTAATCATGAGTAATAATTATTGTCACTTACAGTAAACATTCAGTGTCACATGTAGCCTCCTAAATGCACAATTTACATTTTTTTGGGTGAACTATTCAAATTTACATCAGTCAGAAACATTAAATCAAACAGGTAGCCCCCTGTAATCCTCCTCATCTTTGGGTAGCTCTCAGGCCCAGAAACCCCTGCTCTGGATGATTCAGTGATAAAATCCCTTTAATCTGATCTCTACCAAATTTCATACAGTGTTCTGCATGCTCTCTGAGTGTAGGGGAACAATAAAAGGAGAGGGATTAAAAAATCCAGATGAAATTCAGACCAAACATCTGAACCCGCTACGTAAATAACAAAACACCAGCTGCCCAGCACTCACTGGTTTAAAGGGCATGACCTCTGACCTCTGATTGGTTTGGTCTGTGTTATGCCCTAAACATACCCATGTATAATCAAGGCACATAATCCATCCTCTCTGAGCCCCACGCCTGACTTTGCACCAGGAACATGCAGCACAGCTAAATACAGACTGAGAGCCCAAACTGCCTTTAGAAGGCCCTCAAAACAGGGCCCACAATGCCAGACATGTGCTGCTAGCTTACTAAACTTAGTTAAGAACCATCCACTGGTAAAATCTTCTTGAATTATTAAAATATTTTATAATTTTATAAATTAAGTGAAAAAAAATATCTATATATGAGAGGATGTGTGTGTGCTCTTTATCTAAATAATCCTGCTGGAATTGACACAAAATGAACACAGCAGGAAAATGAGCCAGCACCTCAAATTTTAATTATAAAATCTCATCAAAACTGAACAAAGAACTGATTCATGAAATCAGATTACCATCACAGTGAGGCCAAAAACACAAATCTCCAAAATAATTTATTTTTACTGATCAATCAGACTGATCAATCAGACTTGACCAACAAAACTGATCAATCAGACTGATCAATCAGGAGTCAGATAAAGAGATGAAGCAGCCTAGCAAACACTGAACCAACTAAACCAGGGTGAAACTCTTTGGGTTCTTGCAGACTGTGTCAGGACCATGTATGAGTTTGACTGTGAGGAGAGAAATGAACTGCATGATGTCACAGTGATGTTACCTGATCAGATGCATTATGGGTAGGAGGGATACCTGTTTGTTGTTTGATAATAAGGTCCACTATGATGTGTGGGTGTGTGTATCTGGTATTGAAAGCCCCCTCTGTCCTCTTATTTTGCAGAAGCAGAGGAGCTGTATCAGAAACGTATTTTAACTATTTCAGGAATCTGCATTGCTCTCCTCATCGTTGGAATCATGTGTGTGGTTGCCTACTGCAAAACCAAGTAAATATTATCATTGTTATTATTATCAAGATATAACATGCAAAACCAAGTGTATATTCAAATGATTTTTATCAAGATTTAATATCAAGAAAAAGAGTCATTATTATTATAATGATTATATTTTATTATTACCTCCACCAAGGAGGTTATATTATGTTATGTTATGTTTGTCTGTCCGTTTGTTTGTTAGCAAGATAACGCAAAAACTACTGGACAGATTTTGCAGAAATTTTCAGGAGATGTTGATTATGGCCCAACTTAGAAATGATTAGATTTTGGTGGTGGCAAATGATCATTTTTGCTCAATAACTTTCTAAACAATAATGATATAAACATGATTCTGAGTGCTAGGTGTGAGTTTTTAAGGGTCAAGGAATTGCTTATAGATGTAACAATATGTGAGCTACCTTGGCGGAGGCTTGCACTCTCTGAGTGTTTTCAAGTTTCTAATATGACTTAGCATGCAGAACAAAGTTGACTTTAACCTCCTGAAGTGTGACGTCCTGAAGTATCACTATCCTGCTATCTAGAGGGTGCACAATCCCCACACAAAGCCAGGGGCAGAGCTCAGAGAAGATGGATTATGTCCTTGATTAGTCAGAGGTGGAAGATGCACAAATTAACCAATCAGAATGTCTGCTCTCTTTGGCGTTAGTGTGCCCCCTGCAGGCTGTTGAACTGTGGTTGGGTCGTTTTGTGCCCCTCTGATCATCCCACTGAACACAGAACACACACAGGAGCCTGTGTGAAATATGGAGATGCTCAGGGTTAAATTTCACTGAAACATTCACACAGCAGCAGAAACACATGCACACAGTGGGCGCGTTAACATGAGAGTCAAACTGTCAAAGGTTTCACATATAAGGGTAATTAGCCAGGCTAACTGGGCTAATTGGGCTAATCATCTCAACATGTTCCCCTGACACTGGTCCCTCAGGGTCTTTCAGGGGGGTATCCAGTCCATGCTGTCCTCTCCAAACACACATGGTGAGGAGTCCATAACAGTTCCTCATTGGTTTCTGAACAAAAGAATCATCAGCATCACATGCAGCACTTCTGTTATAGATCTGGGCCTGACCCTGCCTCCCTTTGACCTTTGGCAGTTACACTACAGACAGACATGGTGCCATCAAATAAGACAAACAGTGGTGCAGTCAGATTGGACAGTAAATCTTTGCGTAATCCTGTTTTATTTTGGGATAATCAGTAGTTTTTTTATTCCCAAACAGGAAGCAGAGGAAGAAACTTCAGGACCGTCTGAGGCAGAGTTTAAGGACGAAGAAGAAGAAGAAGAAGAAGACAACGACAGCCGGTCCCAAACAAGCAGGCTCCGTCAGAGGACGACAAGACAGCAACATGCCTCTAGAGGACCTGCAGCCTGTCAGTGAACACTTAAATCTTTATTTCATTTTCATTATTTCAATCAAATAAGCACTGAAAATGAATCCTCACTTAAACATTTTTATTGTTGGTAAAGAAATGTAACGGGATCGATGTGCAGCATTCAGCTGATATTGACACGGAAACGACCTTCACCAACAAAAATGCATTTTCTGATCACGACCACACCACGTTCACGCACGTCTCCAGCCAAAGGTGAGCCAAGGTTTTTATTAACTTTGATAAAAGTGCCTTAATATTCTGTTACCATCACTATGTCATGGACCTTTGGTATTAAAGTTCAGTCTCAACCTGAACAGTCACATTGTATTTAACTTTCTTAGAGATTTAATCAAAACTTGAGCTTCATGTCCATGGTATCACTTTTAAGGTAAGAGCTTGAGTCTTTGACTCTACCATACTTTCTGTACTTCTTGTAACAGAAGTCCAACTTTCGGAGCAGCATTGCCACACTTGTCAATGCTGCTTTCCTGTCACTGGCCAATTGACATCATGGAGGGGCAGATCCGGTATACACCTGGTCAACAGCAATGGTGGAGCAGCAAGCGATAGTTTCAGATGTGAGGCTGCTGCTGATGGAAGGACACAGGTCCTTTAGTCTGATTTCTTGTTTCTTTTGTGGTTTTAATTAGAATATCAACCATTTATTTTCATCATTCATATTAACCATTCATCAAAGAAAAATATTAACCATTAAAAACAAAGTAATGGATGAGACAGCACAGGTAACCAACCATCAATAAAGGAGGAGTGCACATTATTATTATTATTATTACCAATCAATCAATCAATCAATCAATCAATTTATATAGCACCAGCTCATAACAAGTCTTATCTCAAGACACTTTACTATAGAGCAGGCTGAAGCCATACTCTTCACTTTATCAATACACATATATACAAATACATATAAATATATTTGTAAATACACATACATCCATCCAGAGATGTTTCCATCCAGGCAGAGACAAAGGGACTAAAAATAAGAAATTATGACAGAGAAAAACCCATGGATGCCCAGATCATAAATCTGTCCTCATCATATTTGTCTCTTCTGCTCTCTGTTTTAGTTTGATTACTCTTGGAGTAGCTGTTGAGAATAACACTGAAATCATGCTTGGAGGTTCAGAGAAGGTGATACCAAGGATCTTCATTTTGTATTGGGTTAAAGAGGATAAATGTTTTGTCACAGTTTGGGCACTTCATTTTGGATGTCACAGTCTGAGTGACCACCCATGCAGCAACTTGGATTTTTAAAAAAGTTTTTATGACATAACATCTTAAAACCTAGACCTTTGTCAGACAATGACCAACATGACAGTGATTAAAAAACTAAAAACTGCTGTCCAGTAACAACCAGTCAGTATGTCACTCAGGCAAGCCATTAACCCATGAATCAATCCATCAATATCTGCTTATCTCCAATTGAAAAATACCTGCAGACACTGAGCTACATTTAGTAAAGATTCAGTGACAAAAAATGTCCTTAACAGAAACTGAAATAGGTCGAAGTCACATCAGTGATAGAGCTGATTCAGCAAACACCAAAAACAGACTCATTTTTAAGATGTCTCATGTCCAAAGACCTTCTCAAGGTGACACCAACAGGCTCAAAGAAACATAATCTGGTCTGAACCCTGTCTCCTCCGTGTGTCTGCAGCTGGAATAATGACTGGACCGACTGTCCGTCTGACCCCGAGTCTGTCTCAGTGGCGACACTGACCGAGAATAGCCAGCGTGCTCCGCAGGGCGGCCGGGGTCGTTTGAACGCCACCGCCGGCACCAGAGACTTAAGAGCTCATTGAGAGA
This sequence comes from Cetoscarus ocellatus, assembly GCA_037902135.1. Classification (NCBI taxonomy): domain Eukaryota; kingdom Metazoa; phylum Chordata; class Actinopteri; order Labriformes; family Labridae; genus Cetoscarus; species Cetoscarus ocellatus. Next base: position 172,743 of record JBAMNC010002126.1, read on the forward strand.
CGAGCCGAGACACAACCAGCTCTGAAACGCCCTTAAGTTAGAAGGTAAAAATTATATCAACCCTTCAAGCATTTCAAACTGAGAAATAAACTTTCAAATAGGAGGAAACTAACAGGTAATTACAGATCAAAAATGCCTCAAAGATCCCAGCGTTTTTTGTTGTTTTCGTGTCCTGCCTCACTCCCGAGTCCATGACAAGCAGATAGACTCCATTCTTTCACCTGTGCGTGCAGTAACAAGGGAGAGATGGGCAGAGCTTACCCACTGCTAGTTAGCTTAGCTCAAACACTGGGAGTCAGTGGGTAGTGTTAACCTTCCTCTGCCTACAGTCATCACATAAACTCTTCAGCAACTCTTATGGCCCTTTTCCATCAGCCCTACTCTACTCGGCTCGGCTTTCCCCGACTCTACCTGGCTCTACTCTACTCGCTTTGGGCTGCTTTTCCGCCAGCCCGGTCCCCTGCCCAGCGGGGGCGGGGTCGCCGTGAAACAGCTGGGCAACACTGCGTTCATGTCATTTTGAGCGCCACACAACAACCAAAACAGTGGAGGACATTAGAGGCAACAGTATACTTGCTGCTCGGTCTGTGGCTTTTTGTTACAAAGAGGAAAAGCAGAAGAAGGCTGCAGGCGGCGAGAAGAAATACCCTTGAGAAGTACAGGAGAGTTTTGGAAGCTATACAACAGTTTGATGCCGAGGACGAGAGCAATCGGGCTGCAAAGAAAAGACGTATGAGGGTAAGCTAATGGAAGCTACCGCTAGCTTGTTAGCTAGCTCGTAATGATAAAGTCCGGTGTTTAACAATGTGATGGCAGCAAGTTATTGCCATAAAGTAACAAAGAATAAGTACTGCAGTCCTGTTTTGGGCATCGCGCTCATGACCCATCGGTGACGACATTCTCTGACCAATCAGTAGCCGGCAGTCGGTCGACGTCACCTTTTAGTGTCGACTCAGCTCGCTTAGAACCAGAGCAGAGTAGGTACTAAAACTGGTTTGTTTTAGGAGGTACTGTGCCGGTGAAAACGCAACGCAAACCGGGTAGAGCCGAGTAGAGTAGAGTAGAGTAGAGTAGAGTAGGGCCAAGGCGGGCTGGTGGAAAAGGGCCATTAGCGGTCCTGTGTGCTTGTTGTGACTCGTTTTTACTGCGTTATGTTACATTATCTATAGACGAAGATGAGCACTGTATGGATCTTCTTCTGCTTTCTTCCTCAGCTGTTTACTGGTGCACGTGCTTCCTGCGGTTTTTACATAAAGTGCTAATCTTAGTCTAAATTAGATAATGTAAAGTCGTAAAAAAAAAAAAAAAGTCACAACAAGCACACAGGACCGTTTAGAGTCACTGAAGAGTTTATCTAATGACTGTAGGCAGAGGCAGGCTAATGCTACCCATTGACTCCCAGTGTTTGAGCTAAGCTAAGTAAAAGTGGCTGAGCTTTGCCCATCTCTTTCTTGTTACTGCATGCACAGGTGAAAGAATGGTGTCTACCTGCTTGTCATGGACTCAGGAGTGAGGCAAGACACGAAAACAAAAAAATGTTGGTGTATCCCTTTAAAGTAGGAACGAACCATTTATATTTACCCTTTAAACACTTAAAACACAGAGGAGTGCCTTAAGTAGGAGGGATAACCTTTTAAATAAGGTGACATACCTTAGAAGTAGGAGGTCATTGATCATAATTACTTTAAAAATATTTTTAACAGACTTTTGCCTTTAAATCCAAGCAGACAAATTAGTTTGTCCGCAGACTTCCTGAAAACAGCCACTTTGATCCTCCGGCTCCTGACCTCTGCAGGTTGTCCCTGATTTTGCAGAATAAAGTAAAATGATAAATTGAAAACTAGAGGACATATTGTTTTTCACTGAGGTTTGTTTTTACTGTACAGTGGCTTCAGCAGTGATATTCTTGGTCATATGTACGTTAGTTTGAGCTCTAACGAGGAGAGCTTACCCTCCTTACTATTCATTTTCCATATATTTTTGGCCAAAATTCCATCACAGCTTTGACAAAAAACAAGTGAAAATCTCATCATTGTGAGTGTCTTCTTCTAGACAGGTTTGCTGCTATTTATTGTGAATGAAAGAATTACTATGGCAACGCCATCAATCAAAAACAGCGAAAAACCTCACGATAAAGAGAATGGAGAAGAGTCTCAAAACTGACCAACAAGACTAATCTTCTGAGCCCTTAAAAGTCGTCAAACCTCTACCTTCAGAGTTCATTTTGCTCCAAAATGTACACAAACTTTTCAGCTGTTCACACCGGATTCATCTTTGTGATTTCTTTTTTTCAGTAATCGCTGTCAAAGTTTTGGCTGACTTTTTGCGGTAAATTTCAGACGATCAGTATTACTGTTTCCTGTTTTAATTACCGGTAAACCATGTTTGATGATCACACTCTGTCAATAACTCACGGTGACGCTGCTCATTGTCTGGAAAAGTCAGAACTATGGGTCTGCTCCTCAGCAAAGCTGCAGCAGTCCCTCAGACAGAGGAGAGCATGCACCGTAAGAATTGTTTGGCCTCTGAAAGCCAAAGTATAGCAGTTGGTGCCCGCACAGACACTCTACCAGAGACATTTCCCCTCTAAAAATGGACAAAGTCTGAAGTCTATTTTGGATTTTACAAGGATGCCGAATGGACACTGATTGAAGACGGGCACCCTGTCTGCAAAACAAAGTCTCCGTGAAGCAGGAAGAGCCACAAAGAAGCAGTAGCCCATCCGCCACAAACACTATCAGAAACTATCATCAGTGAAAAAACTCATGGACATGGTAACGACGTATAACATACGATGGAGGATTAGGGTCACGTTAAAAAAAAAAGTAAAGTTACGAGAATAAAGTCGAAAAGTTACGAGAATAATCTCATAAAGTTACGAGAATAAAGTCATAAATCTATTTAAATTAAGCTTGAAAACAAACTTTATTCTGAAAGGTTGTACCAGAAGAGCATACATTTCCTCTTCCAAAAAGGAGACAATTTCCTCCAAGTCAGTGTGGTTCTTTCTTCGGAAAAGCCCCAGTTCCTTGCAGTATCTTTTCAGGGTCCTAATACTTATGATAATGTGATACTGATGTGCCAAAAGAAGTATTTACTTCTTTGTGAAACCTATACTAGAGTATAACTTCAGTAGATGCTCAATGTATCTCATTTTTGTACAAGCGACTGCTGCTCTTTCTGATAGCCTCTCCAAACTAAAATAACATAGTAACAATAATAATAACATACTTTTTTTTTTTTTACGTGGCCCTAATCCTCCATCGTAATAACAAGCTGTAACATGGACACTTAGTTTATTTTTGGTCATCTCAAAAACTTAGAACATGTTCATTTACCATTGTTTATTAAGGGAAACCTGTTCAAAGTTGAAATGCATTTTTCCTTACTTATAATCACACACTGTTTTAAGCATTTATAACATAATAATGACAAATACTTGCCAGAATTGTTTACTTTTATTTCTCATGAAAAAAGTGTGAAAACATTTACTCAAAGAACATTTCCTGACACATTTACTGACAAAAAAGACCAGACAGGCTGTTATAATTATAGTATTAATAGGGTTAAATGTCTTCAAGTGTGTGTTTAAGTACTTTATAAACATTACCGTTATATCCCTAGTTTGCAGAAATAAAAATAATTATGGTTTTGTGTCAAAAACCTGAAATGTAGAGCATGTCTCACCAAACTGTCCATTGACCCCCATTCAAAGTTTGGTGTCTGAAACAGAGTTTGTTGGTTTCCAAGAACTTACTGTCCCACCAGCCTGAACACACTTCTGACAAATCAGAGATAAGGAATGTTACCTCTGTGGTCCTCAGTGATCAAGGTTTTACTTTAACAGAAGCAAATTCACTCTCTCATCTCACTCTGTCTCATGTCTGAGTTGTGAACCCTCTGATCTTTACCTGCACTGTGATTGGATTAAATGTGCAATTTAATATCAGCTGATTCAAATTAGCTAATTAAAACACAGCCACACAACTGGATTCAAAGTAAACAGGACTTTCAAAATAAAAGCCTTAATAATTCCAGCAGAAATGTTCAAAAAAATCTGTGAAGTACAGATTTTCATAATCGAGCTAGTCTTCTTTGGAGCAGTATCAAAGTTAAACCACGTCTTTACCTCCAGTAAACTTTGTTCTGCTCAGTATAAAGTCTACGTAGTAATGAATCAGAGTCTAACCCCTTCAGCACAAGGCAGGCACCTGAATGTCGTGGTATAGCATCAGATCTTCATCAGACCTTTACTGATCCTTTGACTGAGGTCAGAGCCACAGCCCGAATCTTCAAACCATCTCAGACTCTAACAATCAAGTCCTCAGTCTACATACCTAGAATCTTAAAAACCTTCATGGTCATCCTCCTGTTTTTCCAGTTTTATTCGATTTATTTATTGGTTACTGAATGTCAACTTTTTTTTATTGCAGGTTTGTCTCGGCACTGACGTCCCCGACTCGGTTGTCCCCAGGGTCCAGGATGTCTCTAATGACTCCAGGGTCTCCTCCATCAGAGCTGTCTGTCCCCCTGTCCAGCCTCGCTGTCTCTGTACCCTCCGTGGCTTTAAGCCCCTCTGGAGAGGAAGAGCGCCCCCTGCTGTTGCTGAATAAACTTCGGGCTCGAGATGAACAGAGGAGGACATCTGCTCACTACAATCATGGCCTGATGGCTCACAGTTTACCTCCAAGTCCGCTGTTGACCAAGGATGCTGGTGAGCATGTGGAAGCAGCGGGCAGCCAGGTGCGCTCACCTGGAGACAGCGACCCTGACACTTTATCTGGAAATTTACCTGAGAACAGGAAGAAGGTCGAGGTCGAGTCGAGTTGTGAAAGCCTGCTATCAGACCAGCTAACGGACGAGCTTCAAGGTGACGAAACGCCATTTATCACCATGGTGAGTCCGTCAGCTCCAAACAGCAGTAGGACTAACCCCACAGCGCCACCTGCTGACCTGCAGGATGAGTCATTCTGTCAGCTATGACCTGCAAGACAAGTCATCGAGTCATCGATGACATTCATAAGGAGCCAGTAAGTCATAATGACCTGTACTAGAGTCCTGCAGTCATCATTTACCTACAGGAGAGGTCAGTGAATCATTGATGACCCGTGAGACAAGTCATCAAGTCATCTGTCACCCGGTAGACAAGTCATTAAGTCATCGAAAACCTGAGGGACAACTCATTGTACCATAGGTGACCTGAAGAATGGATCATCGAGTCATTGACAATCTGCATGATTCATCAATTATCAACACAGTTCATCTAGTCTTTGCTGACCTTTCAGACAATTTGACAAGTCATCAGTGACTTCTGAGACAAGTCATCGAGTCAATTACACCTGCAAGAGAAGTCATCCAGTCAACAGAGACCTATTCCACAAGTCATAAAGTCACAAGTGAGGCGTGGTACGAGAAATGAAGTCTTCAGAGACCTTTGACACAAGTCATCACGTAAAAGATGACCTGCACCACCTCATTGAGTCGTTATTAACGTACAAAACAGGTAATCACATCATCTGTAACCTGCACACCCAGTCACGGAGTCCCTCTATCATGCAGATCTTGAGTTGTGATGAGCTCAAATACATGAAAAAAGAGTATAAACTGTTTGACCTTTATTTTGGATAAATTCTTTGCTGTAAATGGAAAATAAACTTTTATTTTACTGACATGGTAGAAACAGAGTTTTATAAACAATAAACGTGTTCATGTCTCGTAGGTAAAGTGCCATACTCTGGTATGTAGCAACGATTTAAAGTCAAATTTAGTGCAGAGCTAAAATCAATGGTGCCTTTCTGTTTGGTGTGCTTAACTGCAGCAGTGCATCGTGGGCCGTATGTCTATCATCTCAATGTTCGAGTCACTGCTGTTCGCAGTCTGAAGTGCCCACTGTTATGACAGAATGACCTTAACGAATGCCCTTGAGGTGCATGCGGTCCTCTCTTTACTGTCAGAAAAAAATGCATAATAACAATAATTCTTGTTATTATTAAGATTTTGAGAAAGAAAAATAAAACCTTTTTGCTCTGCTGGTCGATCATCTGATGTTTGGGACACGCTGAAGGGGCTTTTATTGTGAAATGTCCTGAGCACTAGTGAAAGGCTTTTATTGTGAAACATACTTGGTACAGGATTTAGGCCTTTATTGTGAAATGTCCTCAACACTGGGTATGAGCTTTTATTGTGAAATGTCCTATTTTGAAAACCAGCCTTGCACAGATTTAGGGTTAACCCTTCAGATGCTTTTGAAAGCTTTTTGTTGATCATAATTTCATTGATTCTGCAGAAAAGTCAAAAGTGAAGATGCAATCGGTAAAGTTTGTCTGATATTTACTCAAAAAAGCTGAACTCGTGTAATTAATGTTTGATTTTGGGCTGGCTGGATGGTCGGGGTGTTTGAGTGTGTTTACTTTTTAGATGTCTTTGGATCTGCACTGATGATGAACGCAAACATCATAAAACATTTTTAATATAAACTCTGAGAATGTAACGCAGCAGCCTGAACGTCCTGAACTAATGAAATGCTGTATTCTGATATTTTTACCAAAGCTTCAAAATGCCTTTCAAATTAAAATGTTTAATTTTTATTTAAAAAAATAAAATAAAATTATAAATATTCATATACATATATTAAAGATGAGCACGAAGACCAGCAGCTCATTCTTCCAAAGAGATTGAATGCAGTTGGTAGTGAGTGTTACTGATTGCATCTTTAAATGGAAGAATACAAAAATAATTCAATAACTAAATAAACTTATTTTAAAGACATTATGTTAAGGATAAAAAAACAGCTTTTTAATATTTAGATTTTTCGTGACTTGTTCTGTTTTTTGTTGCACTTCTTTAAACTTCCTCAGTTGCTGTTTAGTTTTATATTATGATGTAAAAAAACAGCAAACATGCTAACGTGCTAACATGCTAAAAAAGCTAATAAGCTAACATTAACATATGGACATCTGCAGATGGTAACTCTAACTTAAAATAAAATCAATAACTGATATTAATTGATCTGTATAATCAATCCTAGTGTGTGTCTGTAGAGTCAGTGGAGTGTATGTGGATGATGCTGAGTGTTTTTATAAAGCTTTTATATTTTTATTATTTATGATGATTTATGAGCTTTTGGAAGTTTCTGCTTACCTATGTGTTGTTGCTGTTAAATATTGATATGCATTTATATTTTACAAAAAGATTTTAAAAAGATTTGAACATAAAAACGTGTGTTAAACGTGCTCAATGAAAATATTCATGTGCATATTTTGTCACCTGTATGTTAAAAAAATCACCTTTGCTTAAAGTCTGAACCTGTAAATACACCTGAGAACATGTTTCTAATTAAATATTCAATCTGCTCTTTGGGTCCATCATTTATTTCTGATGATTAAAAGTGAGCATCCGATTGATTATTGGCCAATTTTAACACAGCATAGTTCATGGTCACCTGTACCTCAGTGATTCGAGGTGCGTCTCTGTATGGTTCACAGATCTGTGCTCATTTAAGTTCAGTTATTTCTGAGAAGGCTACTGAAATTTAATAAAAACAAGGAGATATTTTCGAGGGGCGATGTTCGAGCCTCAGTGTGGTAACTTCAAAATATCTCCGGGGCCCAGTTGTTCAAAGGTAATCTGAGTGGATTTTGGATAATGGATTGGATCAAATCTTGAAAATGGGTTGTTCAAAACCAAAAATGGATTCTGAGATCGGATAAGATCACGTAATCCAATCTTGGTTTTAACCTGGATTAAACCTTCAGTTTGTGTTGTCTAAAACTTTTTAGTAGGATTGGGATAACTTTGATCCAAAAAAAAATCAGGATTATTCTGATCCCAGCAGTTTGGTTGATTCAGGGTGGATTTCAGGAGCAAAATGTAATTTAAATCAAATTCTAACTGGTCAAATAAATAACATTCATCATGCAGGAGATACACATTTATTTATTTATATTTTTTCAACTGATTTTCAAACCATACAGTTGAAGTTATAGACTACACTAAACACCTGTAAGGTAGAAATAATATAATCCTCTGAAAAGCTGACAAGATCAAAGAAGTATTCAATTCTAACTGTAATTGGAAACGTAATATCAAGACACATCCAAAAATCCTTGTTAAAAAATAGTTTCTGACAATGGCATCCCTTACTGCATGTCCAGTCACGCTCTCATTCTGAGAGGAAGTTGCAGGTACGACTTGATTTTCAGCAGCTCAGGTGAATCATTGACCTCATCATAGAGAGGGACATGCTGCTTTGTAGAAATATTGTGCAGGACACTAAAAGCAAGTATTATGTTTCACGCTCCTTGGGGTTCAACTCCCAAGTAGTTGAAGCCTGCAGAGCGCCTCTTCAGAGCTCCATTTAAACGCTCAGTAGCACCTTGAGATCCTCCTCCTGAAAGCAAAGCTTGGTCATTCCTCAGATGAAGAAGGCTTAATGTGGGTGGTTTTTTTTTTTTAATGTTTAAAGGTTGAAATTTTAAGTTTGGATTTGAAGCACATGGCATGTATAGTGTCACTTTTTTTATTTTCTGTGGGACAGATATGGTCTGGCTGGTAAAAAGATATTGGAAATGGGGTATTTCTACTTTCTGTTTTCTTTTTTTTTTCTTAAAATAAATACACTTTAAGTGACCCCATGCTGGCTATTCTAACAGCTTTTTTACACACCTAGCAGCCTTCAGAGTGATATGAAGTCTAATTTAGAGCACTCATCCGGATTTGGTAATCTTGAAAAGTTTGGATCTGGATCAGACTGATCCAATCCAGCTTTGCTTTAAACAGCTGAGATAAAAGTAAGATGGATTACGTGATCCTGGATAGCAAAAAAAGGGGATTTCAAAATCTGGATAATTTTGATCCAGACTACACCTTTTGAACAACTGGGCCCAGTTTCCATCCTGGTTTAACTCTTCCATCTATCATATCCTCTCCCTCAGGTTTGTCCCTGTCGCTTACCTGCAGAGCGAAGGACAGAGACTACAGGTCAGGTCTGATGAGGATTTCAGTTGGTCCTTCAGAGTATCACCAGCTTCCATCCTGGTTTAACTCTTCCATTTATCATACCAGGGCTCTCAAGTCTCATGCATTCAGAGTGTGGCACGTATTTTAGCTTTTTTACACCGCTCTATATGCATTGGAACATGTAGCAAGACGGTCTGAGCATCACAGGTCAAGAGGAGCTTGACGCACCCCAGTCAGTGAGATCAACTACCCATCAGCCAATGGAAAAATAACATACAGCTACACATCAGCCAACCAGACAAAAGCACTGCTGTATCCAGGTAAGATACGGTTGATCTAACCACAGAGGATGCATACTGCACACTCACGACAGGAGTGCCTGATCACGAGTACAGCACGTTATCTCATCATTTGATTTTGTAGCCTACTGATTCATGAAATTACTTACTGTACAAAAGGGAAACAATGAGAGCTCATCTCAGCGTTTTATAACAGTTTGACAAGAACGCATGTGAACTTTAGCCAAGACAATCCTTGCTAATTGTAGCAGCTTCAGAACACACACCTACTTCACTCATGCTGGACTCAAACAGTTGAACAGAGTCCTAAAGGCCATTGAAATTCACTGTATAGCCTATTCAGTTTTGCTCATCAATCATAAACACACACACATTGAATTCAATAAATCATTTGCTCTAATTTGAAGTAGTTAACCTTTCTTTTGGTGTCTTTTTTGGGATTCACTTTCCAGTGTTAATTTTTAAAATACCAGTGGCATCAAACTTTTTCTTTTGTAATCCTTTATAAACTATCATATCCAAAGGCCTGCACATCGCTTCACAACTTTCTGATGGCTTTGAAGCTCTCAGGTGTTTCTGTTCTCCTAGACTCCAGATATGACAGCTGTGGAATCTCATCACCTGCTGCAGAAACAGACCTAATGTTCCTTGGAGTTATTTTATTCTGTCTTTACTTGTGTTATCTTATTTTACCTTATCTCAGCTAATGGACTTAGATGCTTTTCATCAGGCAAGGCAGGACACTGGTGACCTGATTGGTCAGACACAAACCACGGGCCTCTTATGAACATGAAAAATACCTGTGACCATGATATGGGATCCCACACTGTCATCCCTTTTCCAGTTTTCATCCCTTGATGCCTCCGATATCTCTGACCTTATCCGAAACTCCAAGCCCTCCACATCAGCTTGATCCCCTTCCCACAATCTTGCCTCTCCTCTCTGATCTCCTCATACCTGCCATCATTCACTCTCCACTGGCATTACTCCATCACTACTGTAAACTGCAGCTGTCTCTCCGATGCTGTAAAAACCTGGTTTGGATCCTAAAATCTTCAAGAACCTTCATCCTGTCTCTTACTTACCTTTCATCGCTTGAAAGAATTGTAGCCACCCTGATTCACTCACAGCTAACCCAAAACAGCCTCTATGAACCTTCCCAGTCTCCTCATTGCTGCTGACTCTGGCTTCCTTTCCATCCTCTTCGATCTGAGTACACCATTCAACACCATTGACAGACTCCGCCCCTCCCTCACCCCCACCCACCCACACTGCCTCCATCCTTCTCCATAGCCTTGTCACTTCCCTAAAGCAGCTCTCTTCTCTGTGGCCTCCCTCAAAAGTCCCACCATAAGCTCCAGCTGGTTCAAAACCTGGCTGCTGGCATGATCACTAGAGCCCTCATACCTATCACATATCTCCTCCTCTGTCCACCTCACTGCGCCCTCCTCCAGCCATGGCACCATGAGGAGCAGAGTTTTCAGCTGCTCATCCCTCAGCTCTGGAACTCTGACATTCGTAACTCAGGCTCTCTCCCTACCTTCAAATCACCCGTTCAAGACCGCTGAAACCACCCACTGAACATCGACTCCCTTCCCTCTTCAACTTCCTTTAAGGCAGCACTAAGTAAGATTCTGGCTTTTTAGCTCTCTAGGGGCCTCTATGGTCGTTGAGTGTAACTGCATGGTAACAAAAACAGAGCGCCTCACACCAACGTGCATTTGTTGACATACAGAGGGAGGAGAAGTGAGCTGACAGGACGTCCCGAGAGACAAATAAACCATGTGGACTGATAAGGTACAGTCTGATCATGTTTTTTAGTTTGTAGTTTTTTAGTGTGGAAGTGTTCCTACCATCCACATCCAAGTTACATATTGCCAGTGAAGGTGATACAGACCCCCTCAGACTATGACAGAGGTGTCATTCAACCTGTTGTAAGGTGATGTATCATCACAATGATTCTAGAAATATTATATTAGGGTGGAAAAACTACATAGTGTTGGTTTAACGGCTATTTTATTGTTTTGCTGATTTTTTGTTGTTTTTTTATTGTTGAATGTTTTAAAGTGTCATTGAGTGTCAAGAAAGGCAATAATAAAAAAACATCTTATATAATTATTATTATAATTATTATCATTATTAAAAAGTGTCAAAATTTAAATATTTTGGTTTTTCAATTTATCTTAGCAGTCCTCCAGTCTGTCCCCCTGCCTGCTCTCCTTAGTCCTTCAGTCTGTCCCTCTGCTGGCTCTCCTTAGTCCTCCAGTCTGTCCCCCTGCCTGCTCTCCTTAGTCCTTCAGTCTGTCCCGCTGCTGGCTCTCCTAAGTCCTTCAGTATGTCCCTCTGCTGGCTCTCCTTAGTCCTTCAGTCTGTCCCTCTGCTGGCTTTCCTTAGTTCTTCAGTCTGTCCCCCTGCTGGCTCTCCTTAGTCCTCCAGTCTGTCCCTCTGCTGGCTCTCCTTAGTCCTTCAGTCTGTCCCCTCTGCTGGCTCTCCTTAGTCCTCCAGTCTGTCCCTCTGCTGGCTTTCCTTAGTTCTTCAGTCTGTCCCCCTGCTGGCTCTCCTTAGTCCTTCAGTCTGGTCCCCCTGCCTGCTCTCCTTAGTCCTTCAGTCTGTCCCCCTGCTGGCTCTCCTTAGTCCTTCAGTCTGTCCCTCTGCTGGCTTTCCTTAGTTCTTCAGTCTGTCCCCCTGCTGGCTCTCCTTAGTCCTTCAGTATGTCCCTCTGCTGGCTCTCCTCAGGTCCTTCAGTATGTCCCTCTGCTGGCTCTCCTCAGGTCCTTCAGTATGTCCCTCTGCTGGCTCTCCTTAGTCCTCCAGTCTGTCCCTCTGCTGGCTCTCCTTAGTCCTCCAGTCTGTCCCTCTGCTGGCTCTCCTCAGGTCCTTCAGTATGTCCCTCTGCTGGCTCTCCTAAGGTCCTTCAGTATGTCCCTCTGCTGGCTCTCCTTAGTCCTTCAGTATGTCCCTCTGCTGGCTCTCCTTAGTCCTTCAGTATGTCCCTCTGCTGGCTCTCCTTAGTCCTTCAGTCTGTCCCCCTGCTGGCTCTCCTCGGGTCTTCAGTCTGTCCCTCTGCTGGCTCTCCTTAGTCCTTCAGTCCGTCCCTCTGCTGGCTCTCCTTAGTCCTTCAGTATGTCCCTCTGCTGGCTCTCCTTAGTCCTTCAGTCCGTCCCTGTGCTGGCTCTCCTCAGGTCCTTCAGTCCGTCCCTTTGCTGACTCTCCTTAGTCCTTCAGTCCGTCCCTCTGCTGGCTCTCCTCAGGTCCTTCAGTCCGTCCCCCTGCTGGCTCTCCTCGGGTCTTCAGTCTGTCCCTCTGCTGGCTCTCCTTAGTCCTTCAGTCCGTCCCTCTGCTGGCTCTCCTTAGTCCTTCAGTCTGTCCCCCTGCTAGCTCTCCTCGGGTCTTCAGTCCGTCCCTCTGCTGGCTCTCCTTAGTCCTTCAGTCCGTCCCTCTGCTGGCTCTCCTCGGGTCTTCAGTCCGTCCCTCTGCTGGCTCTCCTTAGTCCTTCAGTATGTCCCTCTGCTGGCTCTCCTTAGTCCTTCAGTCCGTCCCTCTGCTGGCTCTCCTCGGGTCTTCAGTCTGTCCCTCTGCTGGCTCTCCTTAGTCCTTCAGTATGTCCCTCTGCTGGCTCTCCTTAGTCCTTCAGTCTGTCCCTTTGCTGGCTTTCCTTAGTCCTTCAGTATGTCCCTCTGCTGGCTTTCCTTAGTCCTTCAGTATGTCCCTCTGCTGGCTCTCCTTAGTCCTTCAGTATGTCCCTCTGCTGGCTCTCCTTAGTCCTTCAGTCTGTCCCTCTGCTGGCTTTCCTTAGTCCTTCAGTCCGTCCCTCTGCTGGCTCTCCTTAGTCCTTCAGTATGTCCCTCTGCTGGCTCTCCTTAGTCCTTCAGTCTGTCCCTCTGCTGGCTCTCCTTAGTCCTTCAGTCCGTCCCTTTGCTGACTCTCCTCAGGTCCTTCAGTCTGTCCCTCTGCTGGCTCTCCTCGGGTCTTCAGTCTGTCCCTCTGCTGGCTCTCCTTAGTCCTTCAGTCTGTCCCTCTGCTGGCTCTCCTTAGTCCTTCAGTCCGTCCCTTTGCTGACTCTCCTCAGGTCCTTCAGTCCGTCCCTCTGCTGGCTCTCCTCGGGTCTTCAGTCTGTCCCTCTGCTGGCTCTCCTTAGTCCTTCAGTCTGTCCCTCTGCTGGCTCTCCTCAGGTCCTTCAGTATGTCCCTCTGCTGGCTCTCCTCAGGTCCTTCAGTATGTCCCTCTGCTGGCTCTCCTTAGTCCTTCAGTCTGTCCCTCTGCTGGCTCTCCTCGGGTCTTCAGTCTGTCCCTCTGCTGGCTCTCCTTAGTCCTTCAGTCTGTCCCTCTGCTGGCTCTCCTTAGTCCTTCAGTCCGTCCCTTTGCTGACTCTCCTCAGGTCCTTCAGTCCGTCCCTCTGCTGGCTCTCCTCGGGTCTTCAGTCTGTCCCTCTGCTGGCTCTCCTTAGTCCTTCAGTCCGTCCCTCTGCTGGCTCTCCTCAGGTCCTTCAGTCTGTCCCTCTGCTGGCTCTCCTTAGTCCTTCAGTCTGTCCCCCTGCTGGCTCTCTTCAGTCTCTCCAGTCTTTGGTCAGTGCAGGTCGTCATGGAGCTGGATCGTAACCTTCTGTTTTTCTTTCTTTGTCTTTTCCATGTCTCTTTATTCCTTGACTTTTGTCCACCTGACTGTCGCTGTAACCATGAGCAAAGCAGTGTGTCCTGTTTTGGAGCCGACGTCCTGCCACTTTTCCACCGCAGCACGCAAGAAGTGTGAGTGTGAACGAGAGAGAGGAATCATGACATAAAGATATGTTTGAAGATTTCTTTTTCAATATTAAAATAAAATCAGTTATTTAAAATGATTAATAATCTGTCTGAACTTCATCATTTAAAATTTTAATCTTAATGATTTCTTTGAATATGATAGATTCATTTCCATCTTATATGATAATTATGCCTTTAGGCAGCAGTCATATATTTTTTAAATGTTATAAAAAATATTTACATGGAATCAACATTTTAAAAACCCTTTAAAAAATCTTTAATTTAGATAAATGTGTACAATAAGAAAACATAACCAATTCAATCATAGATTCTTAAATGAAATCGAAATATTCAAACAAAAATTTTAAATGATGTCTGTTTGTCTTCTTTCCAATGATTATTTAATTTTGGTCTAATTTTGGTTGATTAAAATAATTTGATTGTATTAAATACTTATTCATTCCAAACTTTAAACAACTTTTTAATGAAGCAATTATTGTTGTTGTCATTGTTTTTTGGTACTGGGGTTTTATTACCATTATTTTTATATATATATTGTTTCTATTATTATCATCACTATAATTTGTTGGTTGTTATTGTCATGATTTTTCTTGGTTGCTTGTTTGTTTTTTTAGGTGGCTGGTTGGATCTAAACTCTCTATTATTCCTCAGAATGCTTTCTTTAATCTAACCTACATTTCTCACATGTGAGTCCTTTTTTTAATTTAAAACATTTTTGTCTCTGTAACATCAATATTTACAATAAAGAAATTCATCCAGGTTTACTTATCTCAATATGTGTAATTATTGTCCTTAAAGCAGGTTTATTCAAGAGATTTGAGACTTCACTTGTTTGTTCAAAATGAATATTCTAAATTAATTGCCGTGTTTTTCTTGGTTTTTTATTTTCTAGATTTATCTGTGATGATGAAAATGTAAGATTCCTGGAGAAACATTCATTTTACAACCTGAGCACTGTGACACACATGTAGGTAACATAAAATCAACAAATAAATAACAATCAGTGATTATTGATTATTGAACCTTCATGACCAGACTCACACTAAAGCTAATGATCCATTAACAGGATGCACACATGTATATAAAGCTTTGATTAACTGGTTCTGGATTTTATGTCATTTGTTGATTTTTGGTTTTGATTATTTGACATTAAATGGTTAATGACCTGTTTGTGTGTTTGTGTCTCAGTCAGCTCTCTGGAATCAAAACCTTGACTCACATCGATCACGAGGCGTTCAAGGACCTGCCCAAACTGAAGTACCTGTGAGATCATCTTATTTATTTATTTGTTTATTTATCAGTTTATCTACATTGATGTTCTTGATTATGTTCTATCAATATCAATATTAATTCATCCTGCTCTCAATTCATTAATTTGTTTATTAATGAAAATTAATTATAAATTGAAAATAATTGTTTATCATTTTATCAGAAGAGTTTATTTATCTATGTTTATGCTGATTTAATTTACAAACAATTCTTTACAGAATTTATTTACAAAACTGTATTTAACAACTAACACATTAGCATATTTGTTCATTGTTAATAAATGCTCATCAATAAATGTATTAATGAATAATTTTTAAAAAATTCTATTTATATACATCTATATTTATCCATCTATTTATTTATTTATTAACTCATTATTTTTGTTTATTTGAAGAAAGAAGATTTGAAGTTTTTTGGGTTTACAAAGTTTGGACATGTATGTATAATCACTAGTTTAACACACAAGTGAGAGAAAAACTGATTGAAAATCTGAGAATAATGACAAATCAAAATAAATAGTTTTATTAAACATATTCATCAAACACACACACACACAAATATATATATACATATATATATACATCCAGAAAGATTTTTTGTATTTCATTTGTAGAATATTTTTTGTTTGCAGAGGGATCTCAAACACTGGCCTGACATCTTTTCCTGACCTTCAGCACATTCATTCCATCCAGCAGGATTTTATTCTGTATTTAACTTTTTAAAATAATTATCTTTAAATATTTCAATGGTTTTAATTTCTTTGTCATTATCATGATTTACACTTTAATGGTCAAAAATCTAATACTTCCAACAGGGAGATCGTGGAGAACATTTTCTTACAAGTGATTCCTGCAAACTCTTTCACCGGGATATCAGAAAACCCTCTCACACTGTAAGATTGATTTATCTATTTAATTATTTACTTGTCTGTTTATTAATTAAACTATATCTATTTATCCATTTCTTTCCAATTTATTTACCTCATTAATTTGATTAAACAAAACAATAAAGCTCATTTAGTGGGATATCAGAAAACCCTCTCACTCTGTAAGACTGATTTATCTATTCATTTATCTAGTTGTCTATTCATTAATTAAAAATATACTGAAACTAGTGATGCACAATATTATCGGTTAACTATCAGTATAAGCCAATTTCAGCCAAAAAAATAAAGTATCAGCATTGGCCGATATTGAAATTTTTGCAGATATTTACAGTTGTTATGTTGGCCACACATATCAGCTGGAACATCGGTAAAGTACACAAATGTACAATATTGATGCTCCTTCTCATCACTGCATGGGTACAGTTGAAAATCAAGGGTTTCATTTTTAGACTTAAATGATGTTTTTCTTGTTTAACATCTGTTCCTCGCAAAAATATACTGTAACGCTGAAAGAAACAAGTCTATAGTACAGAGCTTGTGCTCTTGACCAAAATATCGTTTTTGGCAATAATGAATTAAAAATATCGACAAAAATCCAACATCGTTCATCCCTAATTAAAACTGTACAAAAGAAGATCCCAAAAACCCTCTCACCATGTAAGATTTATGTATTCATATCTATATTTATTTAATCATCCATTTGTCTATGTATTTATTTATTTATTTATTTAATAATATAGTTATTTATTGATTTCATACGAAATATAATTCTGTCTTCTTTGTCTTTGTGTATATATATGTATATACATACATATATATATATATATATATATATATATATATATATATATATATATATATATATATATATATATATATATTTATAAAATATATATGTATTTGACTGTCATAAACTGTTTGATTGAGGTTAATACAAACAACAATAAAAGAAAGTAATCCGTTTGTTTTACATAATTAAAGTGTAAATGGTATATTGCTTGTTTTCAGACTGTTGAACAGTAACGGTGTGACGGAGATCCAGCGGTTCGCCTTCAATGGGAGCGGCCTGGAGGAAGTGTAAGTTATTTTCAGAGTTAAGATGGGGTCACACAGCAGCATGAGGGATTTTAATACACTTCTCATTTTAAAAAGTCAAATTTGACTCAGTTTAGTCTATTTGGATTTTTCAGGTCTCTTCACGGCAACATGGCTCTACGCCGAATTGATGAGTTTGCTTTT
Organism: Cetoscarus ocellatus; assembly: GCA_037902135.1. NCBI lineage: Eukaryota > Metazoa > Chordata > Actinopteri > Labriformes > Labridae > Cetoscarus > Cetoscarus ocellatus. Next base: position 190,154 of record JBAMNC010002126.1, read on the forward strand.
CATGGAGTCTCTGAGGGTCCGAAACTCCTGTGAGGAGCCCAAACTCACCTGATCACTCTAAAGACGATTGTTTTTAAGAGCTCGGCTCACCTGAGGGGTGTTTCACCAAAGTGGAATTAAGACAGCCAGGATTATCAACTAAAGCCAGGCTTGACTAAGTCCACTCTGATTGTGGTTTAATGTGTTTCACGAAGGCCAGTCCAGGCTGAGGTGGAGCAGCTCGGTCAAACAGTTGTAACTAATTCAGATAACTGCATGTTCACAGCTTTCTCCAAAAGAGCACGAGGTACATCACAGGTATACTGATGGAAACAGGGAAGACGCATGCGCAGACTGAGCTCCAAATGAAAAAACAGCTTCAGATGGAAACTTATCAGGAAGTCAAACACGTCAAATTTCCATGAAAAAGAAATACAGCTGCTGCAATAAAGGAGCGAGGAAGTGTGGGAGGTAAAATCAGACCATCTGAATGCGTGAGCAGCCTAAAGTATACATCCACTAACCAAAGAGTATTTACAGCGCAAATCCATACATATTAATCTTGAAAAGAACCAATGAGAGATGAAAGAACATACATTGGCATCACAATTAAATACAGCCTATAATGACAGAAAGAAAGGAAGTGTCCTAATTATTACAAGAAGTTTCATGATGTACACATAAGCCTAAAATTAAAAAATAAATAAATATACAGGGGTGGTCCTAGAAATTTGGGGCCCCATGAAAAGATATCAGATTGAGACCTATTACAATCCAGAACTGCCCAATTTCTCAGCACAAACATCTTTGGAGAAAACTGTTAAATACATACGACGGTACGTATATATTTTAAATACACCACTTAAAATTATTATAGTCTATTTATGTTGTTAGAAGACATAAATAAGTTCCAAACAGTGGAGAAAACACTCTTCAGATGAAATTAGAGAATAAATGGTGAATGAAACAAGAAACTAAACAAAACTCTCTGGCATTTGGACCATTTTAAGCATTTAAAATGTATTTATGTATCATAAAATTAGTCTTTAAAATATTTAAAACTTTTGAAGATCATACATTTGTCTTACTGTATAACCTATGTTTTCTAAATTGTAGAATACTTTAATATGCTGTTTGTTTTTTTGTTTTTTTTAAGACAACTGCTGTTTCATGAGTGTTAACAGAGGCAAAAGATGCCTGAATTTGACATTTCTTGCTATTAAAAACAATGATGCCTGTTTGTTTTTTTTTTTTATTACTGTATGTGAGAAAAGACCCAAAGCTATGGAAAACATTTAAAGATCTGTTAGGAAATAAAAAATGATAACCTAATGTGAACTGAAAACTATCATGATAATTAATTATGATGAAATCTGAACACAAGGTTTTGTTTTGTTTTGTATAGTGGTGTCAGGTTCATTTTTATGAAATCTTCTTTGTCCGTTAAAGTGTAAATTAAATCTCATTTTCTAATAGAGGGAAGTTAGGACGTTTTATAATGTACATTTGTACATTTTATTGTTTTCTTTTGCTCCGTTTCATTTAAGATTAGACTTTTTTGTATTCGATTGCTTTCAATGAATGAAATAAATGGTTCAAATACATACATATACAGAGGGATGTGAGGGACTAAACTGATCTGCTTGTGTATCATATTCATGACTGATTGATCAAAAACACCTTTTCTCTTTTGTTAAACATGTGCAATCATCTCACAGCCTCAATAATATAATGTTCATCTTATTAACAGAAGCATACCAATATTCCTCTTCTAATAACAATCAGATTCAAAGTCCTCAGAATATTTGTCCTTGTTATCAAAAATCTAAACAGAACTAGTTTATATTAATTAGATTAAAACCTAAAACAAAATACACAAAAATGTGATTTGTCTCTGCTTTTGGTTTAAATCCTATTTTTATTTTTTATCCTCATTTTAAAGTGTCTCTGACTTCTTTGAAAAACATGTTAAATGAAATGTGTTATTATAAATATTATCATTCCTATACCTCTTATAGTCATTATCATTACTATAACTGTAAGAAACATACTGGTTTTAGATGAGAAAGCTGCTGACTGAACAGAAGGATTAATTAATCCTGCTGATTGAACAGCTGGATTAGTTAAGCCTGCCTGTTAGCCTGCTTAGGAGCAGGCTAGCTGCACAGACTAAATCTCCATGGTAACTTATGTGCCTCCACTTTCATGAAACCAAATCACAGCTAAATTCATCCTGGATAACTAGAAAATCTTGGCTTAATCCTCTATCTAGGTTTTGTGAAATACCCCTCTGTTTGTTTATGTATGTTTGTTTATTTGTGTATTTGTTAATTTGTGTGTTTGTCTATGTGTTTGTTTGTGTGCTTGTGTCCCCTCGCTGTCCGCACAAATAACCTCGTCCTCTTCAAATGTTTGCAGGGACCTCTCTGAGACGTCGGTGGGCTCGCTGCCCTCTGTGGGGTTGGAGAACGTTGAAAAGCTTCTTCTGAGAAACACTTGGAGCCTGAGGGCCCTGCCCCCCCTCGGGGCCTTCACCCACTTACAGAGCGCTGAATTGACGTTCCCCAGCCACTGCTGCGGCCTCACAATGCTCCACAGGCTGAGGAGGTGCGTTCAAGTGTGTCGAGGACTCACAAATATGTTCCCACCAAACCATCTTTTTTTAGCACAACTGTCCTTTTGATTCAGCCAACAAAAACAGCCAAAATAATTCTCTACTGGGTCATTATTTCACTATTTATAAAGATAGACAGACAGACAGACAGACAGACAGATAGATAGATAGATAGGTAGATAGATAGATAGATAGATAAATGTATTTTATTGATCCCATACTATACGCAGCTGATCTAAACACTTTAGTAACTAACTAACATCTAAACACTAAAAGGAGACTGAGGATCTAAACTAAATACAATATACCTTAATACAATAAATAGGGCAATAGGAGTCCACTATTGCCAGAAACAAAAAACGCTTGCTATAAACAAGGCAGAGTTAAGTCGCAGGGGTCAAAGTGCACCATCATTACTGAACAGTCAGAGTGAATCTTCTCTTCTTGACAGCGGTGAGCTGTTGTTCAGGCTTATGGCTCTGGTAAGGACCTCCTGTACCTGTCCTTTAGACAGCAGAGCTGCACCAGTCTGGAGGAGAAGGTGCTCTGCTGTCTCTCTAGCAGGTGGTGCAGAGGATTATCCATCATGTTTAACTCACTAACTAACTTTTTTTGTCTTTTTGTGTCTTGCCTCACTCACGAGTCCATGACAAGCAGATAGACACCATTCCTTTGACTGTGCATCCAGTAACAAGAAAGAGATGGCCAAAGCTCGCCTACTGCTAGTTAGCTTAGCTCAAACACTGGGAGTCAATGGGAAGTGTTAGCCTGCCTCTGCCTACAGTCATTTGATAAACTCTTCAGCAACTCTTAATGGTCATGAGTGTCTGTTGTGACTCATTTTTTACTGCGTTATGTTACATTATCTTCTATTATTATCTTATTATCTTCTTCAGCTGGTAAACAGAGGCTTTGTTTTGTTGATCTTCTTACAAGCACATCTGTGGTGGTTTTCAATAGACATGTGACGTTCGCAAACAAGTCGAGTCTTTTGAACAGCTCTTTCAAGTGAACCATGCAGTTGTGAGTGGGCTGTTTGTTTGTGAGCCATTCTTAAATGCAAAATGCCTGAAAATTTAAAAATGGCTCCCTAACGAACAGCTCACTCACAACTGCAAATCGGTTTTCATCGTTCACTTAAAAGAGCTGTTCAAAAGACTTGACTACTTCACGGACGTCACATCTCTAGGCCAAACTATGGAAGTAGGTCATCAAAACAAAGCCTCTGTTTATGAGTAGAACAAGACAATACGATGACAGTAGAAGATAACGTAAGACAACGCGGTAAAAAAAAACGAGTCATAACAAGCTGTAGGCAGAGGTCTGCGAGCTATACCCATTGGCTTTCAGTGTTTGAGCTAAGCTAATTAGTGGTGGGCGAGTTCTGGCCATCTCTTGTTACTGGATGCATAGTCGAAAGAATGGTGTCGATCTGTTTGTCATGGACTCGGGAGCGAGGAAAGTCACTGTCACTCGCTTTAACAGTTTGACAAGTGTCCTCCTCTCCACCACCACCAGGAACGGGTCTAGCTGGCAACCAATCACAGAGCTGGCTTTTCGATAAGTTTTCCAGCCTGTTCATGTTATATTAATTAATAACATTAATAATTATATTAAACAACTAATTAAAACTTTTGTCATAACCTAATCGTTATCTCCATCTAGGTCTTAAACAGGAAGTAGCTCCTGTCCAGGGATTGTTTTAAAAACTTCTGAGTCTTTTTTAAGAAGATGTTGATGAATACTGTCTCCTGGTCTCCATTGATCTGAATGACAGTTCACAGTAAAATCATTCAATAATTATGAATGTTTTCCTCTGTTGTTCTAAAGAGACTATGAGGAGCTCATCTGCAGCCTGAACTGGACAGATGTTGGGGACATGCCAGAATTCTCATCAGGGTTTTTTGGAAGAAATAATCAGCTGTCTGACAATACCGTCTCTGATTCATCCACCGCCGTCAGTTTCAGCCATAACCATCACAGCGGTGGTTTCTGTCCTTCTGAGGCGTCTGATTGTTTTTACGTGGATTTACCCGTGGATCACCTCAGCAAAGGTTTTGGTGCCTCTCTTTGTACCGATGGCCTCACAGACCAACCCCTCTGCATGCCACTCCCAGACGCCCTTAACCCTTGTGAGGACATGATGAGTCGAGGTTTTCTGAAGGTCCTGGTCTGGCTGGTCAGTCTGTCGGCCATCTTGACGAACCTGCTGGTGCTGTTCATCCTACTGACCAGCCGTCAGAAGATCAGCATCACTCGTTTCCTCATTGGTCACTTGGCTTTTGCAGACTTGTGTATGGGGATGTACTTACTTCTCATTGCCTCAGTCGATCTCTACACCCGTTCACATTATCACCACTATGCCATCGCATGGCAGACAGGAGGCGGCTGCAAGCTAGCAGGGATTTTATCTGTGTTTGCCAGCGAGTTATCCGTGTACACGTTGACTTTAATCAGCCTCCAACGCTGGCACGCCATTTTCTTCACCATGAGGCCGGACAGAAAGTTCCGTTTCCGCCACGCAGTGATGCTGATGCTGATTGGCTGGTTCCTGTGCACAACGCTCGCGATGCTTCCTGTTGTAGGTGTGAGCAGCTACCACAGGGTGAGCATATGTTTGCCCATGGACACGGAGACAGCGGCCGCTCAGGCCTACGTGGTCTCCATCCTCTCAGCCAATGTCTTTGCCTTCATTGTGGTGTGTCTTTGTTACCTGCACATCTACTTCATGGTGCACAATCCTCAGCACCTGTCCAGCAGGTGTGATCGCAGCATGGCCAAGCGAATGGCCGTACTCATCTTTACCAACTTCCTGTGCCTGGTGCCCATCTGCTTCTATGGACTCTCTGCAGCGCTGCACCACCCGCTGATGACTCTCACAGACTCAAAGGTGGGTTATGACTTTACTTATTGAATAATTTAAATATTTTTATTCATATATTTACACTCAAAGGTAAGAGATATCTTTGTGATAGTGACAGTCTTTCTTTTTTGCATTTTTTTTAGTTCTATCTGGGAAATCATACATTTTCCATTTTACAAATGCATAAATCCTCACACACAAGTCCATAATGGATATTTAATACAAGAACAATGCTCTAATTGAGACATCACTCTGTGTCTCAGCAGAGCTTTGTTTTCCAGCTACTACTCTCCCTTACATTTTTTTAAGAAAACAAAACAACTCAAACATGAACAAAGGATGTCAAACTCACTTACTTATCAGATCTAAATACGTTCACATCACAGTTTCTTCAGTAGTCAGAGGAAAATAGAAATTCAGCAGTTGTTAAAGCAAATCTGGTTTCCGTGGGCCAAAGAACTTAGCCCAAAATGTTTCTGACTGCGTTTTAATAGAGAAAGTTAGTCTCTCCATAATGTATATTCAATGAATGATTTTAAACCAGTCCTCTATTGCTGGATAATTAAAATATTTGATTAGAATTCTAAATAAATTAATTCATGTCTTCCGTCATGTATGAAATAAAATTAGAGACATACATCTGCAGGTGATTAAAATTTGTTGCTGTTGTGTTTTTTAAAATCAAAATCATCAAATCATGTATGTAGTGTTATAGGAGCCATGATTAATCTACTGGTGATTATGAGATGGACAGTCTGCTTTTTCATTGATTATTTAATGGACAATGTTGGTATTTTACATTTCACGTCATTTCTTTGGGCGTCAGTGGCGCAGTTGGATAGTGCGCTTGATCGGTGATCGGGGGGTTGTAGGTTCAAGCCTCTGAGCTACACGTGGCAATGTGCCATTAGTGGACGTGTTGAGGGTGATCTACTATGACTGCGTGCGCAATTGATAACAGGCACAAAAGTGGTGTGACCGCCTCCTTTAAATGAGGATTTTGCGTGTGCTACCGGCTGTCACCATAGAGAGTTTGGGAGAGCAGAGTGGCTGTAAACGAAAAATGAAGTTTGAAGTCATGGAGTTTGAGACAAATAAACACAATGGTGAACTCCAGCAGAGACATCTCTGCGTTGCCAGAAGAAACACGATTTAGGAGGCCGTCTGTGAAGCTCCAAACTGGCATTGCTGGACAGACGATATGTCTCTACTATTTTTTTTGCTGACCAGAGGTTGCGGTAACCTTTTTCACTGTCTGTCATTTTGGCGGAGAAGGTTGTCACTTTTCCCTCATGCCATATTTTTATTCGTCATTTTTGATTTCCTTTTCTGATTCCAATTAAACATAATCTAAATGACAGCATTCACATAGTTACACTCAGTGTGCAAAATACTGTCAATAATGTTGTCCAATAATAATCCAAAACACATCTGAGAAAAATACTGCAGCAGGCTGTGGCAACAAGAGTCGCTCACTCTTCGCTCACTGAAACAAGATGTGTAACACAGTCAGCTCTGAGTGACAAACGGAGTGATTCTGGCTATGAAGGGGATCTTTTTTACATGGGTTAAGTGACCTCCACGATGTACTAAGAACACAAAACAGAGAGGGTTTACTTTATGTGTGTGTCTGCATGAGTATGATGGCACACTGGATTGTCCCTCTTTATTCAGTCCTTCAGAATGACAGACAGCCTCCAAATCTCTCTGTCATTCATCAAAAAATTCAGTCAGTGATAGAAAATTTTTGGTTAAGATATACAAACATGTTGACATGCACACGAAAGATTCTCTCTCTCCATCGTCAGCCCTCTGTTCATAATGTGTGCCAGTTTGCACCTGCCTTTCAAACGTGTTAAATTTAGACACAATAACACAGAGCGCAATCAGTTTCGGGTTTGATAAATCACATTGTGGGTTAGGGTTTGGGTTGTTCATGAAGGCAAACGTGCTGAATGAACTTCGCATGCTACTATGTTCATCTGACAGACGCAATCCTTGTTGCACCAGGTTAGTAGATCAGCTTTGTGCGCACTATCAAGTTTGCACGTGTTTTAGTACATGCAGACCTTTAGTAGATCAGACCCTAAGTTTGACCAAACTGGCAGCTTAAGTAGGGCTTAGGTGGCTCAGTCTGATAGTGCGCTTGGTCAGTGATTGGAAGGTTTCCGGTTCAAGCCCAACTGTGGCTGACACATGGCGATGTGTCCTTGGGCAAGGCACTCAACCCCAGGTTGCTCCCACTGCTGCATCAGTGGCAGGTAAATGAGTTTGATTTTTTTTTTATTTAAAAAGAAAAAAGTATACAGGAACAGTGTACAGGAGGAAACATAAAACTGTGATGAGTTTGAAAATGCGTGGATGTGTTTGTTGATACTGATGGATGACTGACATAGAAACTCAAGCCATCAGTGAGTGAATGTGAGAGTGAATGGGTGTGAATGTGTCGGTGTGACCTGCGGTGTAAAGCTGTTTTGAGTTTGAGAGGCTAGAAAAGAGCTAAATAAGCTCAAGTCCATTTATTCTTTACTACAGAGGGACATTGGCAGAAAAAAAATAATCATAAGGTTCTCATGCACACGTGAAATTTTCAAAATGAAACAATGTAGTTACAAACCTGACCCCTCTTTTATAATCACTGTCATGAAGACTGTGACCTTCAACCTCGTTTTCCTCAAAACGAGCCGTCCTCTGAACCAGGCAACTTCAGCAGGTCTCATTACGCAGGCAGTGCTGGTTCAACAGCGTAGGGACATCAACAAATTACCATAGTGTAGGAATGCTGTGAAAGAAAATTAAACAACTTCACTATGAAGAGATGTAACATCTTCAGAAACACAGTACACATAAATGACCTGATGCTATTCATTCTCCATGTCACAATTTGAAAAATTGTGAATTAAAATATTTTACAGGATTTTTTGATTGAAAATAAAGCCAATGCCATCAAATTTATGAGTCTAAATGATGGTAAAATATGAATGTTGAAAGTCTGAATCTGTGAATGTCTTTCTAACTTTACCAAAGTAATAGACTGCTGGTGTCCTGTGCACGCCTGCAGTTTGTACAAACAGGGAACTACCTGGTATACACACAAAACTTGTTTGTGCTCACAAGAAAGTTTCTTGTGTACACCAGATAGTTTTGCGTAGACACGAGAAAGTTCCCCATGTGCATGGGAAACTTATGATTTATTTTTTCTGCCAAGGGGCTCTGTAATTTACAGATAGGACTCATCATCTATCTTTTTTAAAAAAGACTGAACATATTCACTTGTTTTACATGTAAATGTAATGAATCACATCTAAAATAAAATTAGAGCCATGATTTGAGAACTGTTGATTCCAATATTTAATTGGATAATTTTATCTGAAGAAACAAAAGTCTCTTTAAAAGAGGTAAATCAAAGATTGGCCCCTGCAGTTGAATCAGAAGTGGACACTTGGCTCTGATATTGTTTATATTTAAGTTACATATTTCTTATGTCTTTATATTTTTTTTTTGTATTTTTTGATAGATTTAAAATCTGCACACAGCATTAATAATCATTCCATGCTGGTGCCTACAGGTCCTCCTGGTCCTTTTCTACCCCCTTAACTCATGCGCTCATCCCTTCTTTTACACCATCCTGACCAAAGCGTTCCTCAAGGACGTCCTGGTGTTTCTGGGTCGTCTGGGTATCTGTCAGCAGAGGGTCCACTTTCATCGTAGCAAGTATAACTCTCCACATTGACTGAGAGTCCACCCCAAAGGCAACCTGAAACACCACAAACCACCAAACAGGATCCAGGGTCTCCAAAGTACTTCTACCAAAAACCACATGCTGAAGAAAAACCATGAAACAGGAACCACAGAATTAAAGGAGGTTCTGTAAGGAGCTGAAAATAACCGATCAACCAGAAGGACACACATCATCACAACTGCCGATTTAAACAATGAGCTTTTTCTAAAATTATTGTTCCTTATGTTGTTTTGAGAAAAATGTATGCTTTGTCCAAAAATAAGAATAAATGTATATCTGAGGGTAAATTGTTTTTAGTTCTGTTTGGAATAAAAATGTTTAAATTAGTCTTAAACTGTAAAAAACAATCAGAGATGTTTAAGTCAACTATAAAAGAATTTAGATAAATAAACTTCAGACACATAATTAAATAAAAGATAAGGAAAGGAGGTTTTTACCAAGATGAACCCACCAATACATCATGGACATCATGTAGAGACGTAAACCTAGCTCTACCCCACTAATTTGCATTTCAGTGTCATCCCCAAGTTTAGGACAGTGGTTTGCAATTAAGTGTGGTCTAGGGCCAAAGTTGGTATATATAGAGATGATTATTTTTTAAAAAAATGCTACCCCCGTTTTCTTACAGTAAAGAGTTTTAGTTGATTTTGCCTTTACAAGCATTGAATAATGTATAAAGGGGATAGAGAGAGAGAGAGAGAGAGCGCTGGGCCGATCCGCACTTGGTGTCTCCATTACTCACAGAATAAGAGACAAAAAAACATGAATCATACGTCTTTACGCTGTTTGTAAAGACAGTGAACCAAAATCTTTAATGGGATTTATCAGGCAGAAATAAAAGTTTTCAGGACACCCAAAGTCATATTTTTATTAATTTATTAGATTATTGAGGAAAATTCATGAAGAAGGCAGCTTTTAACAGCTCTCCTTAAGAAATAGACAAACAACTCACAGCAAAGGTTCATACAGCTGGGCTAGGACCTTCAACTTTACACTCTGTCTTTACATTACATTGGGTTTACTAATTTTACCAACGTAAAGTTTGAGTTTAAGCGGCCAGGCCGTCCTCACACTTTCCTTGTCTTGGACCTCAGCAAAAAAAAAAAAGGACACTCCTCACTATTTCAGTATTGAACCATTCATGGCATTAAATGATCAACCTTAAACCATGACTCTTAAGTTTTTAATACTAATGTATCTCTTCATTTTTGAATCCATGCATTCTTAAGCAGAAAGAGTTTGGATTCTTGAGTTTCAGCTGGAGCAGATATCATACCCTGACCACTCCATCAGAGCCAAATGTCAGGAGCTGTTCATCCTCCAGAGCAAATGGCTGGACCTTTCCAGCGTGACAGTTTCGTCCCTCCTTACGACAAATCTCCACCTTGATGGCGTTTCCATCCCACATCAGCGAGTTTCCCCAGTCTGAGCCTGATACAACCTGACAGGAGACAAGAGTCATAAATATTCATCACCTCCTGAATCTGACAGTTTTATGTATACAGATTTTTATCTTGCCCACTGTCTTTGAAGAGGATTAAAACAGCACAAACACAAGCACTCTGCTGTATCACACATTCAGATTTTTGTATGAATGTTGGAGACCTAAACCACTGACAGCCATCCTCTGTTATGATAAGTCTCCTGTGTCTCTGGTGTTTCCAGTGTTGTAGTTCGTCTAAGTGACTTTGATTTGTACTTTGAGTTTAGCCTCTAGTGTTTTCTTTCTTTGCTTTAGCCTGTTTTTACTTTGCTACTTTTGTAAGAGATTTTGTTTTGTACTCTGACTTTTTGTAAAGGATCAGGTTTTGTTTTTTTGATCCTTTTTTAGTTTATAATAAAGTCTTTTTTGTTTTTCTGCATTTGGGTTTTTCTTCTTGAATTTTTCTTACTTTACTTTGATTACACATCCTGACATCCTCTGTGCATCCAACCTCTTAAACTCTGCTCATAATTTTGAAAGGACAGCCGTTTTTGCTCAGTATGGTAACAAAAAACCCTGATCTTGAGGGTATGACAGAAGGACTTTGTGCCCACCTATGATCTATGGGTGGGCGAGATGGCCAGTATTCTGCATCTGGAGAGACTGAGAATACAGGAGGACAGATGAAGTGTGTTTGATAAGACTCGTCAGCTTTCACTGGACTTTGTTATAACAACTGATTTGTGGTAATAAGTGCTTAATATTTGCGATCATGTCTAAACTGTAGACGATACTACTCTCATTTTCTTTAAGTTACTTGCATGTATTTATTCATAAATACAATGACTGACAATTTTTTAGGCCATCTGTCATAAAAATGAGAACTTGGTTTTAGAAATCCTTCAAGAACTTGTGTAAAAATGAGAATGGTTTTGTTACTGGACATACATTTTGAAGAGGAATGAGGAATTTAAAACTAAATTCACTTTTTTATACCAAATCTGAGTTGGTTCACTGGGCTTCTCTGAGGAGTCAGAAATAAATCAGGCACACATTCAACCTTCAAACTAATTTTCTCGTTCAGAAATGCAAATAACTATAAACTGTCATCTTAAGAAATAATAATGTGCTTTACTGGTCTTTCAGAATTTTTAAAAAACGGAAGAAGTTCCACATATCCCTCAATATCAGTTGCTGCAGTTTTCCCAAAATGGCCCATCAGCCCTCGTAACTTCAGGCCAATGACTGTGCTCACCATTTTCCAGAACCTGATTGAGAGAGTACAAGTTTTTACGTCATATTTTACAAGCAGATTTGTGCCAAAATGTCTTATTGACTTTTTCTGGCCTAAGAGAAGTTGTTTCTCCACTTCATGGCCAAATTCTGAGAAGAAAATTGTTTTCAACAAAGAAAAAGTCCCCCTCGTAACCATAAATCAGTGAGATCACCAGTCTCAACAATATTTCAGGATTTACTGAGCATTCATTTCTCATTTTACTTGATGTGATGTGATCCTGACGATGTGAGCAGTTCTGGGTTGTATGGGGAGAAGCTGACTCTGTAGACCTCCTGTGAAGTGGCCTTACAGCTCAGTATCACCTCCTCTCTCCTCCAGTCCCACAGGGTCAACATGTAATCTGGATCACTACCAACACCGGCCAGCAGACTCCCATCTTTGTTAAAATCCACAAAGCTGTATGCTCGTGCTGTGCCGCCTGAAGACATATAGGTTAAAAAGTTATCATAGATTAAATATCAGCAGAAGGACTTAAAGGAAAGGATAAAATAACTGAAATCATTCAGGTCAGTTTTACCTCTGAGGATGCAGTGAAGTTGTAAAGAAGGATATTGATAGATTATAATGTTGGTCTGGATTCCCTTCTCTGCCAAAGCAAAGTATTCTTTGCTGGGATGTGCCTTAAAATGCACAAATATATACACACAAAACAAAGCCTTTTGGAGACCTAAGTGTTTTCTGTAACCTCTGGTGAGTTCACCTCTTATTTTCAATTTCAGCTCATTCACTGGACTTGAAGTGCTTCAATTTCACTAACACTGAAAGAATGGGGCTGTTCTACACTTTGGACCTTTAGTTTATTTACTGTATCTATATACGGTCTATGGTATTTATGTATGATTGCCGTTGCCCAAGTCATTTATAGCCTCCTGTTCTCTTAAAGTGAGGAAAGTGAGAATATAAAACACACAAGATATTAAGAGGTCAGTTAAGGACACATAAAAATAATACACAAAGGTGTAAATTTGAAGGTATTAATTTGAATTTCTTTCATATCTATGTAGTGGTCTGTATGAACAATATTCTTGTGACAACTACCAGTAATAAACAATTATATAGGCCTTTTTTCAGTTTGTGTCTCATGTTATATTCTATTCTCTTTTTAGAAATTAAAATTGGAAAATCAAACCATTATTTGACTTTTTCTTACTCGTTTCAGACAACGAAAAAATAAATATCAAGCTGTATTTCGATTTTGATGTTTCTATTTTAATACAAAAATCAGATATCCAGCCGTTTTTCTGTTTTTGATATCTGTTTCCAACGATTCCAAAAGATTTTACCTGGTATATGAAACCAAAAGCTTTCTTCATATTTCATCGCAGCAACACCTGCTGGTTGTATCACTGTTACCATGGTAACCGCTGCCCCAAAAAACCACGACCACAATTAATGCAATGCAATGCAATTAATGTTGCAGTTCCACTTTAAAAGAAACTTTCACTCCCCATATCCGTATGAATGTGACACAAACAAAGACATTTTGAAACACATTGTTTAAAATACAGTAAAGAGCCGGAAGAAAGGTTATTCCGCATTTCTTCTGTCTGCAAAGGAGCTGTCGTAAAGATATACATTGCGACAGCGAACGTAAATTGTTTGGACAGTTTGTGCCGTAAACTGCATTTGTTACTGAACACATGTGATTGAGCTGGGGCAGCGTGTGGATGCATCTGAAATGTAAGTTATACCATTCAGAGTGTCTTAAATCTTATTTTGAGTGTTGACTTATACACACAGAAACATTTAGCATCCGTGAGATTTTAATCGTTGTCGTCGTTGTTTTAGCGCTTTCACTAACCCGGCTAGCCTCGAGTTATAAAAACAGTCCATCCAAGTAAAAAGGCCGAAAAATGTTTTAAGAAATGATCAACAAGTGGCGATTTCGTTCAGTCCACATCAAAGATATTTCATATACATCAGTCAAAATGTCCCTAAACATGAAGATAGTCTTGTGTTTGTGGAATAAGTAATGAAGTGTTAGCCTTTAGCTTGTCATAAGCCCTCAGTGCCTCCTCAAAAACCCAGCCAGGTAAAAGCACTGTTTAATCAACTGTTCAGATAACCACCATCTCAGTCAGAAGCTGTTCAGTTACACTGAATTCAGTAAGTTTGATTAATTATTTAGTTTATACGGCATAACCAGTATGAAAGGGAAACGTGCCCCATCGTGTTCTTCTCCAGCTGATGTTTGGAGATCCACAGGGTTACAACACACACAGATTTACATTTATTTATATTTAACACACACACACACATTTACATTTATTTATATTATACTCACTGACACACCTTTACATTTATTTATATAACACACACACACATTTACATTTATTAATAAAGCACACACACACATTAACGTTTATTTATATTATACTCACTCACACACATTTACATTTATTAATATAACACACACACATCCGCTCACACACATGGATTCTTATTATTTACCCAGTATTGACATGAGCAGTTTAAGGTGACTGACAGCATCAGCATGGCAGCTTCTCCTGACATCTACAGCTGCAGTGTTGGCCGTACATAACTGCCACACGTGACCCTTATGATGGCTGTGATATGCAGAATATGTGATCATCACAGAATTTTTACATTTTAAAACTGAAGGTTTAAGTTGTCAAGTAATCATGTTTTTCCTATATGTCATCTGCTTCTGAAAAATTAATTGTCACAATGAAAGGGAGATGTTGTCGTTATTAGACTTGGTACTCATGTTAAATTAACATCAATATTTGTATAGTATTGATCAATTAATCTTTATTTGCATAGCAGCATATTACAATCAATGTTATTTCAAGACACTTTACAGAGGAGTGGGTCCATGCCATACTCTGTCCCTGCAGTCCTGGCTGTTGCATCATTAGAAAAAACATCATATATATTTATTCATTTTTTAAAATACATTTTTATTGTCTTTTTTTTTTTTCAACATGAGACCTAACGTGAATCCACTGTACATACAGTCCTTTGCCACAAATAGCAACAGTGATAGTGTTTTAAAAACTGAATTGCCCTTTGGGATGAATAAAGTTGTCTAAACTAAACTAAAAACCTGCTTCACAGCAAGACATCCAGTGAAGCTGTGTTGGAGTTTGAGTAGGTGGAGAGAGAAGTAGGAAGATAGAGTCTTTCAAAGGAATAGGGACTAAACTATAAATTCATGATAGCATTAAATGTATGGCTGCCTGGACCATTGATTAGTCCTCATCATGTTTCTCTCTGTCCAGTTGAAGGTGATTAGACGATAACCCCTTTTGTACATGAGGGGCCTCATGTACAAAGGGTGCGTACGCACAAAAACGTGGCGTACGCTCTTTATCACAGCAAAGTTCAGATGTATCAGGAGTAAAATGAACGTGGAAATGTGCGATGGCTCATGCCAACTTCATGGCTGACGTACGAACGTTTCTGCAGCTGTTGGTCTTTTGGTGACACTTTGAGGTGATGCTGGGAGACTGTTTCATAAAGACATGTGAAAACAAATAGTCCTCAAGGTGCGTTCACACTGAACGCGACCTTGGCGACCACTTGCCATGTAAAGTCAATGCTGCTGCAGGGCCATCAGCTGCAGTGTTTTTTGGTTGGTAGGTGAGTGAAAAGGATACAGTTGGAATAACGTCAGCTAATACATCCTATTATATGATATGATATGATCGAGGTGAAACTCGAGCGGGTGTGACGTCACGATCTGTTTATGGACAGGTGACACGACTTGGGTTGGCAATGCGATCTCGGTCGCCCAGTCGCATTCGGTGTGAACGCACCTTCAGACTGAGTGTTGTGTACATCAGAGACACATGAGCAATTAACACTGATGAACAATTTACACACCCACGTGTCTGCAGTAATATGAGTGGATATAAAAGCAGCGAAAAGTGGTGAGAAACATACCGTTACACACAATGGCTGCTTTAGCATTATTAGTAATATTGTGCGTTCATTGTCAAAAAAATGTACGACTTTGTTCTTCACGTCATGGCTCAATTATAAATGCATAATCTATTGTTGTGTTTGGTTTAAAGTGTTTAAAGTTTATCTCAGAAAAATATCTTGGTTGCTGTTGTAAATCATTCATTTCCCCTTTGGTTGCCTGTCTTGAAGTATGTTTTTCTTCTATTGCCAGCCTAGTGATAAATATTTGGAGTTAAATCATGGCTCAAATACAATTAAAGTTGCAAAGATTTAAGATGGAGTTGTATACATATCAACCTTTACTTTTAACACTGCTGTTTTAGGTTGCTTTATCTGTAGTGTGTTACATATTCTGGTTTCTGAACATTGTCAATGTAGTTCTCAAATGCTTTGATTCATGTTTGCCTCATAACAGTTGGGTATGAATCCAACTCCACTTCAACTACAGTGGAGTAAAAATCTTGATTTCTTTGTCCTCATCATGGAAAAACTGAAAACAGGCCAAGAGGTCTAAGCTTGATCCTAGAATATTTTTGAATTGTTATGCTGTTTTTCTAGACACTGAGCCCACAAAGATACAAAACTGGACCAAACTGCACACATCTCTATTTTTCAAAGGCTCATGTACCTGCTTTTGTTCTTTTATTGATTTCTCTCTGTGGTGCACAATAGGATGGATGCTAACGCCAAAAAACCCTTCACTCCTAAAGGCAGGAAGAAGTTTCCACAGAATGGAAAAGGTAAGCTCCAACAATTTTC
The DNA here is from genome assembly GCA_037902135.1 of Cetoscarus ocellatus. NCBI lineage: Eukaryota > Metazoa > Chordata > Actinopteri > Labriformes > Labridae > Cetoscarus > Cetoscarus ocellatus. The sequence continues at coordinate 206,758 of JBAMNC010002126.1, forward strand.
AGCCACATTCACCAACACTTTCAACCAGGTGTCTCATTTTCATGCCCCTCTTTTTCCAGATTCCATAGGGACCAAACTCGGGGGGAAACCTGGGAGGAAATCAGGCGGAAAACCAAGTGGTAAGCAAGGCGGTAAAAAGCCCTTCAAACCTTACAAGACGGAGCACAGGAGCAGACCAGGAAAGGGCAGTGACGGTGGCAAGAAGCAACAAAAATTTGCTCCGTCCAAAGATGGGAAGGAGCCACAGAAGAGGAAACGGTCCCATTTTAAAGCGAAGAATGATGAAGAAGGTGAAGGTAAGAAAACCTTTGACTTCACAGATCCTGTGAAACAAGATGTCAAACAAATGGTCACAGTTTGTATTTCATTAGGTCCTGCGTCAAAGAAGATGAAAAAAGGCGAGTTCAGTCCGAAAGCCAAAGCGCTGTCAAAGGAGGAGCTGAAGAAGAACAGACAGCAGAGGAAGAGGGACCTGAAGGTTTTTCGACAGCAGGCAGAGAGGAGGGACATGTTTGAAATCATCTGTCATGCAAAGAAGATGTGGGGCGACCTCAGACGGTACGAGCACACACAAGTGACAGTCTGAAATACTCCTTTTTTATTAAACTTTGGTGCAAATAGACTAACATCATAAACTATATTTTCTAACCCTATAATTCATCTAAAATGATGTAGATATACACTAAAATCTTGATATATAACCCAGACCAAACTTTTCTTCTGTAGATTCCTATTTTTTAATGATTAATTTAATTGGTCTTTATTTATTTATTTTTTATTCCTATCAGGGAGATCATACATATTCCATTTACAACGGACAAAATACATAAATCATCTCACACAAGTCCATAATGGATATGTAACACAAGAACAATGCTATAATTGAGACATCACTCTATGTCTCAGCAGAGTTTTTCCCAGCTAGTTCCCTCCTTTACATTTAACTTTTTTTTAGAAAACCAAAAGCAGCTCAAGCATGAACAACGGATGCCACACTCACTCACTCATCAGATCTAAGTTCTCTCACACCAGTTTCTTTAGTAGTCAAAGGAAAATATAAATTCAGCAGTCGTTAAAGAGAATCTGGTCTCCGTGAGCCAATGTACTTAACCCACTTTGAGCAAAACCCCTCAAATGTGTCTGACTGCATTTTAATAGAAAAAGTTAGTCTCTCCATAACGTAAATTTCATCAGTGGTCTTAAACCAGTCCTATTTGGTAACAACCACTTTCTAGTTGAAGCTTTCTTCCCTCCAGTGAGTAATATTCTCATGAAGTGTTTGTCAGCTGTAGTTTGAATATTTACTGCAAGAGCCCCCAAAAATAAAGTCTTGACATTAAATGAAATAGGGGTATGAAATATAGTTTCTAAACACATGTGAACATCATGTCAGTATGACCTGATTTCAGGCCATTCCCAAAATAAATGAAATGCTTTGCTACATTCGATCCTCATACCCTCCAACAGTTTGCACCAACACCTTGATGTCTGATAAAATATCTCATTATACTTTTTTAACCAAACTCCCTCAGATCATGAGAGGATGTAGTTTTCCATCATAATCGAATCATTCTCAGACAGAACCATTCCTCCCTCTCTCTCCCATTTACCTTTCACGTGAAGAGTGTTTGAGATACAAGAGTTATGAAAACTTTTATATAATCTGGAAATAGTTTTACTTCCACATCCTGATTTGTAAGATGTCACAAAGACATTGTCTTGTTTCTCTGATGCCTCAGTCATTATTTCATTCTCATGATTTCTCAATTGTATTTTTTTATTACCAGTGTTTTTATTATTGTTTTTTAGTTATAAATTAATTTGTCACCTTTTTCCATCTTTGTGTTATTTCCTGTCCTTTTGTAAAGCAGTTTGGGCTGCATGTGTCCATGTGAAAGGTGCTACAGAAATGTAACTGTTGAATAATAGTGAGCCCTTGGTTAGTCATATGAAGCACCAAATTAGGAAATGATAACTCAGATCTGAGTTTTTGTAGAGCTGCAAAGGTCCGTAGGTGTTTGTGTTCTTTGCATAAAGACCTTAACTATAATTAATCCTGTGTAAAGAGTTCTTTTGCAGACATTTATTTCTTTACAAAAGTTAAAGTTGGACTAAAAGAAGGACCTTTAGTTTCCAACTCGGTTACTTTTGTCATTCAGATTATTAAAAAAAGAGGTCGAGGCTCACGACTGGTGGGTTTATGTTTCAATGTCAGAACAAGTGTTTTATTTGACTGACATGGTGGTGTCTGCTTTACAGGAAGAATTGTGAGAAGGACTTAAAGGAGAAACTGATGAAAGAGCTTCACAGTCTGATCCGTGGGAAGATCAAACAGGTGAGTCTACTGACCTTTAATTTGCTTATTTCAGGTAAAACTTTAAGCAACAATTGTTTTGTGCATTTGACAGCATTTAGAGTTTGTTGCTCATTCTTGATAACTAAAATAGGGGAACTTACATTATGCTGGGTGGCTAGCATTTCTATTGTTGCTGTGATATCAAACGAGCTGCAGTGTTGGTCAACTTTATAAGAATGATATCAGAGTTTATTTTTCTGTTTGCGTGACAACTACATCTTATTTTTTCAAGACACAATACAACAAACTAAAAGTGTTCAGAGAGCACAAACCTCTGCCCAGGTTTTTATTAGCCAACATTTGAAAAACTGCCCAATCTCACAAATTGACAAATTCTTTAAAAAACTCCTGGATCAAGATTCAGGTCACCATCAAAATCTTACCACCTCTCCCGTGACCAACTCGCTCACTGTTGTGTGGGTGTGTGACGACACCCTCAACAACTGTTGTTGTTCTGGATCACAGAGTGACAGAATCATTCATAAATATAATCCTGTCAAACACTAGACCACAAAATTCAAGAGGGACATAAATACAGACTGTTGTTTCTGTGAGGACCACCCAGAGACAGTATCACATCTATGTCAGCATTGCCCACATACCAAACAGCTCTGGAAGCACTTCAGCAGATTCATCATTGACTGTGTTTTCAGAGACTTTGCTTTATCGTGGGGAAATGTTGTATTCTGCTTCTATAAAAGACCAAAGAAAAGGAAAAACATTTTTTTCTTATATTAACCTGTTAATTAGTTTGGCCAAGTTTTTCATTCTCAAATGCAAATACAGTGACAAAAAACTCAACTTCATTTTTTTTTTTTAAAGCTGTTGAGTAATATATGCAGCTTATAAAAAATCTGACAACAATAAAGCTATCACAAATCTGCTCTGTTTTAAATGTATGTACATAATGTAACAGCCTTAACTCCTGGCTGTTTCCCTGTATACTATTCATGGATAGTTTGTTTGTTCTGTCTTAATCAAAAACAAACAAACAAAAAGGGATCACAGAGTGACAGTCCATGTCCGTGTGGGAACATTAGTTAGTGAGTATATTAGTTCTGCCTTATTCAGCAGAAGTGTTGGCTCTCTGCGGTCCTGTCCCTCCTCATCTGCATCAGCTGCAGTGTTTTGTAGTTGGTAGGTGAGTGAAAAGGATACAGTTGAATAATGTCAGCTAATACGTACAAGTACATGATATATGATATGATAAGATCGCGGTAAAACTCCAGCGAGTGTGACGTCACTGACGTGACAAAATGAGCTGTTTATGGACAGGTGATGCAACTTTAGGTGGGTGACGCAATCTCAGTTGCCCAAGTTACGTTCAGTGTAAACGCACCTTTAGAGTTATCTTGCACACAGACAGACAAGGAGGTGTAAATATAATGCAATAGGATATACTTCATAGCTCCAGCTGTGGAATCAGTAAACAAACACAGCAGAGCCAAACGCGACCTACAGGTGAACAAGTCTGTGTCACAGCCACAGGAGCATCTTTAGCCGTTCAGCTAAAATGAAAGAGTCATGACTTTTGGTCCACATGGCTCCATCCTACTTGACTGAAGTTTGGCAGTTAATCTTCTAAGAGGATTCAGCTTATTGCAGTTTTCAGAGTTTTTTTAGGTTATTATCAAGTGAATATTGCACTTTGTGTTGATGACAGAGACATGAAAATATGAAGAAGTCCTTTAAAATGAGTCAAGCCCCCAGTGTTGTGTGCTCATATGTTCTGAGCTGAACTGATGATGATTGTTGTTCCTGCCTCCAGATGGCCTTCGCTCATGACTCTGCACGAGTGCTTCAGTGTTTCATTCAGTTTGGCAGCCATGAGCAGAGACAGGAAGTGTTTGAGGAGGTTAAAGGTGAGCAGACAAGTTGCTTCTGAATGTTTGACTTTAAGGGATACGCCAACTTTCTTTGTTTTCATGTCTTGCCTCACTCTTGAGTCCATGACAAGCAGATAGACATCATTCTTTAGACTGTGTGTGCAGTAACAAGGAGGAAACGGGCAGAGCTCGCCCACTGCTAGTTAGCTTAGCTTAAACATTGGGAGTCAATGGGTAGTGTTAGCCTGTCTCTGCCTACAGTCATCAGATAAACTCTTCAGCATCTCTAAATGCTCCTGTGTGCTTGTTGTGACTCCTTGTTACTGGACGCACAGTTGAAAAATGGAGTCTATCTGCTTGTCATGGACTCGAGAGTGAGGCAAGACATGAAAAGAAAGCTGTTGACCTATCCCTTTAATAACTGCCTTTTGAGGCTAACTTGTTAGCTTAAGACAAATGAGAGCCCAGATGAAGGTACAGCCCCAGGAACATGTCTGACTCTCTGTGTCCTCTTCCCCTCAGAGGACATCATCACTCTGTGTAAGTCACAGTACGGCAGACACATTGTAAAAAAGCTGCTGATGTATGGGTAAGTAAATTAGGATTCTTTTTGATTTATCTTTTTTGCAGACAAAAATATTTAAAAGGTAACAAGCAAATCACATCCTTCATTTAGACTGGCACTCTGAAGTAATGGAGGGAATGCACATGTCAGCACGAGTGAGTGGGATTCAAGGCACTGAAGCTCAGGCTGACAACAGGAATTAGAGCAAAGTACACAGTAAAGCACTGAAGTGAAGCAGAAAAGTCTGTTTTTGTTAGTATTTAATAATGTTGACTGCAGGCAGCTGATGAAACATTAGGAGCTGTAACGTCAGGTTCAGAACGAAGATGTAGTCGTGATGTTACAGCAACTGGTGTCACATTCAGGTAACGATGAATATGAATTCTTCTTTCTCTTTCCTCCAGCTTTTACTTTTAAGTAAAATCAAGACATTCAGAAACCAGAATGAGTTGATTTCATGATTAAATGATGAGGAAATTAGATTATGTTTTAATGCTTGTTTCCTTCATAAAACCCAGCAAAGTTTGATTATAACAGCTGGTTTAACAGGAAACAAAACATTTTCAGTTCATAGATTTTACCACAAGGTGTTGAAATAAATCAGGGTTCCCACGCGTCCTGGAAAACCTGGAAAATGATTGACTGAATTTCCACTCATGGAAAACATATGGAAAATGAGGAACAAAGTAAAATGTCCTGGAAAAGCTTGAATCATCCTGGAAAATTATTTACCTTCCTTCTACCTTGTTAGTGAAGATAAATCAAACATAAGAAATGAACACACAAGATTTAAAACATTAAACATCGCTCTCTATTGCATTAGTAAAGTCATTACAGGTCTCCATCTTGTTGTGAAATTTCTTTTTGGAGTCTTAATTGGTATGTACTTTGTTCCACTTGATAAATGTCCCAAACTTCCTGGATCCATATGTTGTAAGAGGGAGGATCTGGTTTCAGCCAGCGTATGGTGATGCACTTCAGGGCCGCTGTGGATAAGATATGAAACAAGTCCCTTTTGGCCCTCACATTCAGGTCAACGGGCGTTGCTCCAAATTTCACCACCGAGGGGTCGTGTGGAAAGTGCTTTTGGAAGACCTCTTTCAGTGCTTCTAATACTTCTCTCCAGAACAAGCTTAGTTTAGGACATGAACAGAAAATATAGGTATGATTGGACACATGGGCTCCACAGTTCCTCCAACAGGAGCTGGGATGTGCCTGACACATTCTGGAGTGCTTAAAAAGCCTAGTAACAATTTTATCATTTAAACTCCCTCCACCTGAGTGTGTAACCAGGTGTGCTTCTGGACAGACCTCTTCCCCGTTGTCTTGTGATACAACCATGTTTGTTTTCGCTTCCCATCTCTGCTTCACCCTTCTTTATGCATTTTTGAAGACAAATTCACTATGAAAAAAAGTAAAGGTGATTTCTGCACACATCTTTGTAGGTAAGCTGGGAAGCAATAACAGAGTCTGTAGTTTTTAACTATTGTAGAAAGTGAACAAACAATCTTAACCCTTGGGCACTGTATTAAAACACATCCTTTAGTCCTGTGTTGGCTTTTCAAAAGCCACAACTTCAGCTGCTGTAAAAACATAACAGATAATTTTTTTTTTTCAGACTTTTTTTCCCCAAGTCTCTTCATCAAGCTCAGTCCTGATCAAAACTATTTACATTTTTGGTAAAAATTATGGATTTTAACCATGTAAGTGCCAATTTCATAGGAGATGTCACTGATTTGGTGACAAAAAACACTAAATGACTGACTTTCAATATAAATAATGATCAGAGGCTTGAGATTTTTTTACTTGCTATCCACACTCTAGGATATGTCAAAGATTAGTAAAAACATTGACTTTGGTGCATTGTTATTTTTTGCTCAGCATCAAATTTAAGGTTTTTCTCCCCATTGACTCCCATTATAACCACATTTTTTTTAATGCATTCATGACACTGCAGTGAAATCACCTATGAAGTTGCCATTTAAAGGGTTAAAATCCATAATTTATAAACAAAAAAAAATACTTTTGATCAGGACTGAGCTTGATGAAGAGGCTTGGGGTGGAAAAATGTTTGAAAAAATAATTATCTGATGTGTTTTTACAGCAGTTAAAGTTTGTGGCTTCCGAACAGCCAAAACAGGACCAGAGGGTAGTAAATTTGCTCACAGTGTATTTTTGACCTTTTAACATTTTTGAAATCACATTTTCAAAAATTAATGTAGGCTTAAGTTTCCTCACCAAAAATGTTTTCACTCTTTTAAATATAGTGAAAGTTATGGTTAGTTCTAAATATCACCCATTTGTGGCAGAAACAGCCACATAGAGACCCACGGGCTAACATGACCTTAAAAAGTGAGATCTGAATTCAGCTCAGAGGATTGTTGATGGACTTTCTTTGATCAGACATACACATACCTATGTTGTATTGTTTTATTCTGAGTTGTGTGACTTTGTGTCATCCTCAGAAATAAGGAGCTCCTCGCAGCTGTGATGCAAACATTTAAAGGTCACGTTCGTCAGATGCTTCGTCATGCCGCAGCCTCGTCTATCATCGAGTACGCCTACAATGATAAAGCCGTGCTCGCACAGAGGCTCATGCTCACTGAGGAGCTTTACGGGAACACCTTCACTGTCTGCAAGGTCCGCACACACTCACGCTCCTGTATGCCAGGGTGTTTGGAGTTTTTGTGTGCCAACTGTCTCTCTGTGTCTTTGCAGTCATCTGTGGTTAACACCATCGAGAAAGTTGCCCAGGGTAACCCGGATAAACTGAACAACATCATTGATGAAATGAAGCAGATCCTCACACCTATGGCTCAAAAGTAAGACAAAAAACAACCAGAGCATCATAACCAAACAAACATGTCGTGTGTCGGGAAACCATGGAGTGTGTGGTCTCTGTGAGCCGTGTTTTAACAGACCTGTGTGAAAGGGGAAATTTCCTGTTTGGAAGAAATTGCACACACATTTTTCCTTAATAAACTAACAGAGTCATTTTATTTTATTTTTGTTATTATTGTTATATATTATGCTTATAAGTGCAGAGAGTTGGGAGTGTTATTTATGGGTACAGTCTGATATTTTTCAGATTTTATTTTTTTATTTACTATGAACAAGGGCTGGACAATAAGGACAAAAAGTCTTATTTATTTATTTAGCTGAATGGTGACATTGGATATACATGTGGATATTTCTTTCAGATAAACTTTTTCAAAGCACACAAAGGAGCACAAAGTGAAGTGTGCTGCAAAGACTTGAGGTTAACATAGTTATCATATTGTACTTTGTGTTGTTAATGCAAAAGTTGGAAAAGATTTTTCGTGCTCAAACTTTTTGCCCCCTGTTGTGGCGTTCTCCGCAATTACATTATTCTGCTGCTGGTCCAGAACACAAAGAGAGAATATTTTTCATTCAATCACACAACGATACTGCCAGTATTTATATCTTGCTTGGGAAAAAACATCAATATTTTTGAAAAACTCTGTCTCTCCCAACCCTTCAATGAAGTTGTGAGGCTGTTATTTTAAATCTCACGCTATTTGCTCTAGGGGTGTTTTTGTTGGTGTTTCTCATGGTTTTCTTACAGTGATTACCTCCGCTAAGGATGTCATGGTTTTTGTGGCGTTGGGTTGTCTGTATGTAAGCAATATAACTCAAAAAGTCATGAACGGATTTGGATGACATTTTCAGGGAATGTTGGTCATGGCACAAGGATTAAAATGATCTGTCATGTAAAAAAGATTGGGGGAGGTTTTAGAAGGTATGAGCAAACACTCACAAGTGACAGCCAGAATTGTTTTTAATTTGTTTTTTATCAGCAGAACTGACAAGAGTTTGATGGTGATCTGAATCTGGATGTGGATCAAGGATTTTATTAAATGATTTGTTAACACTGCAAGATAAGGCAGCTTTCCACATTTTTGCTAATAACTCAGTAAGTCCTCAAGATTTGGATGACATTTTCAGGGAATGTTGTCATTGCTAACCAGAAACACCATGGATCAGTATATTTCACTAATCCATCTGGGCAACAGCCCATAGAAAGTGTTCGTGAATGGGCAGAGCCTTAATATCTGGCAGGTAATTGTTCAAGTCGTTCCATCAATCACATTTGTTACGGGCCAATCAGATAATGTAGTAAGCAGACACTACTACTGCATGAAAAAGGACTACGTTTCAGCCACTCGGTGGAACAAACTCTGGCCAAATCTTGTCAGAAGTGCAGTGAAAATATAACCTGACACACCAGCTGGACTGCCAACATATGTCACTAGTCCATCAGGGAAAGCGCCCATAGAAAGTGTTTGGGAATGGGCAGAACCTTTTAAAAGCATACCCGGCAGGTGATTGGACGATTGCTTTGTCAATCACATTAATTTCAGGCCAATCAGATGATGGAGTTGCTGCAGTCTAAAGGACAGAATGTTAGCCACTATGTGGAATAAACTCTCTGCAAAACATGTTGGAAGTGGAGTGAAGTATCCTTTAGACTGAGAAATGCTTTCAGTGTTTGTTTTTTGGTTTAATAAAGAAATGTGGTCCAGATCTGATAAAACTGCTACTGAAGCCATTAGGGTCTATGCTAATCTCTAAAGGAGGAGTCCCTTCCAGCTGTTGTCTCACTTGTGGCTCCCACCTCTTCCTACTTTAAAGGACGCTGATGGGCTGTGCTTTGTAGATTGGAGCTTAGCAAGATGGATCTGCCTGATAACAATCAATTTATTTGTATAGCGCCAATTCACAAGTTTTTATATGTTTATATATATATATATATATATATCTATATATCTATACATATATATGTGTGTGTATATGTATGTGTATATATATGTGTGTGTGTGTGTGTATGTATATATATGTATGTATGTGTATATATGTATGTATGTATATATGAATGTATGTATGTATATATGTATGTATATATGTATATATATTAGTATGTATGTGTATATATGTATGTAAGTATATATGTATGTTTGCATATGTATGTATGTGTATATGTGTACGGATGCACTTGTGGTCTGGGCACCCATGAGTTCATCACTACCATAAATTCTTACTTCCAGTAAGACTTTTATTGATTATACTTCTATAAATTTTTCACCACAACCACACAGACATGAGGACCCTCCTCTAATAAATTTGTTTGCAGCAGAAACAAATTTGACGACGACAGGTCTATGATTGGTCCATTGATCTGTCACTAGCTTTAGTTCTTACTTTAGTCCACTTGTCTCCACTTACCTCCCTCCCTTTGCCCACACACCCAACACAGCATCGTGTGGACTTGCTGTTCATCATGAGACTGGGGTCCACATTCAAGATTTCCTGCTGCTTAACAGAAGGTTTTTTCTTGCCGCCATGATGGAGGGATTCATGATTGGCTATATGGATTCATGTTGGGTGTTGGATGTATATATTTGTATATATATGTATATGTGTATTTTTATATGTATATATGTATCTATGCATATATGTGTATCCATAATATGAAGAGCTTTGTGCTCTATTGTAAAGTGTCTTGAGATAACACTTGTTATGAATTGGCGCTATACAAATAAAGATTGATTGATTGATTGATGTGTAAGTAAGTATATATGTATGTGTGCATATGTATGTATGTGTATATATGTATGTATACATATGTATGTGTGCATATGTATGCATGTGTATATATGTATATATATTAGTATGTATGTGTATATATGTATGTGTACATATATATATATATATATATATATATATGTGTGTGTGTGTGTGTGTGTGTGTGTGTGTGTGTGTGTGTGTGTGTACATATATACATATATACATTGATAGAAAGATAGATGGATAGATATGTATATATATATTTGTGTATGTGTAAACACACACACGCACATATGCACTATATTGCAAAAGGAATTGGCACATCTGCCTTCACACAATTATGAACTTGAGTTCATTCTTAATCCAGAGGGTTTAATATGATGTTGGCCCCTTTGCAGCTCTAACAGCTTCGACTCTTCTGTGAAGGCTTTCCTCAAGGTTTAGGAGTGTTTATGGGAATGTTTGTCCATTCTTCCAGAGGAGCATTTGTGAGGTCAGACACTGATGTTGGACGAGAAGGCCTGGCTCACAAAGGTGGTCTGTTGGGTTGAGGTCAGGACTCTGTGCAGGCCAGTCAAGTTCTTTCACACCAGACTCTGTCATCCATGTCTTTATGGACCTGCTTTGTGCACTGGTGCTCAGTCATGTTGGAAGAGGAAGGGGACGTCCCCAAACTGTTCCCACAAAGTCTGGAGCGTGAAATTGTCCAAAATGTCTCAATGTGCTGAAGCATTAAGAGTTCCTTTGAGTAGAACTAAGGGGCCGAGCCCAACTCCTGAAAAACGCCCCCACACCACAATCCCCCTCCACCAAACTTTACACTTGGCACAGTGCAGTCAGACAAGTACTGTTCTCCTGGGAACCACCAAACCCAGACTCATCCATCAGACTGACAGATAGAGAGCCATGATTGGTCTCTCCAGAGAACACGTCAATGTTGGAAATTAATTCATGGAGGAATGTGCTCCATGAGCACTTCTAGTTTGTTAATGATTTCCTTTGCATTGAAAAAAAAAAATTGATAATGTATCATCACTTCATACTATGGTCAAAGTATGAAGTAAAAGTAGGATTTTTGTGTCCTGATTGAAGCCAATTTGTTTGTTGTGTTTCAGGGAACAGGTCATCAAACACAGTCTGGTTCATAAGGTCTTCCTGGACTTCTTCCTGCTCGCTCCTGACAAACAACGAACGGTAGGCTGCCCTTTGACCTCACAGGGATTTTATTTACAACATTCAAAATAAACTGTCAACAAATGTGTCAACAAACAAACTTGAGCATGTTTAGGCTGTTGATACTGTAATTGATGGATCTTTAAGTGATGAAGTTCTGCCTGTATTGACGATGAACCTGCATCCTCTGTTTTTCATCAGGAGATGATCGAGGCGATCAGAGAGTCTGTCGTCTACATGGCTCACACACACGACGGGGCACGAGTCGCAATGCACTGTCTGTGGCATGGGTCGGCCAAGGCAAGAATGCACACACACACACACACACACCCGCACACACACACACACACACACACACACACCCACATTCCTGTACAGGCATCAAAGTGAGGACCGAGACAATTCACATTGGGACTGAGGACCACCTTTTCTGCTATACTTAGAGACAAATGGATCTTGCACTTCAACACTAGGTGGCCCCCTAACTCCAGTTTCCACCTCAGCTTTTTAAAAAATACAAAGGAAGAATACCATGAGAAAAAGTTCTGTACTATTTTAGTGAGGACCTTTTCATTGGGGTGCTATTTGGTCCATTTCTGGTCAGACCTTTCTTTTATTAGCTTGTAATCATTCTTTTCTTCCTTTTTATGTTTTACTGTGGACTCATACTGTAATAATAAATAATTTGAGGTGTGTTTTATGGGAATTGGAGAATTTTAGGTCAATAAATAAGCAGAATATGCATAATGTTTTGTCCCTTCAGACTATTGCATCGAAGTACAGTTGTACTTTTATTGTAAAATTACAGTGTGGCGTAATACTTGCTGCACAAGAAATTCCATTTTTCACTCTGGTGGTTCTGTTTGTGTATCCTGGGTGTTTTGTCACTGTGAATTTAGGTCATTGCAGCAGTTAGTCTTTTTGACTCAGTTTTTCTACATTTAATTTTTTTTCTGAAAGTGTTGTCTACATGAATGGGTTCTACATTAACATAGTATAATAACTTTTTATATATGTTATTATACTATGTGTACTTTAATTCCTATGGTCACAGATATAAGTTAAAGTTGACTCTATCAGTCAAAGTGACTGTTGATGAACTGGATGTGTGTCAGCAGGCCAGCTGCTCTCAGTCACTCTTTGTTGCCTACAGATATTTTAAAAAACAATTAAAAAAATTTCCTTGTGGCTCTTCAGTGGGGGAATTGTCAGCATTGTCAAGAACAATGAATCGACATCTTTCGAAAGATTTGTCAGAGGAAACAAACTAAAATACCTAGGATGTGGTCAGATTCTCAGCCAAACTTTGCACCAAATTCAGTTTAGTAAAATAATTCTGGATATTATAGTGTTTTCCCAAACAGACTGAAATGCAAAGTTCCCACAATCTCATCTACACAAAGCAAACCTTTGAGATACCTAAGGGCCCAGGACCCTGAAGAGGTGTATACAAGCTTAACTCAGTGCCTTCTGGTGACTGAACATAAACACATTTTCTCTTAGAAAGTATTTTAATTATTTAACAGTAAGTGATGACGTCATCACTGCATGTGGAAACAGTACATACATGCACAACAGATCAGCATAGGTGCACCAATACTTAATACAGCTAAAACTGAGAATCAGCAAATACTGCAGCTTCCCCAGCTTAGTTAAACATTCCATATAAATGGGAATCAAACTTTCCTGTTAACATTAAGTGCAAATGCTATATAAAATAAAGCTTCTGAAACAGAGTCAAGAATACTGAAGCTGCTCACAGACGACATGAAACTGACGTGAACAGATCACCTTAGATGCACCAATACTTCAAGCTATAACTGAGAATCAGCAAATACTGCAGCTTCCCCAGCTTAGTTAAACATTCCATATAAATGGGAATCAAACTTTCCTGTTAACATTAAGTGCAAATGCTATATAAAATAAAGCTTCTGAAACAGAGTCAAGAATACTGAAGCTGCTCACAGACAACATGAAACTGACGTGAACAGATCACCTTAGATGCACCAATACTTCAAGCTAAAACTGAGAATCAACGAATACTGCAGCTTACCCAGCTTAGTTAAACATTCCATATAAATGGGAATCAAACTTTCCTGTTAACATTAAGTGCAAATGCTATATAAAAAAAAGCTTCTGAAACAGAGTCAAGAATACTGAAGCTGCTCACAGACAACATGAAACTGAAGTGAACAGATCAGCTTAGATGCACCAATACTTCAAGCTAAAACTGAGAATCAACGAATACTACAGCTTACCCAGCTTAGTTAAACATTCCATATAAATGGGAATCAAACTTTCCTGTTATTGTTGTTATTTATGATGAATGATACATTGCCTGACACATCTCTGGTCATCCCAGGTAATACCTAAAATTGTCCAATTGCAGTCACTGGCTGGTCAATCGTGCATCCCTCTAGATCAGCTCTATGAATTGGAATGGTGCATCTCTAGTTTTAATACTTCAGTTTTCTTGAGGCAGATCTGCGATTTAAAGTCACAATTTGGTTGTACACATAGTCTTTGACATTTTTCCATGACCTTTCACACAGGGCTTTCTCGGCTTGTATAGCCCGCAGACAGTCATCTTTGCCAGGAACTCTCCGCTCTGTCACATATTTTCCCAGGTGCTTTTTCACTGCCGTCCTTTCTGCGTCGCTCCATGGTCTCCTTGCTGTAGCTCGGGGTGGCTCTACAAATGACAAAGAAGGCAATGTAGATTTTGTAATGTTCAAAATATAGACCACTATACAGATTTCGTGACTTGGCTCATGCACAGCTAGCAAACAGTCATGGAGAAAGGGTGTGGAGCAAAAAAAAAAGTCATGTGGCTTAAAAAAAAAATTCAGGCCAAGTCATCAATCTCAATCAGTAAACCTAAGGTGTAACTGGCAGCACCAGTTGTCTTTGCCACTTTGTTAATGCTGTATAACTGCACGAGTGACTTGTCAACTAGTAAAATAAATACACAGACAAACTTAGCCCACAATGTGTTAGTATAGTTTCCAAAAGCATTTTGGGAGACTATGGTGGGTGGATGTTAGACCCTCCGAGGGGATCAGCGGGCATGACAGTTGTTTACTCATCCATGCACTGTGGTAAGCACATCTAAACTGTGTAGCAAGTTTCATTAGTAAAAAACAGTAATCCAATGTTGAAGTCAGTGTTGAAATTGGCAGGATAAGAGCTCATTAACTCACTGAACTAGGTTACATAAGTTTGTGTGTATGAGAGAGACAGGCCGTTAATGCACAGCAGGGTGTGGGGGGTGGAGGTGGGGGGGCTAGACTAACTGGGTGTGAGAATGTTATGCTGAGGTGACAGCATTATTAATAATTAGAGCTATTTAGTGTAGAGACTACTTTTCTCCTCAGACCTACACTGATCTTGAGCAGTCTCTCTGTAGAATCCAACAAACTGAAATTCATCATGACAACAGAGAAGTTTGCCCAGTTTATAAGAATTTACCTTTTCCTTTCACCATCTGTTTTCTTGAACATTGAACTATGCAAAAAAGTTCTGCTACTAGCATGCATCACCAAGGCATAATTGAGTCACTAAAAATGTACTGTGATGTTATTGTGACCTCTCAAGAAGCTGATTGGCTTCATTCTCTCATTTACTACTGATGATATCTCCTATTGTCCTTTTTCTTTGTCAATCACCTGATCCTTGAATGACTCCATAGTACACGCTAGGCGTTGATTGATATTAAAATCTAATGCCGCAATGACTGTATCCAACATAAGTGTGATACATGCATTTGCAAATAAGGGCTCAATAATTGCTGGTAGCCTCATCTCCCCATTGTGTTTTTAGTTAGTAATCTGCAGTATTTCCACACATCAGATATCACCCATTTTTTCAGGGTTACAATGTGGAACCTGAGCCTTCAGCCATGGTGACAGGCTTAGACAGTTCAAAATAAATTCTACAAAATATTAATGCAATGAGATTTTTGATCAGTAATCATTAGTGATGTGGATTTAACGACTGAAGAGGGTGAAGACAAATATAAGAATATGTAGAACAGTCTGATAAATTGAGAGAAAACAACAAGTTTACTGTAATGCAGCTTTTAAAAGCAGAAACATAGTACATAATACAATAGAATAGATAGTTGCTGATGGCTATGACCCTCCACTGGTCACATGGGGATGACTATCTGTGTTTCGCATGAAGGCCCCAGACAAAATGTTAACTTTATGTTTGCCTCAGATAATTAGTATGATTTAAGTCAAAGTTAACTATTATGCAACAACTTAACTGGTTTGTTAGGGGCATAATAAGACTGCTGGTTTCAGAATAATGTTAATACCTTAATTACATTGAAGGTAGCTCAGCACAGCTGAAAGCTTTGTCTGTTCTGAAAGCAAACGTGGTTGTTGTAATTTAGCTTAAATTAAGAGCAAACCTGCAATATCAATGTGTTACTTACTTGCTTACTAGGAAGCATTGGTTAACTCAGTAAAAAAGCTTTTTTCATTTGATGGCGTTATCAGCTGATTAATTTGTCATCTGCTTTTTCCTGCTCTAAACTATCATGATTATACTGGCCATTGAACATCGCCTATCAGTCAACCTTTAATGACAATATCCAGCATTTCAGACAGCATTCACTCTCATGCCATTAAATGATTTATATTGTATATATTTTCCAGCACTGATTTTAAACAGAGCTCTGCATTTATTGTATTCATAGCAAGTTTGTTTGGTTACTCAGTGGGAATGAGAGGCTTGTGTAAAGCTCTTGTATAAATCCTAATGCAATTTCAAACCTTGTTCTCCCCCTTATGGAAATTTATCTTTTTTTCCCGTAGTTGTGAAGATTCATTATCTTCATTATCTGCTTTACATTTACCTGGGGGGCCCTGTCACAACTTTTGCATGTTTTGCTGGAGCTTCAGACTCACTGCTTACTCGTGTAGCCTCACAATGCTCCCTTGTAATAACTGTGTGGCCTCCACTTTGGGAACCACTGCCCTATTGTATTAATAATCATAGCTGATACACTTCCCTGCTCTCATCATGTTTACAACACTGTATTATACCCTGCTTGCTCGTTTTTTTAGATGAAGGTCCCTGTCTCCTCTTCCCTAACAAGATACTTGATACAGATGGTGAGTTATTTGGCTTTAATTCTGAAAGTTTATTGTACATTGAAAACTTAAAATATAAAAAAACATCTGCTTTTTGTTTAAGGGCCCACCTGACTGATTCAAATTGTCATTCCTATAATACTGCTGCAATGTCAAAATAGAGGTATTTGTTTTTAAAAAAAAGGTGATATTTGATATCGTTGCCTAGTCCTTGAATTTATGAAGAGCTTTTGAGGAGAAATATGCAACATACAGCATGTATAATGTGGCCAAAAAATACCTTTATACAATTTTAAGGCCGTGCCATCCACACCTAGCTTAAAAATGTATAGTATTTGTTGACTTGTGCATATTTAAGGAGAAATTAAATGATGCAGGAATGCATACCTTGACTGTTTTGAGCCAAAGTGCCCTTTAAGTTGGCACTTGAAAGCACAGTCTGACACAGTATTTATCACAAATCCTGACTTTTAATGAAGTTGATGTCATAAATCCACACAAAGCTGGTAAACTGTCATGGAAAGCACATGATGGTGGGTTTAAAGAAGAAATGACAGACCTTACACCAGGAAATATTTTTTTTTTATAAAGGAGCACTAAATATTTTTCGGTGATGCACTACTAATCGTAGCAGCTGTTGTTCTGATAGGATGAAATGGGGAGTATCAGACTTACATTTTTGAGTAAAGAAGTACACTTGAAAATCATCACTGATCCTTTTTTTTTAACTGAGATCTACTAGTGAAAAGAACCAGCACAGTCTTTTTGGTCAGAAGGCAAGAGTATAATACAACAGCCAGAAACTTACCATCCGCATTGCAGGGGTCTAATCTCTTTCTGGGGGAGGACTGGTCCAGACATCCATCTAAAATCAAGAGTAAAGAATGACATATATGACACACAATACTGTGGAGTTTAGAAAATTATACTGAAAGCATGTAACTGTATCTGCAGATTGATGGCATGGAGTTTACCAAGGGTTGTGAAATGTTAGAAATGGACAACATTCTTAAAAAAAAGAAAGAAAGAAAATATGAAAGAAAAAAAATAACATACCGTCAACCATCTCTCTGGCTCTTTTTCGTCCTTTATGTGGGACAGTCTCAGAAGTTGACGAGGGATGTTCAGCTATGAAAGATAAAGATCAAATATGAGTGCTTAAAACCTCACATTAAGATTCTTGTTGATTAAAATATTTTTATTCTTCCCAAATGTACTGACGCCCCAGAAGAGCTTACTTCTCTCCTTCAGCTATAGTGGGAACAACTGTTCACGTTGTTTGGCCAGTAAAAGCCAACTTGAGTGTGTTGAAATAACTAGTATTTGTTGACTTGTGCATATTTAAGGAGAAATTAAATGATGCAGGAATGCATACCTTGACTGTTTTGAGCCAAAGTGCCCTTTCAGTTGGCACTTGAAAGCACAGTCTGACACAGTATTTATCACAAATCCTGACTTTTAATGAAGTTAATGTCATAAATCCACACACAGCTGGTAAACTGTCATGGAAAGCACATGATGGTGGGCATAAAGAAGAAATGACAGACCTTACACCAGGAAATATTTTTTTTTTTTATAAAGGAGCACTAAATATTTTTCGGTGATGCACTACTAATCGTAGCAGCTGTTGTTCTGATAGGATGAAATGGGGAGTATCAGACTTACATTTTTGAGTAAAGAAGTACACTTGAAAATCATCACTGATCCTTTTTTTTTAAACTGAGATCTACTAGTGAAAAGAACCAGCACAGTCTTTTTGGTCAGAAGGCAAGAGTATAATACAACAGCCAGAAACTTACCATCCGCATTGCAGGGGTCTAATCTCTTTCTGGGGGAGGACTGGTCCAGACATCCATCTAAAAACAAGAGTAAAGAATGACATATGTGACACACAATACTGTGGAGTTTAGAAAATTATACTGAAAGCATGTAACTGTATCTGCAGATTGATGGCATGGAGTTTACCAAGGGTTGTGAAATGTTAGAAATGGACAACATTCTTAAAAAAAAGAAAGAAAGAAAATATGAAAGAAAAAAAATAACATACCGTCAACCATCTCTCTGGCTCTTTTTCGTCCTTTATGTGGGACAGTCTCAGAAGTTGACGAGGGATGTTCAGCTATGAAAGATAAAGATCAAATATGAGTGCTTAAAACCTCACATTAAGACTCTTGTTGATTAAAATATTTTTATTCTTCCCAAATGTACTGACGCCCCAGAAGAGCTTACTTTTCTCCGTCAGCTATAGTGGGAACAACTGTTCACGTTGCCTGGCCAGTAAAAGCCAACTTGAGTGTGCTGAAATAACTAAGGTGTTTGTATTTAACCATTAGGTCTTTTTATAAGGCTATAAAATTATCTGATCTAATTTATATTTATATTTCATATTTGGAATCTAAATGTGGGTCAAAAATGTTGACAAGCCCACTCGAGGCCATCAACTGCCACAAAACTGCTACTTGTACTCATTAAACTCATTCAAATAATATTTAGCCATTTATTTTGATTTTTTTTTCAATGTAAATTGGGTGGCTGTTATGTTTACCATTTTAGGATACTGAGGATAGTACTGATTTTTTAAGTCAGAGATGGTTCCAAGATTGAGCTCAACACATATAAGCCTAAACCAATTATTTTCATATAGTTTTAACTCACCATCCATATCTGAGGTCCCATCCTCTCTGCAGGGATTGGGACTCTTTTCAGTAGAGAGGTTAGGGTTTTCATCTGAAAATAAAAAGTGAGACATCATACTGTACAGTGTTGAAAGAGAAGACAGAATTAAAGCAGGCAAAAAAAGAGTTAAATTGTGTTTATATACACAGGGTTCACACACATTTTGCAAGGTCAAATTTAAGCTCTTTTCAAACACTTTAAGGGTCATTTTCACATTTTTCCAGCACCTTATTGCTGAGGTAAACTAAATATTTATAGGAATACAACCTGTACATACTAATCAAATGCAACTGTTCTGCCATGAAGACTTCTATGGCAGTTCTTACAGTGTACAGTTTTTTTTTAACACTTTGACAGAGGAGTCAGTTCAGTTCTGTGATTCATTATTAAGGTCATTATGGTGCTGTACTGGACTGCAATGTAATCAGAGATGTCTCGAATAGTTTGTCCTCTTCCTGTACATAAACATGGAAGACAAGAGATTTCAAACACATCAAAAGTACTGCACTTCAACAAAACAGTAACCTCAATAGATAATTTAATGAAATTAAACATCTTGGACGTTGCACCCGATTAAGAAAATATGTACAGGTAGACCTAAGAAAGGGAGTCACTAAAAACAGACAAGGGCTGCAAGTATCAGTCACTTTCACAATTGATGTAACTTTCCATCGTTATCTCAATAAATTTCTTTGTCTATAAAATGGCTCAAAGTAGTGAACATTTTCTTTTGTATAACAAAAATGTTTACTTCTTAAATTGTATAAACCAGGAAAGGAATCCTCACATTTAAGAAGCTAGAACAAGCAAATATGTTAAAAGACAAATCAAAGCAATCAAAATAGCTGCAGATTAAATTATTATGCGCACCTCTAACACAGACATGTTTAAAATGAAAAGAATCCTAAGACACATACCATCATCTTTCTCTCCACCTGGGATCCTTTTCTTCTGTGGGCCAATGTCAGAAGATGATGTGGGACTTTTGCCTTTGAAAGGTAATTAAAGTCAAATTCAGTGCTAAGCAGAACCAAAAATTCTTCAAGTACAAAGACCACTGTTGAATAAACTAGCTCATTTGATGAGATTGTTCTACTACTGCTATACTAATATAATTTGTAACTTCAAGCCAGAGAAATTACTCAAAACAATTCTTGCTCATGCAGGCATTTACTTTCCTCTTTAATTTTTTTTTTGTAGTTCAAAAATGTACTAGTCATTATATATATATCATCTTCTCATAAAAAAAGTGTGACTGTGTATCTTTATGGATTGCCTGACGATGTGTTTTTATGAAATGAGACTGATACTGTCCAGCTGATTTAGACTGTACAAATTACAAGGCACTAGCCTTCTCCTTGGACTTGTAAATGCATGTACACTTCTTTGTTTTCAGGACCTCTTTTAGCTATTGTGATTATATTAGCTATAGATTTCCAGGGATATTGTGAGAATACTGTACATGATGGCATTAAAAAAGCAGGACAAAACTGTGTCAGCTGTTAGTGCATACATACCACTAACAGAGAGGTTGATGGTGTTGAGGTTCTTTCCCTTTAAAGTCCCAGTGCCTTGCTCCATTGCAAACAGTAGTTTACTTATCTTGGCGATTTGAAAGGTTTTGTCCGTCTGTCGGTAAAAGTCCCGATGAACTCTGATGTCATGCCCCATAAACCTTGCAACTTGTTCCAGCTCTTGTTCATTTAGGTCCAGGAGTTGGCAGAGAGTGGCAACCTGCTTTCTTAATTTAGTTGATCTCAGGAGCTCAGGGTTTTCTGCTTTGCTTTCCTCTGCATATTTTCGCAGGCAGTCACATCCACGTATGTTTGTCATAGCACCAGGTCTTGCAAATAGATAAGGGTTTTCAGCAGGTATGCCAGCTTCATCCCTTCTTTTAATCAACATGTCAATTGACTCCTTCATTCTCTCTGTCAAGAAAATGGGTACCTTCCTGCCTCTTTTTCCTCTGACCTCTATGCGAGTTAGAAGCTTGCTGAGCTCTTTCTCTAGTGGAGACAAGGTTTCATAGATGTCCTCGTTTATGGGATTTGTGCTTGCTGTCTTGTAGGTGTCAAGAGTCAAGCGTGATGCCTCCCCTTCACGCCGCTTGTTGAATATGATGACCTGTGCCAGAACTGTCTCATTCAACATCTTGTAGGCTGTTAGACTTAGCTCCTTTGTTAGTTGTTCCTTTGCTTTATCTTCCTTCGTCCTCAGATGATCCCTCAGAGTCATCACGTTTTTGGTAAGTGGGATGTCATCTTGCTTGTTCCATCTCTTTTCTTGTATCGTTTGATGAGCACTGACAGAAACATGGGTCCTCCAGTTTTTTTCCAAAAGTTCCAGAAATTTTTTTGCCTTCCTCTCAGCCAGGTCATCATCATTCATGAGTGTTTGTCCAATCAGGACCTCCGCTGCTCCTTTGAGACAGAATCCAATTTTGACAGCAGTGGATGGTTTTCCATACTCATTTTTGCCTGGACTAAACTCTGTAACCTTCTTTGCCACACTGACAACAAACTTAAACCTTGATGGCTCACACAAGTCTTCCAGACCCTTTACAGCCTTGTCCATGTCTTTAGCAACCAACATGAATCGGCCAAGCTCCCTCATTCTCTGTGCAATGTACTGGTATCTTGACTTCACTCGCCCATGTTTTGCAAACAGTGCTTCACCGTAACTGCAAATCAAAGAATCTGTCCTGATATGAAAGGATACACCATCTTGTCGCATGTTATTGATGATCTTCTGACATCCGGTGGAGGAAGCAGTGATTGGAAGCAGGCGTGCAGCACGACTTTGTACGTCTCTTCTTCTATTTGTTTCACTGTCTGTCATGCAAGATTTTTTGCTTCCACATGAGGACTGATGTTTCCACAACTCCTTTTTTACAAACATCCCATAACAATATGTGCAGGGTAAATAATCCTCAACCAAGGCCTTATGAGAGGGCTGCTTGCATGTCACAAGTTGCCCCCTTCCTTTTTCCAGGACTTTGGCGTTGTGCTTGAAATCCCCTTTATTACGTAGTTCATCCAGAAGAACCTTTCTGTCTTTTGATCTCACCGGAAAGCTGAAGGCATATGCTACATCCTTGATCCCCATATGTTTTCTCTCCAAATGCCTTGCTATCTTTGAGTGTGGCTTTCCACAGTAAAGACAGTAGTGCTTTTTGTCCCATGATCGTTTGCCATCCTCCCTTTTTGTGCAGGTTTTTACAGTCACACTTTTCACTTTGTCTTTCTTCATTTTTTCTTTATTATTCTTTCTTTTCACATAAGTTCTGGGGTTTTTGTGTTTTTTAATGTTGCACTTGCCTGTTTGTTGATGTTTGTCTTCTCCTGAATCTGTATCTGGACTATCAAGAGCTTCATTACTGGATGATTCCTCAAATGAAGAAGGTTTAACCAAGATTTTCACATCCTCATCATCAGACGATGATTCAGTCTGAGCTGGGTTGTACTCTGTGTCTGATCCCATGTGGCTGGAAAATTCAGATTCAGAGGACTCACTCTCAGACTCCTCACGGATATTGTCCAACTGTAAGCAAAAAGCATATACGTTGGAGAAAAAGTAGTTCTAAGTCTTGCAGTTTAACTTTTTTACTCACTAATACTAGATTGGAACGGTTTCACTTTTTGATAAGTTTTGTTTAAATAAACATTACCATCAATCATAATGTTGCCATCCTCATGCATTTTTAATTAACATGCATTTACTTTGTGTCTTTGTAAATGTGTTTATGTCTAGAAGTAATCAAATTAGTCTTCAGTCTTTATAATGTTTTCTTTGTCTTTAATACAAACCCTGGAGAGCAATAATGATGCTGAGTGGATTATCCTGGTGAAATGAAATGAATTTATTGTCAACTAGAAATGCACTCAGAGAGCGCAGACCTCTGCCTAGCAGCTCAGTTCCACCAATGAAAATTTCTGTATCCCGACGGTGATCTGGATCACCCTCAAAATCTAATCAATCATTCATTGTCCCATTTCTGACATTTTCTGAAGTTTCATCAAAATCTGCCCACAGCTGTTTGAGCTATGTTGCTAACAGACAGACAAACAGACAAAACCACCCAAAAACATAACCTCCTTGGCAGCGGTAATAATCATGTGACTCCTAGCTTATCCCTGACTGGAGAAAACTGTGGCGTTAGAACTCTTCCAGTGTTACAACCATCCCCGGTCTCCCCTAAATCAATATAAATAAATCAACAGTGGTCAAATAGTAATTTGAATGACTAGTGTTTGATTCTTTTCTTCCAGCCAACCCAACAACATAACCTCCTTGGCAGAGGTAACTAACTGATGCAGTTGAGCTAATTAGTGCACAAAACTAAATTTACCTGAAGTTGACTGGCTCTAGCTCCACATACATGAAGAGAGTTTACTCATATATACCAACTCTGAGCAAGAAGGCACCTTGCAAATGTTAAAACTGTTTGTTTTTATAGTTAATAATATCACATCCATAAATTCATTAAATTTGGGTCTAACAAAGCTTTAGTAAGAAGAACCAATTTTTGAATTCTGTAGCGCTTGGTAAATATCAAGGACCAGACTAGCCCACATTAAACAACATTCCATTCAGTCAGTCTAAATTAAACTTTGTCAACCTGTTTCAATTAAGACACAGAGTGTCGAATTAACAAGTACCTTTTTAACCTGAAGTCATTCAGCATTTCAATATTTAATCAATATTTACACATTTTGTTCCATTACATAAAACATCATTAAATACTTCACATTTCAAATAAAAAAAACAATTACATGTCTTTAAAATTGTGGCAAATGAGTGTCTTACTGAGACTGTATTAGTTGTAATGGAGATTAACTGTCATAATGTTGAACAAGGAGATTCATCTATTCAACAGCCTGTCTTTACAGGGCAGCGTTAGTTGCAAACTATTTTAACTCTAATTGTACAATTGATCAGTTCTTAGAAAACAAGCACAGTAATAGTGAAGCAAGACTCTGTGGTAAGCATGTTCCAGTCATGTGACCGTGATGTAGTTTGTTTATAACTTAACATTTTACTGCTAACAATTTAATTAACACTTCAAAAATCAAAGTAATTCTTATCTGTGAAGATTACTGTGCTGAACAAAATATGTAGATATCATGAAACAGTTCATTTTCAGTAAAAATCCAAAATCAAAGCTTTTTGATGAGGCACAGGTGAGAGGTTGATTTCCTCGTTTGACCATTTCAGTAAGTCTGAATAAGTATGGTATATTGATTTTGAAAGGTTACTTACTTCATTTGGCCTCTGGGTCATTGTGTTTTGGACCTAACAATTCAGAGAAAAGATAGTATTTAAATGTTAGTGTGTGGTACAGTTTCAACAAATGATTACAATCACAGGTAAGTAGTCACCTCTAGAAAGTTATACTATACAGTTGTGCATTGATATCTTTCTGCTACATTCATCCTCATACAACAATAAACAAAAATTAATGCTACATTGTTAAAAAGGCACCGTCATGTATATAATATGTAAATGACTGTAAAAAAAAATTCTCATCATGAATACATACAATCTACACACTGTAATCTGCATGCTTTCATTTACTGAATTTGGTTGGTACAATTAACATAATAATGATGTACTCCATCAGAAAATGGGCTATAAATTACAAATTCTTAATTTTCCATGCAGCCACTTTATGGGCCAGACACAGATCTGCCATCATTTCAGTTTCTGGAGCCTGATTCAAAAACCGGTAAATATAAATATTTGTTTGTTGGTTTGCAAGGTATTATTTGAAGTCTTTTTGTTCTGAACTATAGTATACTTCCAGGTGTTTATAATGATTTTAACCTGGATTGCTCATTTCTTTATCAAACCAACTGATTTTGCATCGTCTGTGTAACACTCAGGCCTATGTCTGATTGTCTAATAAAAACAGAGCAGCAGCGCTGCATCTCCCTCAGTGTTTCAGAAGAACTACATGGTGAGTGGGGCAGAGCTGCGCATCAAGAGAGGAGAGGTTCAGTTGCAGGGCTTTACTGAAAATTATGTTGAACACCTTGACCGTACATTGTCCTATACTTCACTACAGAATTTACTGATATATTTTTGTCTTGGAAAAGTTGTCTCTTTACCCAGCCTTCATTACAGTGAAAATATAGTTGCCTTGGCAAATACACACTTTCAGCATTAGGGGCAAATAGGCAGGTGCTCAAGCACCATTAGTTAGCCCCTCTGTACGAGCCTACACTTTGTCAGCACAGCTGTCATGTAAAGCAGAAGATTGTACACATGTATCTTATGAATTGATCACTGACAATTTGTAGATTTTTAAAGTTTTCTGGGAAATAATTTGCAGGTTTATTGTATTATGTGCTTTGCGTAATTTCAGAAATAGCATGTTGCTCCATCTTAAGATCACACAAGATCACATTTTCTTTAGTTCAGGTCTAAAAGATCAAATCACATTTTTTCAGTGACCGCTGTCATCTGTGTTACAGGATGTAAGTTCACACCAACATACCCTGTGCACTGTGATAACTGAACTGACAGTTAAAAGGATGGGTAGGAGTTAAACAAAATGAAAGGTACTATATCAAGTTAAACAGCTAATTATTATTATTCACACAAAGTATAAGAGCTGATTTTAGCCTGCATACATCTCAAGTATATCTAACCAACTAGCCTTTACAGCCACGGTTTGTCTCCTAAAGTCACATTTAAGTTTAGTTAAAATATTTTACAATTGAAGCAACATGTTACTAGCACATTTGTCACAATTTTTTCAGTTTAATTGTGAAATGCCTCTAAATTTCACAAAGACAAAATAATTGTATTTTAACAAAGTAGTAAAAACACGAAGACTGAAAGACACTACACCTTACATTAATCACAAGCACCTAAATGTATTTCCTCATACTGAGAAATGTCATAAACTAGACGTGAACATACATTAAGAGATTGCTTTAAATGAAGGTTAGAACCATGATTTTATCATTTCATTTGTCAGAATCTGATGGGTTAACTATATACTGCAGCAGTTAACTGGTTTCTTATAAACTTGTATAGTCAGATTTATGGTCACATACAAAACTAGAGTAACAGTTACCTTTTTTAGCTTAAAGTTTAGCATAACTTGATATTTCCACCTTGCAATTTAGAAAGTTTAAATGGTGACATGTTTCTAAATCACAAAATAATAGTACACAGCTAGCATAAATTGACATATAAAAGCTGCAACTTAAAATATTTTAACACTTACTTGCTGGCAGATTCTTTGAGAAAAACGCCTTTCGCAGTTTTCGTGATGCAGTCGTAATTGCTGAACTCTCCTCCTGAGCCTGTCAAGACTCCTTCGACGCTCCTTCATCATGCTCCTTCAGCTAGCAGGCCCACAGCACAAGCAGAGTAGCTAAGGTGAGGGCTGGCAGCTAGCTCTGCTCACTGCCCATCCCCCACTCACAGGTGCGGGGGATAAGCGGCCCCTCCCCTTGATGGGCCATTAGTTGAGGCTGCAGAGTGCAGGCAGAGTGCACTACAATATCAACACTTTTCAGCTCTGACTCTCAGGCCTCTTTACAGGCTGCAAACTTACATTTAAGTAGAAGAATTTAATTTATCTGCACAGAGTAGTGGAAGAAGTGATCCTACAATGTTTAGATACTGTTATATTACTAAAAATCCTGCATTAAAATTTTAAGGCAATAAAAAAGTAGTAAGTATCAAAAATAAACTACTGAGCCTCTCTCAGAATATACCCTGCTTTACTATATTTGTATTCTGTTTTGTATTCATCATTTTATATTTTATTTTTATTATTATTAATTTATTTTACATATTATTATCAATAATGCATTAATGTTTTATTCTAGTGTTTCATATGGAAAAGAGACTGTTAACTGCTTAATTCCTCCTAAGTGAAAAATTACATTTTTTGTAAATTCAAGGATGATTAAATCTAATTTAAACCCATAAAAATACTACAAAGTTTCTGTGTTGACAACATATTGTAGAATTATTTGGGATTTCCAGAGCAACATAAGTGGTCAGCAAAATCTAGGGGATTAGAAAGTACATTTACCTCTGAAGTATACTATAGAAAATAGAGTCCTAAAGTGTAAGTAACTTAAATCTTTAATTCAGTAAAGGTGCAACAGTAGTACAGCAAATGGGCAATATATCAATATTATATTTATTATATTATACCGTTATCGAGATATGAGATACACTGTCTTAGATTGTGGATACTGAGATATGGCAGTAATGGTGTTGTTTCCTGGTTTTAAAGACTGAATAAAGACTGAAATACATGAAAGTAATGTAAGTTTATCAACTTACTAGACTGTTCTCCCTGTTTCAGTGCTTTCCTTGGCTCACATAATCATCATATTCACATCATTGATGATACTTTATCCAATATATTATTGTGTTAATATTTTGTGAAAAAAAGCCATACCTACAATATTGTTTGTAGCCAAAATGTATATCATGTGATGGTATCTTTACATTTTTGTCTCCCAGTCCAACATTAATTAAGTGCTTTAAAGGAGATTTTAAAAATATCAAGATATATTTCATATAGAGATAAAAGATATAGCTTAAAATCTCTTACAACTTGATTTCCAGGACAAATCACCCCAGCTCCCTAGTATGAATATCTGCCAAAAAACTGTTCTCCCAAAGGATGTCTATTAGTTAAGATCTTTTCTCCTATGCTCTATCAGGCCTACTGGTGTGTCAGCCCTGCAAATAAAGGGAAAACTGAGGTTTAACAGAATATTCTGTATAGAAAAAAGTATGGAAAATATGCAGTAAATCATTTAGGAGGTCATTTTTCAAACACTGTTCAAATGGTCTTTTCAACAACAACAATAATAATAATAATAATAAAAATGAATTTTATTTAAAAGCGCCTTTTTCAGCACTCAAGGACGCTTTACAGATGAATAAAACACAGTTAAAATCACAATTTAAAATAAATAAAAACTACAGACAAAAATGAAAGCAGGTTAAAATGGGTGTGAGAAGTTAAAGGGAATATGCCAGTTGGAAGAGATGAGTTTTGAGCTGTGCTTTGAAGTGAGGTAGAGAGTCCATGTTTCTGAGTGGGGAGAGAGTTCCAGAGTTTGGGAGCAGAGCGACTGAAATTTCTGCTGCCCATGGTGCTGAGATGAGTGGAGGGCACCGAGAGGTGGAGGGAGGAGGAGGACCTGAGGGAGTGAGAGGGGGTGGCACTGTGGAGAGGTCAGACAGATGGGGAGTTGGGGGGAGGTTGTGGATGGCCTTGAAAGTATATAGGAGGATTAAGAAGTGGATTTTTAACTTCTTTGTTACACTTGTGTGAAATACCGGAATACAGTGATGTTTCATTTTGGGTTTTAATATTGTTTCACTTAGCATTGAACACAGATTAAATATTGATTTCCTGTTGATATCAAAACATTTTAATACCACACAATTGAATTTTGTCTTTACAAACAACTACTCAATTTCAAGTCTCTATTTTAATGATCATACTCAGTTCCTCTTTTTTCAGCCTGATTACTTGATAAGATTGTTTTTTGCTCAATTTAATTTATTCTCAAGATGCATGTGACAGATCAGAATTCAGACAAAACAAAGTAATTCTCAACATGTGTAATGATTTTCACAGGGGAACAGGAGTGAACCCAGATATATGATGTAGAGACAGGCAGGAGAGGTGAGAGTTCATCTTAACTTGTGGTCTAAAAATAATTTGTTTAAAAATCAACAGGCTGATACAAATGAGCAACTGAATCAAAAAGGTGGGTTGTGCTGAGAGATAAGTCAGTTGAGCTTGCAGGACATAATGCAGGCAGGATCAGGCAGGCAAAGAGGAAGAGCTGGAAAGCTGCAGGTGGAACATAATTCAGACAATCTGGATCTATGAAAGTGGAGACAGGGATGCAGGCAGGTAGGCAGGGGAGTGAGGTGATGGGGATCGGATCCAGGTGGATGGATCTAAAATGACAGGAGAGTTAGTACATGGTAGGGAGCATAGCAAGTATGGAAATCTATGACTATTCAGTGCTTACTGGATAGCGTTGTGACAACAGAAAAAGACAATCCAAGCCTTGAAGGCAAGGTTTTGCTATGGTTTGTTTTTATCATTGTTATCATCAAGGTGTGTTCAGACCAAAAGTGAAGAACGCTACAAGAAAACAAAGGCTACAACAAATCAAAGATGTGATTACACGTAATGTCACTTCATGCAACATGAATCTCGTGACACATGCAATGGGAATCACATGATGAGGCATCCATCACCTTCATTGCCGCAATAAATTGAAATCTCAAACCTTAAAGTGATTGGTAATCTTGAGTTTTGTCAAAACCACAAGAATAAAAAACATCATTTAAAATAAAAGGAACCTACAGTAATTTTTCTGAACAAAATTTCAAGCACCATAAAAACAGAGTATTGCAATGGTACATCGCGTGACGTTGTGCTGTGACAGCCAATCATTGTCAAGTTTCTTGCAATGTCAATGCCGCCCCAACGGCATAAGCATTGTTTGGAACTTTGAATCAGATATAGCAGTTGAAACAACTGTTGCTGTGTGTGAATAGTATGGATTTCAGACAACTCAACTTCATACACCACAGGACACAGACGCAGCGTTGTAAAGTTTCCAACATTCCAGGACTTCTATAAATGATGCTGTGCAAAAAGGATGATCAAATCGACTCTAGTTAATGATAGAAAATGACAAGCCCTCCTTACTCTGATGCTACAAGCTAATGCTAACTGTGGCTGACACAGACTTTGCACATAATTGAACAGCTTGGATGATTTTAATCACCCAGACCCAATGTTGTAATTTTTCAACCTGTGTACACATTAAAAACTCATTAAAATCAGAACTGGCATATAGTGATGAAAAGGCTTAAGATCATGAAGTTTTGCAAATTTATCATGACAAATTTGTCTGAACCAGATTTTTTTTCCCAGACTGTACAAGAGTTGACACACAGTATTTAATTCTGATCCAAAGCAGTGAATCATCAGACTGTCACTGCCATCTGTAGATCTTTAATACTAACATGGTTGAAAACAGTAGGCTTATAATAAGGATAAAACACAGACAAACATGGACATGGGCAAACCCCCCAGTTTCCCATATGTGGTATTGGTAAGTGTTCCTGATGTAGCTAAGGGCTACAAGAAGGTGCTAGATTTCTGAGATCTAATTGTGTGCTATCAGGGGCCAGAGACATGCCCACAACCCAATTTTAAGCCCTCTAGCTACTTCCTGTATCCACCAGCTAAATCAGGGACAGTTCCCAGGGGAAACTGGGGGTTTGCCCATGTCCTTTACTGAAAAAGGGGTTCCCATGGGGCTAGAGCCTTGAAAATTGATACAGTTTGTTCATCTCACAGCCCACAACATTTCTGATGTCTTAAACACCTGCTATGTTGGGCCCAAGGGCTTGACTCATGCCTGAGGCCTACTAGTAGTGAAGAAGCCTGAGGCCTGCAGGCATGAAAAAATTAGTCAGCTCCCTCATTTACAGGTCTATTGACTCCAAAACTCTCACACAAG
>JBAMNC010002127.1:0-35929 GCA_037902135.1 Cetoscarus ocellatus
TTAAACCCAGTGACCTTGACCTTGACCTTTGATTTGATGTCCGTCCATCCTGAAGCTGTTTGGCTGTTTCAGTCTGTCACTCCTTCCTCATGCAGCCTCTCTTGTCTCTTAAAGTCTTCTTCATGTTTAAGAGGAGAGCCATCCAGCTCTCACTGCTCCCTCCTCACCTCCAAACGTTCGATCAGACCAGGACAGAGGATGAGTAATCATATTAATCTGTCTTATGTAAGCGGGGATCGAATGAGGATGACATCTTAACTGAGAGCACACACAGAGAGACGATCTGTCTCTGTTTTCAGGAGGGGACATGCTGTCTTTTTGATTTCCTGTCTTTATCAGAGCGGCTGTCATATCACAGGCCTGTTAGGAGGACATCTGTGCCTCTTTGGGGACATTTATACCAACATTGACATCAGTCTCAGATGTTTGGACACCTCATCCGTGTTAACAAAATGTCTTTATTGACAACCTGCATTTAAAACTCCTGCTCCATGTCTGCTGCTTTAGAGCCATTCAGAGTCTCATATATACTCACATATACATATATGCACTATCCTGGTGTTGATTCTGTTTGTTCTTCAATGGAAAAAAAAACATTTCTCTCATTTCTGATCTTAAAAGTCTTGAATTTGACTACAAACAGTGTGACAGAATAGACCAAATTGCCACTTTGAGCTGCTTCACTGCTGTTTCTGGTCAGTTGATTTAAAGGGATGCAGCAACATTTTCTTTTTCTTGTCCTGCCTCACTCCAGAGTCCGTGACGAGCACATAGACTCCATTCTTTCGACTGTGCTGCAGTAACAAGGAAATTATCAACTGTAGTGCAGCTCTACGAGTACTCAAATTTGAAGTACATGTACTTAATTTGGTTAATTAGTGCACAAGTAGACTTAACTAGTGAAGCAAAAAGTGTCACAAGTACTGCTAGTAGACTGTTTTGGGTCTGCTATTAATACTAATAGACTCAAAAATGTTCACTAGTACTATTAGTAAGCCTTATATGCTAATAAGGGGGCGGGGAAAAGAACATTCAGGTTTTTCATTGGTTTTCAAAAATATTAGAACCAATCAGGGTGCTGGATTTGGTTATTATCCCCCCTACTTCATTTGCGTTACGTCTGCTAGCACTAATAGTGAACCTTTTGGCTTTACTAGTACTACTAATACAGTTGATACAGTCTATTAGTACTACTAGTGAGATATGTTGAATTTACTAGTATTACTTGTTGAATTGAGAAATGTTCCTAATAAAAACTCAAAGCTCTACTAGTACTACTAGTAACACAGATTTTTCTATTAGTAGATGATTTTGCTTTACTAGTAAGATCTACTCACGCACTGGTGTGCCCAAAACCTTTACGGGTAAAACAACATGTCCTGTTGCTAACCTTTACATTTTACATTTTAATATTTATCTACTTTTCGGTTACAGATGTTATCCCCATATTCGAACGGTTGTTAGAATATCAAATATAAGGTGGCAGCCCTACTTACTAGTAGTGCTAGTTAACAATTTTAGGTTTACTAGTAGTACTAGTAGACCCAAAACAGTCTCCTTATGGTACTGGTGACACTTTTTGCTTCACTAGTAAAGTCTACTCTCGTACTAGTTGACCAAAATTGAGTACATGTACTCCGGATTTGAGTACTGATAGAGCTGAACTACGATGGATATTACAGATACCAAATTTATGCTCGAACAGCTTCCATAGGTATGATTTTTAGGCTGTGTGTTGAGTCCAGTCCATCATATTAATCCAGTCAATCAAAATGCATTTTATACAGCACAGTTCATACAAATTAAATTGCCGCTCAAAGTGCTTTACTTCAAGACAGAAATGATCCAGGTGAAGGCATCGACTCTGTATTTGTTATCAAATGTCCTGTTGGTGCAGCTCCACGTCCAGGACTTTGTTTGTAAATATGAGGTTTGTGAGTCTGTCTGAGGTAAACAAACTCCTCCTCTCCTCCTCCTCCTCTTCGCTCTAATCTCACCCTCCCCCCTCCAACACAATTACCTAACCTGTAATCCCCACTCTGCCGAGGCTGAAGGCTTTCTCCACAATCACAGCCTTTCTTCTGCTGGCTCCGGAGGCCGAGGTGGAGCATGTTTGACATGCTGCTTGTGTTACAGTTTAAAGGGTCACTGGGGCGGATGCTTGGAGGAGGGGGGGTACGCACATAGATCCCTCCGGCTCCACGAGCGCGTCACGGTGGAGTCTGTATGTGCTGTATCATATCACCGAGAGCCTCTAATGGATCTGTGAGAGGGTTTGTCAGCAGATCGAGTTACTGCTGCAGAAACTTATGACTGAAGAATGACGCTGAGCTGCTCCTGATTAGACTCATCTTACTTTTATTATCATGTTCGTCTTTGTCACTGGAAAATGTCAGGGATATAAAATATCTTAATGAGGGAGGATCACTCTAAAGGTTAACCCTCACCTTCATATGTGGGTTAAAAAGACAGAATCCAAAAGCATTTGAGTCTTGATTGGACAGAAAATCCTTGAAAGTGTTCTGTAGATATGAACATGAGGCACAATGACCTTGAGCTTTGCCCTCTGCCCTGTACCAAAATGCTGCTACTTTATATATATATATGTATCTACATATATATATATGTGTATATACACACTCACCACCAACAACACTTTGTAATTTAGTTTTAGTTATATTCTTTTACCTAAAATATCTTTCAGTTTTAGTAATGATTTAGTCATCTAAGTTGTTTTTATTTTTAGTCTAGTTTTAGTTGATGAAATTTCACCATTCTCCATGAAGGTGGAGAAACTAGTTTGAGATGATGTTTAAAGATGGTCCACTGTGGTCGTAAAGGGATGGACATGGTCAGCAGCAGTACTCGGGTAGGCTGTGGGGTTTAAACCATGCTCAGGTGGGACTAAGGGGTCCAAAGTGCTTTTAGATTTTCTATTTTTATATTTAAAAAAAAAAATCCTTTTCTTCAAACAAATATCAAGTTAGGTTTCAGCCTGACATAGTTGGCGAGTCATTATGGTTAAGAATGATGATTTCTTAGGTCTGCATCATGAAGGCTTAGTTTTCTGGCCCCTTGTGTCATAGCTGGAGTAAGAAAACTCAGCTGCTTGTGTGTTTAAAGCCTTTTTGTTTTGCAGTGCTTCCTGATATTATGTAAGAGCTGTAATCGTATTTCATGTACACTCATATCTAAGAACCCAAACATACAGAAGTACATTCAAGCTAAAAATAGTCTTAAATAAGAAATGAGCGTCTGGATTAGGAACATAAAACAGAGCTAAATAAAGACCACCCATCTTAAGAGAGCGTCTGAAGAGGTCTTGGACAATACGTCCTTCAAAGAGTCGTCTGGTTTGGTAGAAATCATCGTTGTTGGCCAACAGAGCTGCCTTTGTGTCTGTTGCTGTTAGAGAAGCTTCACGTCTGATTAACAGAGAAATCGATGCTCTGCGCTGACATAGGGTGAAATCAGAGAGGCAGACTTACAGTAAATGATCTAAAAAAAGCCATAATGGTCTAATTGTCCTGTGGGCTAACAGTGACTCAGCAGTCCCCGATGAATAACATAAGACCTCGCTGCAGCCCTCCTAATCTCACCAGGGAGGAATAATCCCACCCAAAACCAAACACATTATGTCATTATGAGGATGATTATGGCCGCAATGCTGCTGTAGATTTGACTTTAAGATGGTTTTAGTGGTTCAGAATCTATATTTGTCCATGTGGTGTGGGTTTAAAAGTGAAAAATGTGATAATTATTGGATTTTTGTGACTGACAGGCCTGCAAAAATATCAAGTTAGACATGTTTGAGTTGAAGATGGTACCAAAAAACAGTTTTAGAGGACTGCTTGCTTTAGAAGTCAATCAATCACACAATTATTATCAATCAATCTTGTATAACTCCAGTTTTAAAGCAAGTTTATCCAAAGTTACATAGAGAAGGCTGAAGAGAAGGTGAACTCTTCATTTTATTTTATATATATGAATGCATACATAAAATAAATTGTAAATTTATTTGTTTCCATTGCACTTAACATTTTAATCGTTTTTACTCTTTCTGAAAAATACCTCCAAAAGATACCTGAAGTGACATGACATAAATAGTTTTGCCTAATATGTTATATAATTTATGTTCCCAAACTAAACAGAATTTCACTCTTAAATTAAAGTGTGTGTCATAAAATGTTGGTTTATGTAGTTCAATGTAGGCAGGTGTGTGTAAAATAAACACTGAATATTTAATATTATAATAAATTACAAGCCTTTAATTGCTTCTGCAAAAACTAAAAACTGACAAGCCTACCATAATGAAAACTGTAGCTTCAGTAGTATATTTTCAAAACTTATATTATATGCAGAAAATAATTTGAATGAATTGATTTAATGAATATATTTCCCAGCCCTAATATAAATATTTATGTTTACATCCAGAGATGAATCCATTCAGGCAGAGACAAAGGGACTAAAATCACATTTGTCTCTGCTAAATATAGAATTAATCAATCAATCTTTATTTATATAGCACCATATTTGTTGAATAAAAATAAATTAAAGGTAAGCTCCTTGAGATGTGGCATCTCATTTTTAGAGGGTCCTCATGTCTATGTGGTTGTAAAGATAGTTACTATGGATGAATAATCAATACAACCATGGATAGAGAGATCAGTCTAATATTAACATTAATATCTATGATAAAACCTAAAACCTACAATTTTGTGGCCGTGCTATCCATGATGAGTAACTCTAGTTGGATTAATTTGGAGAATCAAATGGAGCAACTCCTCAGGATGAACTCCAGCTCCTTCTCTTAGTTTTTGTCCTTAAAGGTTTAACTCACATGATCTATAACATGATCTGAGATGTTTCAGGTCCTGCAGCTCGGACACATTGATCTCTGCTCTGTTCAAACACCAACATAAGCCCGATATCATATTATTCATTTCATCCTGCTTCTTCTTTAATAACGTGAGACTCAGGCCTTAAAAGCTCAAATCTCAGCTCCGTGCAGCCCGAACCAGTCCAAAACTTTGATCCAGTCCAGATGGAGATTTGAGATCAGGGAGTTTCACGCAGCTTGTTGTTGATCAAACTGATGAGAACCATCAGATCTGTGTCACATGAAGGAGGGAGAACATTTGATTTGGAGCTCCTCGATAATTAATCTTACGTAAGATTGGGTAATGTAGGTTGATCAGATGGAGAGAGAGCAGAGAGAGGAGGTTGGAGTGTTTTTCCAGACGTGGGTCCTTCACATTCCAGCCTGCTGTCTGTTTCTGTCGTTTTGTCTGCAGCTGAGACGAAAAACTACATCAATCTTAAAGGCAGTTACTTGTTTATCTACTTTTTTAACTATTATTTTTATTGTATTTTATCTATTTACTATCTTTATATAGTTTTTTTCTCTTTTTTTCTCCACCTCTCTTTCCCTCACCACCAGAGCCCAGATGAACTAATGCTATCATTCTTATTACTATTGTTATTATTTTGTTTTCGTTCCTGTGGACTGATTAAACATCCGGAAAAAACAAGGAAAAATTGTTTGAATTCGATTTGGTATGGAATTTGAGGAGATCTACAAGTCTGCCACAATACTGTACACTTTGGGTGTTATTTATGTATGTATTTATTTTTCTTTTTCTTTCTCCCTTTCTTTCTTAGTCTTGACTTTGTGTTCAGGCGTTCTGTGTGATTTATGATTTATCAGTAAATTAAATTGTTATATTCTGTGGCAAATGAAAATAAAAATGAGATAAAATAAGATAATCCTTATTGATCCACATAGGGGAAATTCAGGTATTGCAGCGGTACAGGGCAAGCACAAGGGTAGTTGTATGTATTGGGTTCAAAAGAGTTACACATAATGTAAGACAGACCACAAGACTGACGTTTAATAAGATAAGGGAAATCAGTAGACTGTCCAGTAAAAGGCAAACAAAATAGACGTTATAAAAAACTAAATTAACAGAGTTAGTGTCATAATAAGTGTCATTCAGGACAACTGAGCCATCTGTGCAGTGCAGTGAAGGTAAAGTGACAAAATAATCATTATGTTAAAAAAATATTTGCCACGTCTTCTCCCATTTTCTCGCCCTCTTTCACTCCGATATCCAATAACAGTCATTAAAAAATTAATTAACAAGAATGGTTGGTGTTGGCACGGGGGTGCAGCAGGTAGTGCGCTCCAGCTTCCTCCCACAGACCAAAAACATGCTCGTTAGGTTGATTGATGACTCCGAATTGCCCTGAGGTGTGAATGTAAGCGTGAGTGGTTGTCCTTTACTCTATGTGGCCCTGTGATTGGCTGGTGACCGGGCCAGGGTGTCCCCCACCTCTGGCCAGTGTCAGTTGGGGATGGATGGATGGATGGACGGATAAATGGATGGATGGTGCCTCAACTAAATCAGCGTATTTAAACAAATTAAGTTTTCAACAGCTCTGCGCAGTTTCCATCTTGAAGGGAAACTGATAAATCAGTATGAAGGTATTGATTATTTATTGGACTACTTACATTTGTTACGGCCAACTTATTCTTACATGCTCCAAGATTTATTGTCTTATAAGAAGCACTGTAAAACTGTAACATACACAAAAATAAAGCAAAAAATAAGCCTGTGATTAGAATGAAAAAGTCAGCTGGCCTAATGCTAATGTGAATTGGAAAATGCATTGTAAGGCTAACGGTTAGCATGTTGGCAATCACGGTGATAACAAGAAGACATTTAAACAGCAGAAGCTTCTAAAACCCAGAACTTACAAGCACACGCCTCCTTGACGTCTCTTAAAAGGCAGCTGTGATTGGATGTCCCTCTTAACTCATCCAACCTTTCCACACAACCAAAGTAGCTGTGATTGGATATATTCCTAACTTGTCCCTACTTTCTACATGACCAAATTAGGTCTAATTGGATTATGTCTCTGTCAAACATTTTAGTTTTGGTTTTTGTCCATGTGCACTTGTGTTTATTAGTTACTGTCCAGTTTTTGTCAGGGGAAAAATGGTTGTTGACGAAAAATTAGTCAACAAAATTAGCACTGGTGGAAATCTTTGCGTTGTAGACCACTGTG
Organism: Cetoscarus ocellatus; assembly: GCA_037902135.1. Lineage (NCBI taxonomy): Eukaryota > Metazoa > Chordata > Actinopteri > Labriformes > Labridae > Cetoscarus > Cetoscarus ocellatus. The sequence continues at coordinate 7,069 of JBAMNC010002127.1, forward strand.
GGTTATACTGCCTGACAGGATGTTCGCCTCCTGTTTTGCTTTGTTTTCTTTCCAGTTAAATCCATGCCATCATTGTAATATATGCAGAGAGAATGTAAGAAGACGGGTCGTGGACTTGGTTGATGTTTATCTGAGTCCCATCAGAGTCTAAAATTCTGTTCGGGTTGGTCGTGCTGGTGATTTTCCAAACCTCTCTCCCCGCTCCCTGCGGTCCCCGGCCTCGGTCCAGATGATCTCACCTCTCTTTGTCATCGGGGGGGAAGTCGCTGGCTTGTGCTACGGGCCTGTAATGGACGCTCCCTATTGTTGTCCTTGTTTGTGTGTCGACTGTTTGGGGAGCAGGTTTTTGTCCTCTGGGACTTTCCTCCATGATCCAGGTTTAGCGTCAGGCTCTCGAGGTCTGTGAGGGTCGTTGGGGGCTGCAGAGGCAGGTGTGTTTCTGATAACGAGCGTCATGATTTTGGCTCTATTGTTCGGCCTTGAGGGGATTTGGCTCGGACTCAGAGTTTACTTTGTGTCCCGTGTGTTTGTTTTGGATGGTCACGTGTTTACAGACCGATCTCTATCTGAGGTAAAGATGGAGGCTTGTTGTTGTACATTATAAACATTTTTGATCTGGATGAAGGAGTGTGAGTGTTTCTGATCAGATTAGCACTGCAGACATCAGAACAATCTGTAATTAAAGAGAGGGAGGGGCTGCTGCTTCTGCAAGACACTCCTTTATTTATTTATTCTAATAAAGGATCATCCTGCTTAATTACAGCACAAGTGTGGAGTGGAGAAAACATTTGATCCCTCTGCTATCTTCTCTTTTTTTCAAGAGGTTTTATTGATTAACAAACAGACTATATATTTTCCCATCATTATGTGGAACCATAGGTGAAGGAAGACAGAAAACCAAGCAAAAAAACAACAGCAAAAGATAGTAATAACAAAAAAATAGATTAGATTTGATTAGGTTAGATAGAGCTTTATTAATGCCTTTGTGAAACTCCCTCAGGGATATTAGGATTCCAATAGTAGTTTGAAAAAAGATAGAAAGATATATAAGAAGATAGATATAAACAATATTCTAAATAAATATTAAATAAATAAAAATTTAAAAAATAAAATAAGACGACTGTCTGGCTACTGCTCCTTCCCATCCTTTGTCTTCCTTTAATAAAATAAATAAGTAAAAGTGAAACCCTGCCATCCTTAGATCTTGTGTCTGTCTCGTGACCATCGTAAACAGTTATGTTTTGCGTTGACATTCCCCACAAGTGAACAACTGCGCTACACTGAATACAAACCCCAAGGCTATCTTAATCATCGGAGAGATAAATGACATCAAATATTTCTAGAGATGCTGGTACTTCGGTTTTACACATAACTCGCCAGTGAGGCCCTGGTATGGACATAGTGTGGCTTAGTGCAGGAGGGCTCAAGAACAGGACTGTGGTCCTCCAAGTAGGCAGTGTGGCTCCTTTACTGCATGTTATTCCTTACTCTACATTACCAATCTCTTCCTTAAGTCACTGCCTCCAAGGCTAAAAGTCCAACATAAAAATATGAGATTCTTTCTTTGAGGAATCGAGCAGGACAGATGCTAAGATTGATGTTTTGGCCGCCTCAGTTTGAATTTGAAAAGTCTTATGTCCTGCAAAATAAATTTTATTTGCTTTAATGTTGTTAAAGGTGCTTGGAGAGCAGACTTCTACTAAACTCTTTGTTCACAGAAAAAATGCTCTATCCCTCTTTAAAGAAAATGCCCCTTAAAATGCTCTGTTACTACTTCCTGCAGTTTATGATGTCATAGCTATACAGCCTCCACCCATACCTTTGTTTTCTGCTAATCACAGGCCAGGATTCTGAGACTATCAGAATTTCGATACAAAAGTCAGGATTCTGAACTAAAGTCAGGATTCCTAGATACCAAGAGATGCATTAAAAAAGACAATGAGTATTTCAGAATATTTAAAATGGCCTATTCAAGCCATTATTTTAAAATACAAACATGAAAAGACTTTGATTTAAAATTAAAACCACTAGCATAGAGTGCGTTTTATGTCAATATGATTCAGAGACTTTAAGTCAGAATTCTGATACAAAAGTCAGTATTTTGAGACTAAAGTCAGGATTCTGAGACTTAAGTCAGGATTCTGAAACAAAAGTCAGTATTTCGAGACTAAAGTCAGGATTCTAAAACTAAAGTCAGGATATCTGAGACTAAGTCAGGGTTTCAAGACACCAAGAGATGCTTAAAAAAAAACTGATTATTTTGGAAGTTTTAATTTTTTTTAATAAAAGTTTTATGTTGAGATGAATGTTAGATGATAAAAAGATCTCTTTTATCATGCAGATGAAAACAATAATGTAAGGACTGTGTTTCTGTCTTGGGATTCTTATGTTAAAGCCAGGATTCTGTTATGTAAGTCAGAGACAGTTTTTTAGACAAGTCAGAATTCTGATACAAAAGTCAGTATTTTGAGACTAAAGCCAGGATTTTGAGACTAAAGTCAGGATTCCGAGACTAAGTCAGGATTTCTTTAAGGAATCAGACCAGGACACATGCCAAGGTTGATGTTTTGGCCATCTCAGTTGGAAATGTAAAAGTCTTATGTCCTGCAAAATATTTTTTTTTTGCTTTTAATGTTGTTGAAGGGCTTGGAGAGCAGAAAACACCACTCAGATGCTCTGTTTTTACTTCCTGGAGTTTATGATGTCATAGCTATACAGCCTCCACCTACATGTTTGTTTTCTGCTAATCACAGGCACACACAGTGATTGTTCTGAGGGTCTTGATAACCTATAACCCCTCCTCTTTCTCCAATCAGACAGCCAATCAGCGCAGAGCTCATTATAAAAGCCTCTGTAGCCCCGCCCCCTCAGTCCAGAGCATTTCTGAGCATTGATCCTTTACGGAGATTTTATAGACATTTTACATGTTTTTATTCAGCTTAAATCAAGTCCTTGCTGAATAAAATATGTTAACAGTCCAACACACCAGAACATGGATCTTTGAAGGACTATTGCATCAAAAATACCAAATCCATTTATCTGTAACCGTGTCACGTGACTTTGTCGTTCCCTCTATCGCCGCCTCATCACTCTCCGCTGACTCTTTCCACATTCCTGCAGCCCACGTGACCCACATACAGGGTCGTTCACGGTCCTCATGGAGTAGGTGAGCGTAGATCTGATAAGGTTTAGAGAGAGCGTGGAGGAGGGGAAGGGATGCCAGACATTTCTGTGGACGGGGCGGGAGATAAGGGCTGTCACGACTGTAGGATTTAAGACTGTGATGTGATTGTTGTTGAGATCGAATGATGCTGATATTGTAGCTACTGTGAAGAAAACAGAAGGAAACTTTTTACTAATAAATGCTAAAACTAAGGGCAAAAGTCCTGCACATTGCTAAGTGTGATAAAGACTACCAAACTTTAAAAACTTCTCTTTGAATATACTAGCTGCTGAAAAAGTGAAGTGTTATTTTCCAACACAGCAGCTCACGCCTCAGATTCCTGTTACTCATGCCATCCCCTCACAGCCTCCTCTTTGTCAGCCGTGGTCGGCGTCTATCTTTAGCAGAAGCTTCAGTGTTTGTTGGCATGTTTTTGGTCGACTGTGCTTTGAGTCAGACTGAAGGAATGTGTGAACCAAACCTCAATTAAAGACATTCGAGACATCCTTAGATAGTTTCCTGTGAATAAATCAGAGGGAATTCCCTCCTCTGTCAGACTTTAATAGACTTTTGTTTTCAGACGGCAGCCTTCAAACAAGCTCATGGAAGAACTCTGTAGTCCCAAACATCCTTTTATTTCTAAAGCTGTTTGGTTGATGTATTAGGCTTTAAATATTTAACAAAATAAATGTGTAGTTCTGTCTGAACCTGTCAAAATGTCTGATAGCAACTTCTTTTCAGTCCCAAAATACTTTGGGTTGTTTTTGTTGAAGATTAAAAAAGTTTCTAATATTGATATTTTACCAGAAAACCTACAAAAGGTATTTCTGTTTACATCAGAGGATAAAAATCATTGAAGAAGATTTGACTTGAAACAACAAGTTGCTCGGACTACTTCGAAACAGTTGTGTATTTCGGTTGTTGGTAGGTCTCGTTTTTTGGATGGAAATCGCAACTTCAGACAACGCAATCATGTGATCACCAAAGCTGCAATCCTGACTGACCCAAGATCTGTTGTGTCAACTATTTTACACAAACTGTTTTACAAATTTGCAGCAATTTGCAAATTACAGAAGTGCTGGTAAGCAGGTCAACAACACAAAGTCTCTTTTTAGGAGTAGAAGTTGGAGTGTCCCTTAAATAATAAAAACAGATAATTTAACATCAATATTAGATGATGAATAATGTGTTATGTGCTTTTGATCATTGATTTCCTGACTGTTGTCTATACTGTAAACATAGTGAATATTGCACTGAAGCTTGATTTGAAGAAAATCATGAATCAAATTGAAATTGCTACATCTACCAGAAAAATCTCAATTAGATCTTTTCCTAAAATCATTAAGCCCTTGTAAAAGCCATTTGTTCTTCTTTATCTGGAAAAATGGCTAAAATATTGTGTTTTTCAGCAAATAAATTATGAAGTTTTGATATTTGGTCCATGTTGCCCAGCCCTAACATTAACTCCAGTAAAAGGAAATTATTGTTTTATCTTATGAAACGTTTAGAACTAAAGTTTTATTTTGTATTTCACAGCTTTTTGAGCCTCAGTGTGCTTCAGGATTCATCCAGCCTCGTGCTTTGGTTTCTCAGGGTGAACTCTGACCCTGGTGTTTGAAGTATCGATCTCCGTGTTTTGTTTGAGCAGTGGTTAGTGTGGTTTCCACAGCAACGCTGGTCGCCTGTAGAAACAGGCCTGCAGAGGGGCGCTGCGGTGAGATGGAGCGGGCGGCTGTCCTTGAGAGCTGCATGTTTCCGGCTGTGAGGCGATAGCAGAGCTGCTTCGCTGTGGTTCAGGCGATAAGGTCCTCATGGCCGCTGTTGTACTGTAGAGGATTTACAGCAGAGACCTGTTATCTGAGCACACAGGCTGTGAGGGTCTCTGCAGGACCACTGAGGTTTACACTCTCCTCTTGACTCCATGTTTTGATCTGAGCTGAGGCTTCAGTTTTGTTGATTAAGGGAGGTCACGCTCGCCTTGTTTGTCGATCAAAGGTCTAGATCTGGTTTCGATGCCTTTATTCTGACTGACAGCAGAGTTTTTTTTTTTTGTTGTTAAAAGTAGATGCGTTAAACAAAAGACAAATAACAAAAAAATGCAAAACAGTCATGGTCAAAGCAGTTTACATGTCAGTGATTCCTTAGGTATCTGTCATTGTGTCATAAATTGTCCACTTTTCCCATTTTTTTCATGAAAACATCCCCCTTCAATCTAAACTGATGGGTCATTCTTTCCATAATATAGATCTCTGTTATGATTTCAAGCAACTGGTTTACAGTAGGGGGTTCAATCTCGCACCAGTTTCGTGTTCTTGCCTTCTTGCATGTGATCAATAATATTTTAGTTAAGTATCTATCCCTGTCTAAGACACAATCATTTATCAATCAATCAAACTTTATTTGTATAGCAGTTTTCATACAAAAAATTGTAGCACAAATTGCTTCACATAGAAATAAAGTAACATAAAAAGTAGAAAATTGCATACAATGAAAGTTAAAAGACCCCCCCACCCTCACAATTCACATACAACACACACACTTAATTAATCATTTAGTTCATTCATCAATTAATCACAAAGACATAAAAGGATATTCTAAAAAGAAAACAGAATTAGAAGACCCTTCTCTTTCTATACCTGTATTGGTTTATAATGACTTGTATGTGCACCTTGTGTGTATAAAAAGGTTTATAACTGTTGCAGCTGGAATGTAAAACAAGAAAGAAATGGACATGTATAAAGAAGGACTTTTGGAGGACAAAAATATATGAACATGTTAAATTAATGTGTTTTGTAATGTTAAAAAAAAAGTTCTAAAAAATGTCTATGAATATAATTTAAGGTGAAATATGAGCCCTTAAAGTCTCTGTTTTAGTTTGTACAGCTCATATTTAGAGGCAGTGATCCACTGAGCTCTGTTTGGTGATCAGTTTCTGATTATTTGTGCACAAACAGAAGAAACATTCAGTATGACTCAGAGAAAGATGTCCAAGAGCATCTAAAGGGAGCTGGATCTCACAAATAATCCAAATTAAAGGGTTCAATCTCAAATTAGGCATTTTTTACAACACTGGTGACCTAAACTCCCTCTAATCTGCTGTAATGCATGTGAAGTTCTGCAGAGGATTAAAATATGTCAGCCACAAAGACAAACACGCAGACTAAGCTCCTTTATGGGAGTAAGATGTCTTAATATCTGCCTCTTCTGTCCCTCAGAGCTCGACGCAGGAGATCGGCGAGGAGGCCGAGGACGACGCCATCTTCACCATCACGCTGAGGAAGGTGCAGCTCCACCAGTCGGCCAGTAAGGGGCAGCGATGGCTGGGCGTGGAGACGGACTCCGCCCTCAGCCTCTACGAGACCTGCAAGGTGCGGACCATCAAGGCGGGCACGCTAGAGCGCCTGGTGGAGTACATGGTGTCGGCGTTCAAAGGCAAAGACTCCACCTACGTCACCATCTTCCTCTGCACGTACCGATCCTTCGCCTCCACCAAGCAGGTGCTGGATCTCCTGCTCAACAGGTAAGTCTTCCACCATTTTTTTTTATTTAACCTTTATTGGAATTTCCCCTGTGGGACTAATAAAGGATATCTTATCTTATTTCACCAGGAAAATAAAACCATGATGAAATTAAGAAGAAATAAACCACAGCCCACATTTTATGTCCTTTAAAGGCTTTCTCAGGATTCAAGAGCTGTTGTGTTCCAAAGTATTTTTCTTTTTGCTGAATTTGACTGAAAATCTTTTTCAAAGTTTGTTTTTTTATTTTGATAACAAACAGCAGCAATAATAGTAACACCCTATAAGGCTGTCACTTTCCCCAAAATCAAACAAAAGGTGTGCTGCTAAAGTTTCTCATTTTTTAAATATTTCTATTATTAAAAAAAAACACATTTTTCAATATTAAACTGGCTCTGTAGACAGAGGCAGGGAGTGCACCACTTTAAACTGTTGTATGGCTAAAATAAGAAATGTTTCCTTATGAAGAACAGTTTAACATGTAAAAAATGATTTTTGTTTCTCAATATTGTTAAAAAAAAGTGTGGTACCAAAATTTCTATTTTTATTAATGTTTAATTTATTAATGTTTCATTTAAAAAAACACATCATCAATCAGTCAATTCAAAGAAAGGTACAAAGAACTTATTTTCACAAGGTATAATATTTCAAATAAGTCATTTTAGTACAATTTATCAGAGTGTTCATCAATATACCAGCATTTTAAACTCTAAAAACATACAAACTATGGCAACAAAAAATGTATTTTAGAGACCAAACATTGAGTAATAATATTTTTATTCTGAAGCACTGCGGTGTGTGAATTGTCTTGATGAGCCTGTGTTGGTCTTTTCTTGCAGGTATGCGAAGCTGCAGAATGTTCCAGCAGCCACAGCACACAGAGTGTCTCAGGACGACTGCACCGAGCTCAGAAAGTGAGTCTGCTGAACCCTCAGGGTCCAGGTTTAGACATGAATCACTGACTGTACTCCTCCGTCTTCCTCCTCCTCCTCCTCCTCTCTTGGTCAAAGCTGGGTCAGTTTGGTGCTGTTCCCGTCGGACAGGGGAGGGTTTGATTTTGTGGGCGTTTGATAAAACATGGTTCATGAACTGATAAGAAGTGATAAATATCAGCAGGAGAAGAAAACTGGAGCATCACCTCATGGCTTCTGGTTTATGTTAGGCTGACAGAGTGAAAGTTATATTTCAAGGTCATAGCTCTGGTTTAATGCTGAATATTATTTTTTTTTACCATAAAACAAACAAACAAAAAAACACTTTTTATGAAAGAATCAGGGTATGCCTTTTATATTTTTTAATATAGGTTACCTAAAACACCATAAAAAGGTGTAAACTGGTCTGCTTTGGTAATGCTTAAGTTTAATTAAGTCTTCAAATACAAACAAAAATGCCCTGCAAAATCCTGGAAGGGCTGTTTTATTGAATGAAATCAAAATAACAACTTTTGCTGCAAATTTTTGAAAAACCTGCAGCAAAATCAGGGTTTTTCTGTCGCAACAATCACAAAAAGATGAGCCCTATTTCCTGGAGCGACTGATGGACATGCTGCTCTGGGTTTGGCTTCTTGAGCTTCATATTTCTTTTGCTGTTTTGTCCACCAAACACATCTTTTAATGTTGTTACAGATGACTGATGGTGTTTTTATTAATTAATTACAAGCAACGAGATCCTTTGTAAAGATGAATCCATGAAGATTCATGCCTCCTCCTTTCTCCTACGCGGTGTCTTCATAGCTGTCAGAGCTGAAGGGAGGAGAGCATTTTCTGACGATTGTGATTTTAATAATCATGCTTACATCATGTTTGCCCTTTTGCCCAAATATAAAATTATTTTGTGGCAGTGCAGATGTAGGTCATGACCTCCTCTCTGTGTTTCAGCACGGTGTCGTCCATCCTCGGCGCCTGGTTGGACCAGTACTCCGAGGACTTCTGAGCCCCCCGAACTACGACTGTCTGCACCAGCTCCTGTCCTACCTGCACCGACACTTCCCCGGCTCCGACCTGGAGCGCCGAGCGCGGAACCTGCTCGCCCACTTCCACCGCGTCAGCAGTGTGAGCCTGATCCCGATGGTATGAAGGCAGGACAGAGAGGCAGGCCAGGAACGCTCAGAACACGCTGTAGAGAAGAAAACTGGGATATGCTTAAAATAGGAAGTTGTTTCCTTTTGACGAACAGTTTAACATGTAAAAAATAATTTTTGTTTCTTAAAATATGTTTAAAAAGTGTGGTACCACAGTTTCTATCTTTTTGTGTTTCTTTCATTTTAAAAACAAAATTAATTAAATATTAATAAATATAAAGTGCTGAAACTTCCAGAAAAGCAACAGACCTCAGTCATACTTCCATCAAGGTTTTGCTGTCTAGAATATTTCAAATGGGTCATTTTAATTTTCAATTATAAATAAATTCTATTGTATTTTTGAGGCCAAATATTGATTAATAGTATTTTTAAACTAAAGCATTAGCAGTGTGTGTTTTCAGACCATTTCACAGTATACCGTTAGGTTTGATTAAAAATGGGACTAAATATTTGAAGAACAAACAGGGAACAGTCAAGAACGTCACAGCTCTAATGTAGGATTAGATTAAAAATCTTTGCGGTGCTTTTGGGAAATTGATTTGCTACTGAAGTCACATGGTGCCAAATTCTCTAAAAAACATTGAATTACATATCCTCTGAATCTTAGAGATTACATACATTATTGCTTTCCATGAATACTAATAAGAACAGGGTTTGGAGTCTGAAAAAAAAAGACTTCAACCATGTTGATTTTGTTTTAATAATGATTCTGAGTTGTATTATGGGATTGTATGATTCAGTGTATTGACTAGATACCCAGAGTGGCATTCAGCATCAGAGTTGATGTCTGTGGGTAAAACCAGAGACCACATGAGGACATTTCTTTATCTTGATCAGTAAAATGCCAATGGCATATCCCAGATTTTTACTTTGTTCAGCATCAAGAACATTTTTTGAATGAATGATTCAGCACACATTGTTTTCAAATGCTCTTAATATATGCACAAACTCAGGCTGACATCATTTTTTTTCCTGCCAGAAACAGTTATTTAGATTTTCAGACTTGACCACTGATGCTTAACCAGCACATACATAGATATCAAGCACCCCATTTAAGGATCAACAATTTAAATCAATTGAAGGATTAATTTAGTTTCCTGTTTTGTGGTCTTTAATCCTTCATTTTATTGCTTTCCTTTTTTGTACATCACTCCTCAGCCTGTCTTACATCATAGCTTTCATGAGTTTTCTCATTTGGCCTTTCGTATTTTTTAGACCTGTCAGATAAAGCAGGCCGCCAGAGTGAGAGGTTGTTTGCACCGCTCTGGTGAAGTGTAGAGACCGAATACCAAACCCAAAGCAAAAGAACATCTCAAATATTTTATGAACAGAGACACTCAGAGCTTATGAATGAATTAGGCTGCGTTGGAGTTGTTTTAAATTTACTTAAAAAAGCACTCACACAATGAGCCTGACTTTGGTATTTTATGACCAATGGGTTTGTTTTTTTGAAGAGCTTCGTCCTCTCTGAAGGACAGGTTGACATTTGTTGTTTATTTTTTTGTGCATTTAGTGTCACAGGGATTGACCCGAGGCCTCTCTCTACATTTATTTTATCTAATAACATTAGTCTTACCTCACCAATCTGGAAAACATCAGGAGCAAGTAGACATTTTGTCCTCTGCAGCTACAGGGTCCAAATCTCTGAGCGAAAAGGTTCATAAAGCCTTGTCAAAGCTGGTGCAGACAGAGGAGAGGAGATACTTTTTGAAAGGGCGCCTGGGGCGCTAATATAATTCTGCAGCCTGTGGCTGAGCCTGAGATAGACATGGTTTGATGCAGACATGGATGACTGGGGAGAAATAAATGACACTAACAGTGAATCACACAGCAGACAGACTGTATCACACCTCTGACGCACTTGTTGGTTCAGACTTTAACAGCTAGAATGTTTGTATTCTCTATATGTTTAGTTTATGTAACTCTTTATGTGGGAATAAAACTAAAGCTATATCTGTATTCTATATTTGAACCCTTGTTTGGATCAGAACAGCAAGCGTCTGCCTTTCCAAAACTCTCCGTTCCCCAGATTGATTTGTGAAATACATCCAGCACAAGAGCCAGCTTTTGCTTGACAGATGTTTCAGGGGCCAGATTTGAAAAACAATGTCATGTAAATATTTTGATCTAACTACCATCAGATGCAACCGCTTCGATTGCTCGCTTCCCGTTGCGCACTTCCTATGAGGAGTCCCCCCAGCCTCTCTGGGGATGTGCCTAAATTCAGGCATAAACACAGCATTACTAGTTTCATTTCTTTTATCCAATCTAATGTCTGTTAACCCTCACAAAGATCAGTCCATATCATTCATACTACTGCCAGCTACGTGGGGCAACAAAGATATCGTGCCCTCTGCTTTCTGAGGCCAAATTTAACTCCAAGAAACATTATAAAGTGATGAAATATAATCACTCACTCTTCAGGCGGTCCTCACACATATCTTTACAGGTCCAGGCAACAGTATGTTGACAAAATTTGCAGAAAATTTGATCGCCTGACACATAATAATTGTTGGGAAATTGCTCTGCCCTGTACTTTGGAGTTAGCAAGGAGTTTTGTATCTTCTTTGCCAACTTGCCGGTGCCTCAGTCGGCCGCTTCGACATGTTTGCATTGAAAATGAGGGGAGGAGGAGGAGGAGGAGGAGGAGGAGGAGGGGGAGTGGAGCGTGCATTGTCCCCAGCCTTAGTGACCCCCTCGGAGCATTTTCCCGAGACGTATGTTCCTTTTTGTTCTGAAACAAGAATTTTTACGTAAAATGTGGTCCATTTCTGCGATATTCCACATTTATAATGAATTCCACTTTTATGTCCAATTCTGTGATTCTTTCCTCGATTCTGTTGTAGTTGATTTTATAGGGCCCTATTTGCCCCCATTAAAAACATCTGTCTTGAGCCACAAAACACATTTGAGCCTTAAAATTAAGACATTTTAAGGCATACTTCTTTTATTAATACTTGAAACCCTTTCTTTGATTTCTTTGATGAATACGTGATGCGGCCCAGCCTCAGACTCTATCTCCAGTGGCCTCCAGGTAAGATGAGTTTGAGACCCCTGCTGTAAAGGGGTCTAACAACAAAAAGATACCATCAAAACCACATCATATATTTCTGCCTCATATTTTCAAAATCTGATCATATCCTGTGGGGCCTGATGTGACCCTTGGGCCGCCAGTTGATGCCCCCTGCTGTATTGTATATAGTGAACTGTTGATCACTATATACAAACTCCAGTAGCTGCTATTTCAAATATTACATTTATGGCAACTGATCAACAGAAATAGACTGATTGGTTCATAGTTTTTTAAATGAACTTTCATGTAAATATTTCTTTACAAAAAATCAAGTTCAGTACTTACCTATCAGCAGATTAACAGGCATGTGCCAGGCTCTGATTTAAAGCCCTTTTCCAACGACAGAACAAGTTTAAGGAAAGCATGAATTATCAATTTAACATTCCTGTTTAAAAAATTAATGGCCAGGATGTATACAGAAACCAAGCTATGCGGTTAAAGCCTCATGTAAGATTAAAAATTGAAGATAACCCATTGGATTTTTCCATTTATTCTTTTACGGGCTACACATGCAGTCAAATGTCAAATAAAGGTTACCTCGATTTGTCAGATGAGGCAAAGCATCAACCAGCTCCTCCTTACTGTTGGAGCTGCAGAATGTCACACAGCTACATAATGCTACGCCTAAGCATGAAGTCACCTTCCAACATTTGTGGTCCACATTTTTAAGCCTGACAGGTTAGGGGCCTGAAAAGCCTGTTATATTTGTTTGATCGCATGTTTGTGCACTTTTCTGTCTTATTTCCTTGTAAAACCTTCATTTTCTTTTTTGAAACAAAGCTATGCAGCTAGCTATGCAAATCCTCTCCGCCCCCTCAACATGGCCTGTCCTTTTATCCTCCTGTTCGTCGCTTTCAATTGTAAGATCATTCACTGAGGGACAGGCAAGAGAAGGACTTTATTAAAACTGTTGTTAACTGCTCCCCTTATCAGCTCACTGCATATGGAGGTGTTGAATGAATCAAATATAGGGAGTGACTGTATCTTACCATCTGCATTTGACACTTTAGCTGTAAATGATATGGGATTGTGGAGGAAGTGTGGAGATCTGATACAGAGAAGAGGTGAGCTGCAATGCTATACAGCTTCTGTTCTGCCCTTGGATACTTTTCCAAAACTGAAACTTAACAGACGAGTTGTTAAGCCCACAGTATTTTCAGATTTTAGCCAGCGAAAGCAGCTTATTTGTCACTGAAGCTTTTGTCTCATGTGACTTAAGGAAAGGAGAATCAGTGCCAACTATTGTTGCCCTTTCACACATTAACAAACAGGAGGAATGTTTGCAGGCTGGCTGGACTCAGTTTGGGGTAAAGGGTGATGTTTATGTGCTGGTATGTTTCAGACTTGGCACTCTGACTTGGGGTCTTTCCAATGTCTGTCTGTGCCAAAGTCAGACTACACGATTTTGTTAATCAGTTACGATGTCACCATGCCAGATTAGATGATCACACTTGGTTGGTGAGTTGGACAGACTGAATGATTGAAACCATCTGAACATAGTGATCATTGTATTAATGCTGGAGGAAGGAAGGGCAACACCGCAGCAAACAGACATGCTGCACTAACAATTACATACTCATGTTTGTCTTTCCAAATTTTATGATGAATGATCGCTTGATGCTAATCACTTCCTCCTTAGTGCCACTGTGCCAAAGGTAAACAAAAGGCAAAAAATACACATCTGTTTTTGTTATATCAACATTCATAAATCAAAACTTAAATACAGGCAGTAAAACTTAATTTAATTAGCTTAACCAGGGTGTTCAGACTTTTTCACCGAGCACCAAAAAAGGAGAGATGACTGGGCCATATCGACATACCTGTCCTTAATGTGTTTAGAGTTAATAAAACCAGTCCAGTTCTCATTGATTGTTGAACATGCTCAAAAAAATAAAAACAGCCTTCACCACAGTTTACATTGATAGCTTGACAAGGTAAACCGTCAGTCATGTCAAGAGATTCTGTGGAGGCCAATCAGATGTCAGGGGACCCTGGTTGGTCCAGGCTACTGTTTGGATGGGCCCCTGGTCAAGATTAGAATGACCCACTTAGTAGCATTGAGGAGATGCTGTTGGCTCATTTTTTTACGTTCAGGCTCAAAACAAGAGTAAACTGCATAAAAGCTGACAAATGTAGGGGCTTGGTAGTTGCTTGAAAATGACAGGCACAATACTCTAGGTAAATTAGACCTTAAGATGAAGGGTTTATTTTTACGACAGTAAAGCAAATTAGGGCAATTTCTAAATGCTGCAACCAGCCTGTGTTGATTCATCAGCCATAGTTTGGATACCCCTGAGCCAAACAAAGAATACATGACAATTTCGTCTAGTTTTTAAAGCGAGTTTCAGAGCATTTACTGGTTATGAAATTGAATTCAACTTACAGATGCAGCCACTTCAATTTTCCCCTCCAAGCCAAATGGCAGCCAAGTTCCAGCCAGTTACCAGCCGACTTCCAGCCCTGGGAGTCTACATATATAGATGTTTGATTCTATTTTGTTCTTGACTTCTGTACATATATATATATATTCTGTACATATATTATATTATATTATATTATATTATATTATATTATATTATATTATATATTATATTATATTATATGATATTATATTATATTATATTATATGATATGATATGGGTGATCTCATTACTGCCAGGTCCTAGCACTATCCTGTCATGGACCAGCCAAGACTCTGCAAAGAAAACTTAAACAGATTGAAGTGCCTCCATCTGTACATTCTAACATTAAATTTTACAAATAAGGAAGTTGTTGTATTTTTAATGTTGACATGGCATATTTTGTCACGTTTTTTAATTCTTGATATGTTGAATTGGCTAGCGGGCTGCATTGAGTGAAGGGGGGCTGCATGTGGTTACTGGGCCAGTTACCCACCCCTGGCAAAATGAAAAGATTTACTTGAAAATGAAATGTAAAATTTTAGGGTTTGGTCTTAATCATTTTTTTTTGTTTTTTTCTCGTTGTTCGTTGTTGTTGACCATCCAACACCTAATGAATCTTTGCAAGCAGAGTGGATATGTAACCTAAAAGTCTAGTTCATTATTTAGTTCATTACCTCCATCTTCTCTATTCCGTGCTCCGCTTCCCCCTCTTTCACACTCCATTTGCCTTTCTACTCCCTCCTTCCCTCAACTCCTCTAAGCAGAGTTGTCAGAAGTATTGAGGTCTCTTCCTTTTACAAGACTTCCTACTTTTCTCATATTTCTCGCATATTTCACCTCCTTCCTTCCCACCAATGCTGAATTGGGACAATCTGGTAAGAGTTTCCAGCCTCTGACATCAGCGAGATCTTTTTAAACTTCTCTAACAGCAGGGTTAGTTTCCCTGCAGCCATAAATCCTTCCTCGGGGAGCATTGATGCTGCTGGACAAAAACACACAGTTCTTTCAAATGTATCTCAAGGGGTGGACACAGTTTTCTTAACTTTAATTAGTCATTTTGACCACTTATTTATCCCTGGTTGTGCATGGATGGTGTAGCAGCAGGCTGTTTATTCACCAGCATGTCCTCCTTACACCCCTGATTTAATCATTCTCCCACAGTGTAAAAAGAAAACAACACCTCAAAGACATCACCTCAGCATCTGTGTCTGTAATCCAAACACATAACACAACCATTTCATCCTAATCTTTGACTCTCAGAGGAATTATTCAGTCGACTCCACAGCTGATCAAGGCCTCTGCTTGTAAATTTTGCATGTTCTCCCTAAGCATTTGTGGGTTTTCTCAAGGTGCTCCAAATTTCTCACACAGGCCTAAAACATGCTTCACAGCTTAACTGATGACTCAAAATTGCCCTTAGGTGTGAGTGAATGTGTGAATGGTTGTTGTCTCCATGTGCCAGCCCTGTGATTGGCTGACATCCCGTCCAGTATGTAGCCAGGGAAACATGACACACCAGACAGACAGCTTAGTATATATACCCTACAGCAGTGGCTCTCAAATGGTGTGGCCCATTGGCATACTGGTGTGCCTTGGGAATCTGCAGTCAAAACTTCCAAATATAAAGGAACTAAGGAATTAATTTAATGCACTCCATCAGTAATCTGATAACATTTATTTAGTTAAGTGCTGTGAATTCATATTTTAAACAAAAGCTTTAGGGTTGTGCAGTTATTAATATTGAAGTAGGTGAAACAAGTCATTTGTGTTATCCAGGTTATGAATTTGCCTGAGTTTAAATGTATGACTGGTCAGGTTTAAATATGTCATGAATTTGATGACATTGATCATGTTTTATTAAAAAATGTAACATTAAATAAATATTACAAGAGTAATATTGATGTAATTCAAATTATAGTAGGTGATACTAGATCGAAATACTGTAAACATGCGGACTAAAAAGTATATTGACATGTAAAATGGCTATTCTTCATGGTACAGTTAAAAGGGCGCCTTGGGATTTGAGTGTGATCGTAGGGGTGCCTTGAAAAAAATTGATACAGAAATCTTTAATTATGGATTTTAATGGAATTTTCACAACCATAAAAAGACAAACCAAAAGATTAAAAAATACTAAATTAAAGTTTTTCTACATTTCTGTCACTTCCCACCAGAATTTCAATGACTGATAATCTCTCCATTTTTGTATTTCGAATATTTTGTTGCTCGCTTCTTTCTTGTAACAGTTTTATGAAGAATTTATATATGGGTTTGAAAAAATACAATGACCTGGCAAGTAATTTGTTAATTGCACCAGAGAGGTTTTTTCTCAGACGTTTTTCTCATGAAGGGAAACTTTAGGAGCACTCAGTCAATTTAGAGATTTTGTTATGTTGCAAGCAGACTGAGCCGTCTTGTTGGACACTCAGGATGTCAGTAAAAATGAACTTTTATCAGTTATTAATAGCATAGCCAAAATATTTGAAGAAATAATTTTTAATCAGTTATCCAAGTACATAAATGACTTATTAACTCCCACCAGTCTGCTTTTTTTTCGACCAAACTTTTCAACCACCACCACTGCTGTTTTAAAATTCACCAGTGACATTTTATCATCACTTGGCAATAATATGCCTACAGGTGCTGTATTTATTGATTTCACTAAAGCATTTGACATGGTAAAATGGTAAATGGACTTGTGCTTATATAGCGATTTTCTAGTCATTGACTACTCAAAGCTGCTTACACCGCAGGTCACACTTACCCATTCACACCCATTCACTCTCACATTCACTCACTGATGGTTCAGAGTTTCTATGTTAGTTATCCATCAGTATCAGCTAACACTTTTACGCCCTTTCATGCCCATTTACACATCACTGACGCAGCAGTGGGAGCAACTTGGGGTTAAGTGATTGGGAGGTTGAACCTGCAACCTCCCAATCACTGACCAAGCGCACTATCCAGCTGCGCCACCGACGCCCCCATGGTTGATCACTGTCCTCTCCTTGATAAGTTCTACGCTATTAGTCTTTCATCTGATTCTGTATTGTTTTTCAGCTCTTTTCTTCATCATAGAAGTCAATGCGTCTCCTTCAGGGAAGCCAATTGGATTTCGAGATTGTAGAAAAAGGTGTACCACAAGGTTCTTCATTAGGTCCTCTCTTGTTTTCTGTATATCAGTGATCTAACGCGAGCCTGTTCTTATACTCAAATTCTGTTATATGCTGAAGACACTGTACTTTATTCCTCCAACCCAACATTTTTCAACTACTACACACATTACTATCAGATTTCAATTTATTTCAAAATGGTTCTCCTATGAAAAGCTTCCTCTGAACAAGTCAAAATCTTACTGTATGCTGTTTTGCTCCCAACTTGTTGCTTTGCATTGACTTATTGATAATCTTGATGGAACTACATTAGAAAAAGTTGATGAATTTATTTCTTTCTAGTGAGTGTTTCTCTCTTTAAGACTGGCAAGAATGCTAACACAGTTGATTCTGCCAATACTTGACTTTGAGACATTTTCTGCCAAAATACCTCTGAAACAATCTTCCTCCTCTTAATGTGGTTTAAAACAGTCTTTGTAAAGCCATGTTTTGCCTGATCATGAAGCTGTGCCATTGCATAAGTCAGATTTTATCTTTGTGCGTTTGGCATTTTCATGTTTGGGTATTCTGTTTTTTAGAGGACACTCACTTACAATAAGCTGTACAGACTATTATCAGTAGTCTGGCTTCTTGAACACAAGATATTTTCTCTCACTGCTCTCCTCCTCAGCAGGAGAAATGTCAGGATGTCCCTCTGATGAGTGGATATATACAAAAATAAATTACTTTACTACTACTATCACCAACTTCTTGCCCGGCAACTTGCCAGTGACGGCTGGTGTGTGTGCCTCTCCCCTGCTCTGCGCCCAACCCCCGCATCAAGTGCCATGCAAACAGCCTTATTTCTTAAAGCTCTTTCAGCTTGGAAAACACTTCATCCTGCACGTAAGTGTGATGGTGTTAATGCATTTATAAGCTCTTCATAGTCTAACAGTTGTGGAACAATTATATGTATTATTCCCTTTTTCAGGGCTTTGGATTTATCGTATCGCTCCCATCGCTTCCATCTTTCCTTTATCACCTTGCTCTGCCTCTCTACTCTCCCTATTAGTAGAGGTTTGAGTGAAAGTATGACAGTTTATCTTCATTTCCTCTCATGACATTAGTACTGTATGTACTTTTGAATGCAAACCCCAATTCAAATGAAGTTGGGCTGTTGTGTAAAACGTAAATAAAAACAGAAGACAGTGATTTCAAATCCTTTCCAACCTACATTCTTGTAAAAACACTGCAAAGACAAGATATGTAATGTTCAAATTCATAGACTATTGTTTTTCTGCATATATTCGCTCATTGTGAATTGGATGGCTGCTACACATTCCAAAAAAAAACTTGGAAAGAGGAAACAAAAGACCTTTAAACTTGGTTAATTCTCAATAAACACAGAGCATTTGGTAGGTGAACTGTTTAACTGGAAACAGGTGAGTGTTATAATTGGGTGTAAAAGGTGCATCGCCAGCCTGCAGCAGTCCAGACCTGTCTCCCATTAAAAATACCACAACAGAATTCCCAGTCTGTTGAGCAACTCAAGTCATACATCAAGTAAGAATATGAGAGAATTCCACTTGCAAAGCTTTAACAATTAATGTCCCCAGTTCACAAATGCTGATTGAGTGTTGGAAAGGAAAGGTGATGGAACATAGTGGTAAACATGCCCCTGTCCCGGCTTTTATGGAATGTGTTGCAGGCATCAAATTCAAAATAATTAAATATTTATTTATTTATTTTTTAATTTACACAACTTCATTGGAGTTAGAGTTTGTTTAAAATCATGGATATTGTAAAGTTTTAGACTGGTGGAATTGAAAAGTTCTGAAGTATCAGAAATTTTGATAATCTAAAGACATACGTGTGTGAGTGTTCATCCAAAGTACCTTTTGACAACATTCCCGTAATTTTGTGGAGATTCAGTTAAGTTTTTATACAGCATTATTTTGCAAAAGACAGAATGAGTTATGACAACATTTAACTACTGAAATTTTCAGAGGATCCTCTTCTCAAAGCACCCACACGGTGTTTAAAATAGAAGGAAATTATTGGGAGCCTGTCAATTAGCAACAAACCTGCCTTTAGACGTGATACAATTTGCTTAGTTTGTGTCCTAAGATAAAAGTCCTTGTCACTTCTTCTTCTCTAGCTTGGTTTGTAATCTTCACCTTTGATAACTGGCTCTGCCTTCAACTTTCCAGAGGAACCAACCAGGGAAAATGATTGAAAGAAAATTAAAATGATGGGAACAGGAAAAATATCAGTTCTGTTTAGTTTTATTAATATGGCACGTTGCATACAAATGTAATCGCAGTGCATTTTACAAAAAATAAACACACACACACGTGTATTGGGCATTTGCACGTGACATCACACTCCTTCAAAGAGGAGAGCTACAGTTGAGTGTTGGTGGCTCTGTCTGATGGTGAGCTCTTTAAGTAATTGGAAGGTTGCAGGTTCGAGCCCAGCTCTGGCCATCTCATGGAGATGTTTCCTTGGGCAAGGCACTTAACCCAAGTTGTTCCCACTGATACAGTGGTGTATAAATGGGTATGAAAGGGCATTCATTGGTTGGAGA
This sequence comes from Cetoscarus ocellatus, assembly GCA_037902135.1. Lineage (NCBI taxonomy): Eukaryota > Metazoa > Chordata > Actinopteri > Labriformes > Labridae > Cetoscarus > Cetoscarus ocellatus. Next base: position 26,984 of record JBAMNC010002127.1, read on the forward strand.
ACTTATGTAAAGACTCTGAACCATCAGTGAGTGAATGTGAGAGTGAATGGGTGTGAATGGATAGATGTGGCCTGCGGTGTAAAGCTGCTTTGAATAAAGTTAAAGACCAGAAAAGCTCGATATAGATTTTGTTTGTCTTCTTTGTCCTGTGTGTTTTCTGTTTAGCTTTGTTGTCTTTGAGGAATAACCTAAGTTGTGGATTTGAACTGGTGTATAAGTTGTAGAAAAGTCCTTTTCTGTTTGTTCACTTTGTTTGCGTATGCACCCTTATGCATTTAATGTACATATAATTTGTAATGCCATTGTAGGGGTGCTGGTTTGGTGGAGTGGTAAGCAACAAGGCACATCCCATATATGTGCTTCTGCCAGCCCAGGTTTGAATCCAGCCTGTGGCCAGTTTGCTGAGTGTCCTCCCCACTCTCTCTCACCCCCTTTCACAAGCCTATCCACTGTCTCTCTCTCTCTCTCTCTCTCTCTCTCCTGTCAATAAAGGGACAAAATGCCCAAAAAATAATCTTAAAAAAAGTAATAGTATTGTCACTTATATTGACATATTTTAGGTTTATTCTCTGTTTATACTCTCGAAACTATCAAATAAGAAGTAAAAAAAGAAAAGCTTAACATAAGCTCCAGTCCATTTACCAGTTGTTTTTTTTCACATGAATTTAATTGTGTATTTGGGAATCATTGAAACTATGCTTGTATCCATTATGTTATCCTTTATAAGACTCACAAGCTTCTGAGGGCCTTAAAGTAACTGGTGTTGTTCCAGTGGCCATTTTGTTCAGATGGTCATGATCCCCAGAAGATGAAGCCTGTAGTGATGTGTTATTTGAATAGTTTGTTTTTCTTTTATCACCCTAAATGTAAATAAAATAGTTTGCTGTCAGATGCTCCCTGAGGTGCCATCGCAGTTTAATAGCATGTGAAACCAACAAAGTCTCTAATAGGTGGATTACATTTGAAGCCCATTTTAAAAGCTGACATGACTGAGCATGGTGGGAGTTTTGCCGCTGTGGGACTGTGGGTGGCTGAATTAATAGACAAGGATTTAGATTGGATGTAATGATGTGGAGCAGGAAGCAATGGGGGAAGTCATACCCTCCAATCCCCTTCTGTCTTAACTCTTAATATTTGGAAATGAGGAAGGGTATAGATTGTAGGGTCATGGTGTAAAATCATACAGACAGTTTTTACCTGTCCTCTACCATCTCCTCTCTGTTAAAGATGTGTTAAAGTGATTTCTACCATGAAACCAGTCTGCATAGAGCTGGATGGGTAATTGTTTTAGAATATTAGAAAATTCATTATTTGTTTGAAAATCATTATAACAAAGATTAATGCAACAATTGTCTGTATAAAGCTCTAGTAAATAAAATTGGTGTATACACTGTTCTACTATTACCTATTTTTAATTCAAAAAATTTTCTAATGCACAGATGCAGCAAACATACCAGTATAAATGCTGAGACATGCACTGTTAATGACTGCAAGAACAGAAACAATTAAAAACGACCTCTAGCTGTTCACCAGCATTCACTATAGCCTAATGCAAGTGGCAACATCTGATGTCATGTTTTCTGAAATATTATTATTAATACCTTTTTTCCTTAAATACAAGCAGTACATACGCACCAGCACCATTTTAAAATGTTGATAGTAGGGGTGCACTGAATATCAGCATGGCCAATATTTAGCAATATGAAGCCGATATTTAGCACTTTAGAGATGGTCAGTATCAGTACTATTTGACCCTTTGATCCTCTCAACATCTGGACTGCTTTGTTGATTGACTTCTGGTTGTGCGATGTCAAGCTAATCAGAGAGTGCAGTTGGCGGGACACTGAGTTGACTTTCATGTTGAAAGGCTTTAACTTGTGTGACATCAAGCCAATCAGATCATGTTGTGGGCAGAACGTTAGTTCAGAGGGAGGAGAAAAACATAGCCACAGACATGCAGGCAGAAACAGCTGGAGAAGCAGATTAGGGCCAAATTAACACATTTTTTTTTTTTTTTGCAGTTGTGAGTGAGCTGTTTATTTCTTAAATTTGCAGGCAATTTGCATTTAATAATGGTTTTGCAAACAAACGGCTCACTCACAACTGCGAATTGGTTCTCAATGTTCACTTAAAAGAGCTGTTTAAAAGACTCAACTCGTTCACGAACGTCACATCTCTCATGAAAACCACCACAAAGTAGGTAAGCAAAGCAAAGAATCTGTTTAGGAGTAGAAGAAGATAATTCAATGTTATTAGAAGATAACGTAACAAAAAGGGGTAAAAAAAAACAAGTCACAACAATCACACAGGACTGTTTAGAGTTGCTGAAGAGTTTATCTGATGACTGTAGGCAGAGGCAGGCTAACTCTACCCATTGACTCCCAGTGTTTGAGATAAGCTAATTAGCGGTGGGAGAGCTCTGCCCGTCTCTTCCTTGTTACTGCAAACACAGTCAAAAGAATGGTGTCTGTCTGATGGTCACGGCCTCGGGAGAGAGGCAAGACATGAAAACAAAAAAAAATGTTGGAGTGTTCCTTTAAATGCTGATATATTGCACACCACAGTAAAAGTACCAAATTATAATTTAGCACCAGTGTTGATGGCCTCTATTCACAGAGGGCAGCGTTGACATCTGTGTGGAGCTGTGCTATTGTTAGCTTTTCATCTCCTGGAAACTGTAGACTGTAGAAATTGAAATATTAGTGTTAATGATCAGTTTGGGTGCTTTGGACTCCCTTACAGTACCCTGGAAATTATTAAAATGACTGAAAACAGCTTTTGCAAGCTCTGCTGTGCATCAGTGCCTTCGAATCTTGATCACCCCTAAACACTTGTGGGCTGTCACAGGTATTATCTACTTCCTGCTCAGATATTTTATTTAAATCAGTCTTATGTGATAAGGCCAGAGCCTAAACGCCAAGCTCAAACTACTCTGTAGTGCTGCATTATTATTGTAAACAAGCAGGAGTTGTCAGGCTAAATGTCACCCCTCGCCCTCGTGGCTCAACATCCTATTATCCAGTGACCACTGAGATTTCACCTTGAGAATATAAAAATGGACCTCTGTCAATTCGGAGGATCACAGTTTTGTAGTCATAACACAAACACAACACCGAGCACACTCCTTCCCACCGACACACGTCATGCTTTCTGCTGGAGTCCACCGTAAATGTCTTGTCACCAAGCCTCTCTGCTGATATTAGCCGACATCTGACCTTTAATGAGCACACAACCAGAGCACCGCTGTTGTGGGCGGTTAGCAAGACTGTCTGACAGCGATGTGGTCTAATGAGAGGAGCCCCCTCAGCAGAACTCTTGTCAGTCCTCCACAATAATTATAACAAAACCCTACACACCTCATTAGCATCATGCTAATAAGCCACTCCGCAGGGAAGAACACGGAGAAGCTGGCGTACTGTGAGGAGGGGGAAGGCATGTTTACGGTTTTATCAAAAGATTTCCAAGTTATAGCCCAAGATTGCAAGGAGCTTCTCTCGACCCGAGTGCTGGATACTAACAGTGATGCAAACATTAGTTAATATGAGTGCGTATGTTGATGCTACACAATATAGTTTGATTTTAAAGCAGGTTTTAAAGATCAAGAAAGATAAATTACAACATATTGTACAACAAGGAAAACAACATTGATGCACACAGCATCAAGGCAAAGCGGGAAGAAACGGTAGCATAAATAAAGTTTAAACGTGTGGTTCTTGAAATCTGTGGAAATATATATAAATCCATCTATCTATTATCGCTACCACTTATCCCGTTCAGGTTCCGGGTGGACAGCCAAATGCAGGGCCACATAGAGAGACAGACAGCCATTCATGCTCACACTCATCCCTAAGGGCAATTTGGAGTCACCAATCAACTTAATGTTTTGGCCTGTGAGAGTAAGCCGGAGAGAAACCATGAATGCACAGGAAGAACAGGCAAACTCAAAACAGAAAGGCCCTGACCGACACGGGGATCAAACTGGCGACCTTCTTGCTGCATAGCACGCTCATACACACACACACATATATATACTACAGCCAATATGTTGGATATCAATGGCGGTTTGTACCTGCAAAACATCAGCTTTTAATATAGGCAAAATTTTGATATCTGATTATCAACTTTTTAGGCAATGATCTGCTGATATCTTTATTGCTCTGATAACATTGTGGCCCTCAGGCTGCCAGTTGCCCACCTGGTTTGGTTTTTGTGGTCAGTTTGTAAAGTTATGACGTAACAGTGTGTAAGGTGTTCATTTATGAGTAGTTATGTCTTAGGACGTAAGCTTCCTCTCTTCGTTTCATAAAGCTCAGATACTGCCTTTCAAGACAAAAACATTAAAACAAAGCCTGACCTAATTAAGAGTTTTAGTCTTGTGGTCTAATCTGGTTTTTGAAACACAACTTTAACGTTGATCTCAGTGAATGTCATGTCTTTTCTTTCCCAGGTGCTCATGTCTGCTGTCTTTCTCAGACCGTCCTCTCCATATTACTGCACTCATTTCTCCCAGTCTCCATACCCCTGACCCCAGATCCTTTTGATTCCCTTCTCGCCTCTGAGCTCCTTCATGCTGTAGCCGTTAAGCAGCTCCACATCCCCAGCAGCTCCACTCATTCATTAAGTGATTTTCTTTGGCTTGCTGTGAAAAGGCTGCACAGTGAATAAAGTCTATATGAAGACCTGTTCATTGTATTGAATCATAGAAGCACACGCTGTACTGAACAAGCAGAACAATCATGTTCCTTTTCTTTTTCAAGTGAAACTACTGTTTGCTTTATTATCTTTGAAATTATTATTATTTAGAAATGTATATTTGTCAGTATTGAGGAGGGCTTTGTGTTGCTGTACCGTTTCTGGATGCTTGTAATTGTGCTTGTTTGTGTTATTGTTAGTTTCTTTCGTTCTCAAGATTGAGCCTTGTTTTCTGCATGATTCTGTTTGTCAAAGCACTTTATTTTTTAGAAGTGCGATGTAAATATGAATTAATTGTTATTTTTAGCAATCAATCATTCTTTATTTGTATAGCACCAGTTCATAACAAGTGTTATCTCAAGGCACTTCACAATAGAGCAGAATGAAGACAAACTCTTCATTTTATAGATACACATATATAAATATGTATACAAATACATATAATAAATATATTTGTATATACACATACATACATCCAGAGATTTATCCATCCAGGCAGAGACAAAGGGACTAAAAATAAGAACTTATGATAGCGACTAACCCATGGACGCCCAGACCATAAATCTGTTCTCATCACATTTGTCTCTGCTGAATATAGATTCAATAAATCAATCTTTATTTGAATTGTACCATATTTGTTGAATATAAATTTATTTAAGGTTAGCCTCTTGAGGTGTGGCATCTCATTTTCAAGAGGGACCTCATGTCTATATGGTTGTAAAGATAATTACTATGGATGTATAATCAATACAACCATGGATAGAGATCAATCTAATATTAACATTTACATCTATAATGAATATAATCTGGAGATGAATGATGTTGATTAATATAGCAGCATCTAGCTGAACTGCCATTAAAATGGGTTTAACTGGTCTGAAAATATGAATTTGTGTTAAATTTCATGATTGTTTGTCACGGCCGCACTAATATTTGTGTGCTGATTGCAGAAACTACCAAGTATTTATTATTAAATCACCCTGTGTTTTTGTAGGGGCCACAAACGTAAGCACGATGAAGCCAAGGACGACAACAATGACAACGATAAGAAAGAGGAAGTAGACGAATCTGATGACGACTCTTCAAGAGACTCCAATGAGGAAGAGGGCGGCAGCAGCTCAGAGGCAGACGAGATGGCGGCAGCTTTGGAGGCGGAGCTTAATGACTTCATGTGACGTAGAAAAAGAAGAGACTCAGTCGCAACAAAGAACATCAGAGACTCAACCCTGCAAGTGGTACATCAGACCCCTATTTTTCTGGTTTGGACTCAGTGTGTGTGTTTGTGTGGACCATGAGTGTGTGCTGTGATATAAATGAATGTCCTGTACAGAAATGACTTTGCTGACATGTAAATAATGGCTTGACTTTTTTGTAGCATTGATATACGGCCTTTTTGGCCTGAAACGATTTGAAGTTTTATTGTAAAATAACAAACCGTAGGAGACTCGAAATTTGATACTCTTTTTGTTTTACTTTTTCTATTCCATTTTTTTATATTGACAACATAAAGATAAAAGATTTTTTTCTGGTCATACATGCCAAAGAGTTTGGAACGATTCGCCAAGGCGTGTAGCTCAATGTTTTACTCTGGACTATAAGTTTTAATTTTCAGGCCTGATAGTTTTTAAGGGTCATAAATGCAAACCAGCGGATCCAGACATTTGAATGTGTTTTTTCAGTCATCTCTCTCCTCATGGTGTTTGTACTTTTGATAACATGATCTTACTTTGTTAGACCAGCTCCTTGATGCACTGTCATCGTAATTGAATCCAACTTGTTATGGGTTTGTCTTTTTTGTGTTAAGTAAGTGTTTAGCTCTTTTTTTTTTTTTTTTTTTTTACTTTGCCATTCTACAGGTTAGAGACAGACACGCTCACGTCACTGCTATTGTACACTGGACTTATTCACTCACAGACTCATGCAAGAAATATTTAACCTCGTTGTTGTCTTACATGCTGGATGTTGTTGTTTTCTGCCCAGGTCTTGAGGTATAGATCTCACACACTTGTACCTCCCAACTCTGTCATCATTTAGAGCAGTGGTTATCACTGGTTCAGGACCCACCACCCCCTTATTGATGGTAAAAACTAGTTTTTTAGGACATCAAGTAGACAGAATATAGTATGTTATAAAGAAAAGTAGAAACAAACACGTTAAACCCTGAGTCGACAAATATACACTCATCAGCCACATTATAAAGTACTCCTGTTCAGCTTCTTGTGAACTCAAGATAGCTATGCAGCCAATCACATGGCAGGAACTCGATGCATGTATGTACATGATCAAGACAGCCTGCTTAAGTTCAAACTAAGCATCAGAATGGGAAAGAAAGGTGATTTAAGTGACTTTGAACTTGGCATAGCTGTGCCGGTTATGTAACTTGGATTTTCATATGCAACCATCCCTAAAGTTTACAGAGGATGGTTGGAAAAAGATTAAATATACAGTGATTGGCAGTTCAGAGAGGCAACAGTAGCTCAAGAACCTTTTGTTGCAACCCAAGGCGTACACATGGCTATTTTTGAACACACAACACACCCAATCTAAAAGCAGGAGGGCTACAGCAGCAGGAAACCTCACAAGGTACCACAAGTTTTAGTTAACAATGGGAAACTGACGCTACAATTCACACAGGCTTACCATGATTGGACAATAGAAAAAAATGTTGACTGGTCTAATGAGTCTTGCTTTCTGCTTCAGATGGTCAAACTCTGGCGTACACAACATGAAAGCATGGATCCATCCTGCCTTGTATGAGTGGTTCACACTGGAAGTGAAATGCTGTGGCAGATATTTTCTTGGCACACGTTTTGGCCCCTAACTTGAGTATTGTTGCTGACAACATCCATTACGACTAGTGTATCTTCTGATGACTACTTCCAAGGGATCACGCCTCAAAGCTCGGATCATCTTAAAGGGGTTTCTTGAACGTGACAAGTTCACTGTGGTCCAGTGGCCTCCACAGTCACCAGATCTCAATATAACAGAGCCCTTTGGGTGGGGAAGAACAGGAGATTGGCATCATGGACATGCAGCTGACAAATCAGCATTAACTGGATGGTGCTATTGTTAAAAAAACCTTCTTACCTTTGAGGGACTGCAATGAACTGTCTGTGGCTTTTTGACTGTTAAGACCTTTATTTTGGTTTTTACAGTAAGCCAAGATCTGTTAACCTGAAACACCAGATGGACATATCAAAATATAATATACAGAATATATTTAATCTGTGCAACAGCCCATAGGAAGTGTTTTGGTAGGGGCAAAGCCTTGCAAAAGCTTATCTGGCAGGTGATTGGACGACCATTCAGTCAGTCACATCCATTATAGGCCAATTGGATAATATAACGGTGTAATGTACAAAACATAAGCCACTTCGTAGAACAAGCTTTCGCCAAAACATGTCTGAAGTGGAGCAAAATATGTCCATTCTATTGGGAAGTAATTTCAGGGCTGTTTGTTTTTCATTCAATAAAGAAATGTGGTCCAGATCTGATAAAGCTGTTACTGAAGCTGTTAGCATCTATGCTAATCTCTATACAAGCAGTCACTTCCTGCTGTCGTCTCACTCGTAGCTCCCACCTCCCTGATGCTCACTGGAGCACAATTGTTGCAGATTCCAGTTTGGCAAGATGAGTCTGCCTGATTACAGACATTGAATCAGGTGGATCCAGCTGCACTGCAAGGCTAAAGATCTGTAGAAAAATAACCTGATCTTGCTCATTATACCAGGAAACTTAGTACAATCAGATGTAGTCCCCCCTAAGTTGTACCCAAAGTGGATAGTACCTCTCAAGGAGCTACACGTTCTAGTGCAAAGAGCTTTAAAGCAAGTGTCCATAGCATCTTATCATTGTATTTAATGCATGTAAACCAAATTTTGACAGCCTCAGAGCTGACAGGGCCTTTCAGGGCCACACTGAAGGGGGCCTGGACCCTCAGTTGGGAGCCAAGGTTCTACAGTATGAAAAAATATGAAGCAAGATCTTTTTCCTTGCCTATCGTTGGAGTGTTAAAACCTCAAAGTCCTGAGCAGTGACAACAGAGAAGGCCTCACCAGCATCTAATCTCCTCTGTGTCTTTGGTTTAATCCAGCCGGGATATAAAAACAGAACCACTCTGCGTGTACTTCATGACCTTCATTCTTCACAGGATTTCATTTTTAACGATCAAATGCCTCAACGTCACTGTCTCTTCAAACCACTGTCAAGCAAAGTTGTCTGTTGTGACTCATGGAGCAACACTGTGTCAAAGTT
>JBAMNC010002128.1:0-78100 GCA_037902135.1 Cetoscarus ocellatus
AATTTTTGTTTGTCAGTACTACTACTAATCTCAGAATATCTCACTAGTAGTACTAGTAGACTGTTTTAGTCTACTGTTGTACTAGTAAAGCTAAAAGATCCACTAGTAATACTAGTTGACCCTAAAGCAAATATAGTAGGAGGGATTATAACCAAATCCAGCACCCTGATTGGTTGTAATATTTTTGAAAGCCAATGGGAAGCATGAGTTTGCTTTTCCCCACCCCTTTATTAGCATATAAGGCTTACTATTAGTACTAGTGACAGTTTTTGCTTCACTGGCAAAGTCTACTCATGCACTAGTTGATCAAAATTGAGTTCATGTACTCCTAAATTTGAGCACTAGTAGAGCTGAACTATGGTTGATATCACTGATATCAACAGTTTTCCATAGTGTTAATGTTTAGCTGCAGCTTCTTAGATGTTGGAGGAGGGAGCCTGTTGGTGTTCTTCATAATCCGACCACCAAGAGCACCAAATGTGGATTAATCCTCCACAAATGGACTCCATCAGACTTCATCTGAGCCTGTTCGTCTGTGTCGGGATCGTCAATGTTTCTTTAGTCTGACAGTATGCAGGAGATTATCCTCTAATTATGACCCCTTTTCTGGGATTATCAAGTTACAGAATTCTACCTGTAAGAGTCTAATTATTTTTTATCATGATTCTCTTTATTGTGTAATATTGGGCAACAATAAGGTGAGAGACAGCAGGTTGGTGCCTGCTCTCTGTCCCGTTTGATCATAGATGTTGAAATGTTTCGTATTTGTGTTCTTCAGACAGTTTGCAGGACCTTTCCCACGCAGTTTGACTCATTCTCTCTAAGTTCTTTGGAAACTATCTGCTGAAATGGAGATTTTATAGTTGAAATGTTGTGAGGTATTAGAGCAGTTTTAGGCCTTAACCTTCAGATGTGAACACTCATTTTGATGCTGTATTTTTATCTTTGTTAGAAAAATTGTGGACTCGATTCGAATGATTGGATTTTTTTCTTTCCTTAAGCCATTGTGTCACATTAGATAACACAATAATCTGATTTACCAAAGTGAAACAAAGACTCAAATCAAAGAAGTCCAATAGCAAACCTGACAAAATATAAACTTAAAGGGTTATTTCAGAGTAATTTAAAAACAATAAATGTCACATATTTGGTGCGGAGAACTTGTTGTCAACCTGGAGTCTATATCTTCAAATGCATTATTGCAGATACTGATACAGATATTTTCTGTCAAGAGCATAAAGTCTTTACTTCACAAAATGGACTTGTTTCTTTCAGTGTGAGAGTCTATTTGTGTGAGGATCAGATGTAAAAACAAACTTTATCAGTTGGAAAAAAATGAAAACTGTTGATTTTTAAATATACACATGCAGTGATGATCAATATCAGGGTTTGAAAATCTTGTTGTATGATGTTCCTAAATGTGTTTTTGCAGCAGCTCTGTCCCTCCTTTCAGAGTTTTTTTAGAGGATTTTGTGGCCAACATGGACTCAAAAATTTAATTGTTTAAGCTGATGGTTAGTGTTGTTGCAGCCCTCGTTCATAGGGTATGAACATTTTGTCTTATTTTCGAATATCTCCTCTCTCATACTCCAATGCCTGATTTAGAGATCAACATTTTGAGGGAATGAGATCTTAAAAATGTGATTTATAAAGTCACCAAACATCTGCATGAATCATGAGTTTGTATCTTAACGTGCAGGACAATGGCTGTCAGTATCTCTCTCGTTCTCACACTCGCTGTTTTGTCCTCCAGCAGCTGCAGAGTTTTAGCCTTACGTAGCACTGGTGGCAGTGGCGGCGGCGATGAGAAAGGCCGCTGAGGTCAGACATGTTTGCGGTCGTACTCGGCCTCAGATGGTGCAGCAGATGTTCCTGTGTGGTTTTCTCAGTCACTTTCACACCTGCCTCTTCCTGTCAGAGTGGAAAAACACGCTGGATCACGTTCAGTTTTCTTATTTTGGACAGAGACGAGGAGTAAAGTGAGCAGTGAATCATCTGTAACAGACTGTGGGATATTAGTTTCTTCTTTTGGACACAAACAAGTATTACAGTAGAGTTTTGCTGATCTGTTGCAGGACCTACTCTGGGATTTATTTCTAGTATCTTCTGTTGGATGATAAGATGAACTCAATTTAGATTTGAGTCAAGGCTGGAAATACAGACCAAATGTTATGTGTTGATGTCTTCGGGCAATATATTGATTAAATCAATTAATTCAAATTATTTTCAGCAGAAGATTTTAGAATTAAAAATTAAGAATTTTTTTCTTGACTTAATCCAAATTGTAAATTGTGCAATATTTGAAAATATAATCACTGGAAATGTTCAGTTTTCATGATAGTTGACCCTGTCAGGTTTTGCACAAGCACTTTTAAAGGCTCGTATTTGCTTTTTTAAATGAGATATAATGCCTGTTTAGAGAGTTTCATGTTAATATTCTGTGAAAGTATCTCAGCTTTTGGTGTTCATGTAGACAAATCTGCCTACGTTTTAGCTACGTAATCAACATTTTATGACACACACTTTAACTTAAGAGGAAATTCTGATTTGGTTTGGGAATATATTTTGACAACACCAAAGGCAAAACTGGATTTATGTCATTTTTGTGTCACTGGTATTTTTTTTGAGAGGGAAAAAAATCAATTAACATCTAACAACGAGTGTTGTGAAAGAAAATAAGGGATTTTAATTTTAGACCATATCACCCAGCCCTAACTTTAAAACAATTCCGTAATGGTTTTAAGCAACGATGATTGAAGTCCCTGGTGCTCAATCTTTGGTTTATGTATTGAATTATTGAAACCCAAAAATGTCCAAACTTATTAATAATCATGGTTAAATACCTGAAGCAGACTTTCTGCTTGTATGTGAGCGTTTTGCTTCTGCTGAAGGTCTGCTAAACTAAATTGTTGTGACATGAATAAAAAGTGTGTTTTCAGCACAAGAGCTTTTTCTGAAGTTTTACTCACCCTGTAACTCACTCAGGTGTTGCAGAGTCAACATAAATCTGAATTATTCATCATTGTAGACATGCTTTAAAAAGTAGATATGTTTCCCAGTCAAAGTCTCTTTTATTTTATGTACAGGACACACACCCTCTAGTGTAACATTTATGTCCATGAAAAAATAGTAATATAGTAGTAAAATGTACAAAACTAAGGTGCAAATATAACAGAACAAATACAAGTAATAAATGGAATGTGCAAGGTTAAAAGAAATAAAGTGTGTGTGCAAAGACATAATATATATATATATATATATATATTATTAATGTTTAAAAAGTAACATGGATTATCACATAGTACGCACTGTGCTTATTGTTCACAATACAACAAAGTTTTAAAAACACATCGTAATGAAAACATCTTTTTTCAATATTTGTGTAAAATTGATTGTAATTTCTGTTTTTTAGACTGAACCGATTGATCATGGTTGATTTTATTGGCATTGGAGTGTTTTTTTTTTTATTTACTTCAAATTTTTGAAACTTTACTATTTTTGTGTCTTTTATCGCTGCTGAAAGGAGATTTTTGTCTTTGAGTGTGACATTAAGTTTTTATTTTATTGGCTTTGCACATTTCTGCACAACACTAAAAAAGGAGGACATGATAGAGATAATCATCAGAGTTAAAACTCGAGCAGCCCTACTTTAAATCATCTCTATCCCGGGTAGAGGCTGGATTAGACTGTCTATCTTCTTGTGATGTTTAAATTGATTTGAATTCGCTGTAAATTATCTGTAACAGAGCGGGATGTGTGATTTTGCTGTTGTTTCCCCTCTCTCTGAGACGGACTGCATTAATCCGACTGTAATCACTCCTGAGGTTTGGCAGGCCTTTCTTTAAGATGATCAACTTCTTCGAGAGCTCTGTGTGACCTGGTATTACCCAGCAGGTGGCGCTGTTAGTCACACATTAAACTGACTCCAGCTGTGTGGAGGCTCCTGCAGCTGAAACAAAAGATCTGGGGCAAAGTTTGGCTGTCATGGTGTCTTACTGTCACTTTCTTTTCTCTCTGTTTGCTGGTCTGTGATGCTCCTTGTGTTTTGCTCACAGTGATGAATGAAGGGATAGTTTTTTAATCTCTGTGCTGGACGCAGCAGAGCTCGAGGGCTTTTTGTTGGCCAGGTTTTACAAACAGGACACCTTTAAGTGAGATTTCAGGGTTTTTTTGTCAAACTTTGGCCGAGCTGTAAAGTTTGACTTTAAGGTAAAATCATTTGATTTTTGAGGTCTTAGTCTTACATTGATAATCTCCTATGACAAAACAAAACTAACTTTCTTTTTATTAACTTTATTTTTCATTAATTTTGAAAGTATAAGGTACAAAACAGCTCTGTTAAGTGACATTGAGAATAATAACACAAAATTAAGCAAACCAGTAAAGAACAAATAAACAGACAAAAAATATAATTAAATAGATAAATAAGTAAATATTTATATAATGCACATTCACACACACATACATTTACATACATACATACACCATCTGTGTACTCATACATTTACATGCAAAACCAGATCATTACTCATAAAGACATAATGAAAATAACAATAATAATGACAATAGTATAAATAATAGGGTGGGAAAAAAACTAACTTTCTGATACTGAGCAGACATTTAGGCTCATATAGGCTTCATTTTATCTGTTTTAGATTATGGGGATATTATTTACAGACAAGCCTCTGCGTTTTTAAAGCACAAATATACTATCTTTACCATAGTTTCCAAATGTAGTTTTATATATACTATTTTTAATACCTCATAAAAGAATTAAGAGATACAATCATAGCAGAGTAAGTTCTTTAATGACTTTCAAGAAACAAAACACAAGCCAACAATCGAAGGTTAGTAGAAATATTTTATACTAAAAAAATAACATAACTTTTCTTTTTTTGAAATGATTGGTGGGCCGCATTAAGTGAGGTGAAGGGCTGCATGTGGTCCCTGGGCCCCCAGTTGCCCACCCCTGCTCTATAGCCTACTTCATCCTCCTCCAGGGCCTTTAATCTGCTTTTAATTATGTATAAAAAAGAAAATATGATTATTACCAACAATTGTTAAGCCAGTAAATCAGTACCATTAGATGAAAAGTGCAGCTTATGACTGGATAAATATGCACTAATGCCTGTTAAATTTTGTCACTAGTAATTAAAATGCAGTTTTAATGTAGAGCTGTGACTCTTTAAAGTTGTTTCTGATTTGTAATCAGGATAATAAAAGAGTCGTGGAGTGTTTTTGCAGACTGTAGTGATGGTGATGCAGACATCTCCCTGCTGCCATAGTGAGGACAATAACAACACAGCGCCATCATTTCCCAACAACCATGACGTCACGGGGAGGAGTCTGGTGCTGCCTTCAGGAACGCATGGGAGATTTGTATGTTAGTGTACAAGTGCTGTAAATGTGACGTTTCCCCTGCAGTGTGCCATATAAAGCTGACAGGGTCACACTAATAGACCTGCCTTTAGCATATTAATGTAAATATATTTTAATAAATCTAATGGCCAACATCACAACCCTCCTATGGTAGCCAATCATTATTCAAGACTAATCTGGATTGTTGGATTTCCTAGTTGGTGCTTGATGAACATATTTTTTTGCCTCAATCGATCTGCATTTTTTTTTTTTTTTTTTTCTAATAACACATTTTATTTACATTTTTAAGTTTGAACACAACGCACAGTACCCCTTCCCAATAACCAGACAGAATAGCAAAACAGAAATAAGTATTAACTTCATATCACTACACAAGAAAATTTATATCCATAAAAGGGCTAAAAATAATTATTGAAGAAAAGATTAAGTTATAGTAAAAGTAATAAAAATAAAATGATAATAGTAAAAATAAAGTTAAAGAAAACAAAAAACATTATAATAAAATGACATTAAAAGGTTAAAATAATAACAAAATATAGAAGTACATATATAGACATACACACAAATATGAATAAAAACAAATAATAAAATAAAAAGTAAATAAATAAAACCAGCATCATGTTCGGTCGATTTGCTTTTACTCGTTATTCAAACACAAGCTTCATCTTCTAAAGTAGGCTATTGAATGTCATGATTTTGTTTTATTGATGATAATTACCAGAGTATTAATGTCAAAATTAGAGCCTTGTGTGATAAAAGAAAGATGAATAAGAAACCAGGCATAGTCTTGTGTTTTTAGAGTAACAGGATATGGTATGTCTGCCTCCCTCCACCCTTAGTAGTCCATATTTCCGACGTTCCTGAACGCAGCACGGTTGAGTGGGCGTGGTTTAGAAAAGCCCCAGAGTGAGTCATGATTCTCCTAAACGTTTCGGACAGCAGCTGCAGCAGAAGGACGGACCCCCTGGACCTAAACACCCGGAGTAAGATCACCGTAATGTCCGTGCACCCTGCTCTCCCTCCGCGGCTCTGACCGCCTCGGGCCCCGGCTCCATGGTCTTCCTCCCGGGGATGTACTCCGAGCCGCACGGCGTCCGTGCGGGACAGCTGCTCGACATGTTCGACTCTTCGTGGAGGGTGAGGAGTATCTGGGACGGGGTGAGGCTGGAGCTGGAGCAGGACCGGAGCCCCGTGGTCCTCCACAGCTTCACACACCTGGACCCCGACCTGCCGCTGCTCGAGGTGAGGGAGACGCCGGGGGAGGGTGGAGGAGAGGCCGGGGAAGGGTGAGGGAGAGGCGGGGAGAGGAGGCTGAGGTCCGGGGTGTTGAGGTGTGTTCAGGGGGTTCCTCCTGATCAGAGCTTGTTTTTGGTGAGGCAGGGTGGGGTCCCTGCTGAAGGAGATAGCGTTTGTTGACAGAGGCAGTTTGGCCCCCAGACTGAGCCCAACACGAGGCCCCAGGTTCCTATTTAGCAGCTTCAGGCATCAGCTGAGAATTTTCGACCTGATGCTCTTTTTCTTAATAATCCTGTTATGACAGCTGTCCCAACTCCAAGTATAAACCATCATTAAGGATGCACAATGTCACTGGCATGATGTCAGTATTGGTTAATAAATATTTACAGCTGATATATTAGATATATTCACCTTATAAAGTTCACAACTATCAGCAGAATTACAAATGAAACACCATGCCTCATCGTATCATCGTCTAATGTCTGTATTAGTAAAATAATTCTTTCATTTGTAACAAAACCAAACATTTTTCTTGTTCTACTCCATTTCCAATACAGATATATTACCAAGGTTTAGTCAGATTTTGTGCAGAAGGGACGGGATTTCCACAAACACTGAAGAGCAGAAATAAAAGATGTAATATTCTGGATTCTAGTCATGGATTTATTAACTTATTGGAGTCTTTATTTCAGTTTAGTCTGGAGAAGTTGGTCCGTGAGGGTGGGGCAGCTGTATAAAAACAAGCACAAATCTGTCCAGTCATGTACATAAATATATTTATATATGGGATGCCCGATATTATCAGTTGGATATCGATATGGATAGATCTGAAAATTTCTGCCAGTATTCACTGCCGATATTTATCCATCTATCAATCCATCTATCCATCTATCTATCTATCTATATATCTATATATATATCTATATAGCTATATATCTATATATCTATATCTATATATCTATATATTTATCTATCTATCTATCTATCTATCTATATATATATATATATATATATATATATATATATATATATATATATACACACATACACATATATGTTGGACTAATAAGAGGGCACATACCCTCTCCCCCTGCCCACTGTCCCATGAGTCAGGTCTGGCAAAAACGAATAATATAAAAATAAAAAAATAAAAAGATAAAGTTGAAGCTTCATAAATCAACAGGAACATTCTGGATCTTTTTGATAGTAACTCGGCTTATAATGCCTTGGTGGAGGTTCGTGCTTTCTGAGCTCTTCTAGTTGCTTTTATTTCTGTCACTGGGACAGAAAATGAAGTTAATAACTGATTCAGAGACCATGATTTATTATAAATAACACTTATTAGAAACCAAAATTTTATGTATGCAGTATTGTGGGTTGATGATGCTTTAAAATACGTTTGTGGAAAAACTGATGAAGTCCTGCCTACAGGATCACAATATATCCTGATTTATAGTATATCACCCACCAAGTGCCATAATATCAGTTTAAACATGTCTGTGACAAACTAACATGATTTATTATTTTAGTTTGTGAAACATGTTTTGGTCTGTGACGTGTTTTTATTTACTGACAAATATGTGTGTGCAGCTGTCACCCAATGAAGGACTATTTAAAGATATATATAGATTTGATCTGTGTAAGGCAGTAAATTGATTTACGTCTGATATAATTCTTAAATAGATGTTAATAATAAAACCCTGATGTTGCATAACAGAGTTTGGCACATGTGGTGGTTCACAGGATGACTTGCTCTTTCACTTCTGTAGTTTTGACTCCTTCCTCTGCACGCACATCTATTCTTCTCAGTACTGACACTTACTCTGAGTGTGAGTCATGTTTAATTATATAATGAAAATTGAACCGCGCTGATATTGAGAACAGGCCACATGTTTGACTTGTCATTATCTTATGTCAAGAGCTTCACTGTTGACAGGTGAATATGTTGAATATGATGTTGTTTTGTTGCATTCAGAACAAACAGAGATTCTTGATTTGAGCCTCAGTGGGTCTCTTTCTGTCCCTCTCCTCATTACCCACCCACAAAGTCATAATAATGATGAAGAAGAGATGCTTCAAAACATGTAAATATCAATTTCTCCTTTAATCAGGTCCAAACACCAAAATAAATATTTATTATACATTTTATTTCGTCAGGTGTTGGTGGCACTGTTGGATAGAGTACTTGGTCAGAGCAAACAAACAAAACAAAAATGTAATAATTTAAATCAAATCAAACCACAGGACAGACAGTGTAAATAAGGTGTCTAAAAACAGCGCTGTATGGTTGTATGTCCTGGCATGTGAATGCTGCGACAGCATTAGTTATTTTCTGGGCTTGTGGAGAGTTTGCTGGTAACTTACATACGAATACCTCCACAAGCTGCGTTTGCTTCGGGTCCAATGTCTTTGCAGACTGCGTTTCCGGGTGGTGTCTCGTTAAATGATTTCAGAGATTCGTTGTGTTTCCAGAATATGTCACCTGCACGCTGCCTATCTTGCATATAGTTTTACTCTTGTCCAGTTCATTGCTGCCTTCGTGTTTTTTAAATCCAAAATGCATCCAGACATCTGCCTTCAAGTTTGTTGGTGGTGCCTTCAGTGTTCCTGTCAAGATGTTTTGTTTAAAAGGAACCCCGACTGTGAAGACAAATAGTCATACATATGCTTTAATGTTTATCAAATACTAGAATGTGTTGTTAAAAAAGCACGAAGAATTGTTATTTCTTTAAAAATCGTAATTTATAACACATATTCTAACCTATGGATGCAGCCATTGTTTTACTAGCGCAATTACTCACTGGCTATCAGGAGCGAGAATTCCATAATAATGCCACGTTGTGCCACTTTTGGGTGCAATTTTCAGTCAAAGGGAAACAAGGCTGAGTGATGTAAGTCTACACAATTTCACAAGGCTATGTTCTCGCCATTTCTCTCCAGATGCATTTGATGCTATTAGCTGAGCCGAGCTGCTGAAAGAGCTCACAGGTGCTGCTAGTTACATAGGCTAAAGCCAAATGCCTTGCCTACAGTTTTCTCACACAAACAGACAAAACGCCCTCAGGAAACGAGGGAAGTCCACTGAAGGAAACGCCATAGGCAGGAGACGCTGGATGTTCTCCTGCGAGGATGTCAACAACTCACTCCTGCAGATGAATCAGTCAACACAGCAGTCCGCAAGTCTACAGACTTGTTGTCAGCCTCCTCTGTGATCGTGGTCATGCTCGATGGTTCACCATCGGCTACATCTGCAGGAGCGAGTTGTTGACATCCTCGCAGAAGAACACCAAGCGTCTCCTGCCTATGGCATTTCCTCAAGCATGTCTTCATGCTCGGCACAGTGCAACCCATACACGTCATCCACCCAGCATGCATTGCGCCCGTAAAACAATGGCTACATCTGTAGGTTAGAAAAATTGCGATTTTTAAAGAAACTAGAAAAGCACTGAGAGCGCAGACCTCCGCCAAGCAGCTTCGGTCTTTGGCGAAATGGTCCTATCTGGCAATGGTAAAGAATCCTTTAAAAAATGACGAGATCTCGCGAGATCTCTGGTCTGGTCACGTGAGAAGTGACATGGCATTATGGGAAATCAACGGCTGGTCACACGAGACTACACCACATTAAACTGCAGGCTGCATTACACACTGAGAAAAGACGTATTAAAAGATCGATCTAAGGATTTTATGAATCGATATTGGGCCAGTCAATGGAAAATCGATTCAAATTGATCAATATATTTTTAAACCCAGTGACCTTGACCTTGACCTTGATTTGATGTCCGTCCATCCTGAAGCTGTTTGGCTGTTTCAGTCTGTCACTCCTTCCTCATGCAGCCTCTCTTGTCTTTAAAGTCTTCTTCATGGATTAAGAGGAGAGCCATCCAGCTCTCACTGCTCCCTCCTCACCTCCAAACGTTCGATCAGACCAGGACAGAGGATGAGTAATCATATTAATCTGTCTTATGTAAGCGGGGATCGAATGAGGATGACATCTTAACTGAGAGCACACACAGAGAGACGATCTGTCTCTGTTTTCAGGAGGGGACATGCTGTCTTTTTGATTTCCTGTCTTTATCAGAGCGGCTGTCATATCACAGGCCTGTTAGGAGGACATCTGTGCCTCTTTGGGGACATTTATACCAACATTGACATCAGTCTCAGATGTTTGGACACCTCATCCGTGTTAACAAAATGTCTTTATTGACAACCTGCATTTAAAACTCCTGCTCCATGTCTCTGCTGCTTTAGAGCCATTCAGAGTCTCATATATACTCACATATACATATATGCACTATCCTGGTGTTGATTCTGTTTGTTCTTCAATGGAAAAAAAAACATTTCTCTCATTTCTGATCTTAAAAGTCTTGAATTTGACTACAAACAGTGTGACAGAATAGACCAAATTGCCACTTTGAGCTGCTTCACTGCTGTTTCTGGTCAGTTGATTTAAAGGGATGCAGCAACATTTTCTTTTTCTTGTCCTGCCTCACTCCAGAGTCCGTGACGAGCACATAGACTCCATTCTTTCAACTGTGCTGCAGTAACAAGGAAATTATCAACTGTAGTTCAGCTCTACTAGTACTCAAATTTGAAGTACATGTACTTAATTTGGTTAATTAGTGCACAAGTAGACTTAACTAGTGAAGCAAAAAGTGTCACAAGTACTGCTAGTAGACTGTTTTGGGTCTGCTATTAATACTAATAGACTCAAAAATGTTCACTAGTACTATTAGTAAGCCTTATATGCTAATAAGGGGGCGGGGAAAAGAACATTCAGGTTTTTCATTGGTTTTCAAAAATATTAGAACCAATCAGGGTGCTGGATTTGGTTATTATCCCCCCTACTTCATTTGCGTTACGTCTGCTAGCACTAATAGTGAACCTTTTGGCTTTACTAGTACTACTAATACAGTTGATACAGTCTATTAGTACTACTAGTGAGATATGTTGAATTTACTAGTATTACTTGTTGAATTGAGAAATGTTCCTAATAAAAACTCAAAGCTCTACTAGTACTACTAGTAACACAAATTTTTCTATTCGTAGATGATTTTGCTTTACTAGTAAGATCTACTCACGCACTGGTGTGCCCAAAACCTTTACGGGTAAAACAACATGTCCTGTTGCTAACCTTTACATTTTACATTTTAATATTTATCTACTTTTCGGTTACAGATGTTTATCCCCATATTCGAACGGTTGTTAGAATATCAAATATAAGGTGGCAGCCCTACTTACTAGTAGTGCTAGTTAACAATTTTAGGTTTACTAGTAGTACTAGTAGACCCAAAACAGTCTCCTTATGGTACTGGTGACACTTTTTGCTTCACTAGTAAAGTCTACTCTCGTACTAGTTGACCAAAATTGAGTACATGTACTCCAGATTTGAGTACTGGTAGAGCTGAACTACGATGGATATTACAGATACCAAATTTATGCTCGAACAGCTTCCATAGGTATGATTTTTAGGCTGTGTGTTGAGTCCAGTCCATCATATTAATCCAGTCAATCAAAATGCATTTATACAGCACAGTTCATACAAATTAAATTGCCGCTCAAAGTGCTTTACTTCAAGACAGAAATGATCCAGGTGAAGGCATCGACTCTGTATTTGTTATCAAATGTCCTGTTGGTGCAGCTCCACGTCCAGGACTTTGTTTGTAAATATGAGGTTTGTGAGTCTGTCTGAGGTAAACAAACTCCTCCTCCTCCTCCTCCTCCTCTTCGCTCTAATCTCACCCTCCCCCCTCCAACACAATTACCTAACCTGTAATCCCCACTCTGCCGAGGCTGAAGGCTTTCTCCACAATCACAGCCTTTCTTCTGCTGGCTCCGGAGGCCGAGGTGGAGCATGTTTGACATGCTGCTTGTGTTACAGTTTAAAGGGTCACTGGGGCGGATGCTTGGAGGAGGGGGGGGTACGCACATAGATCCCTCCGGCTCCACGAGCGCGTCACGGTGGAGTCTGTATGTGCTGTATCATATCACCGAGAGCCTCTAATGGATCTGTGAGAGGGTTTGTCAGCAGATCGAGTTACTGCTGCAGAAACTTATGACTGAAGAATGACGCTGAGCTGCTCCTGATTAGACTCATCTTACTTTTATTATCATGTTCGTCTTTGTCACTGGAAAATGTCAGGGATATAAAATATCTTAATGAGGGAGGATCACTCTAAAGGTTAACCCTCACCTTCATATGTGGGTTATAAAGACAGAATCCAAAAGCATTTGAGTCTTGATTGGACAGAAAATCCTTGAAAGTGTTCTGTAGATATGAACATGAGGCACAATGACCTTGAGCTTTGCCCTCTGCCCTGTACCAAAATGCTGCTACTTTATATATATATATGTATCTACATATATATATATGTGTATATACACACTCACCACCAACAACACTTTGTAATTTAGTTTTAGTTATATTCTTTTACCTAAAATATCTTTCAGTTTTAGTAATGATTTAGTCATCTAAGTTGTTTTATTTTTAGTCTAGTTTTAGTTGATGAAATTTCACCATTCTCCATGAAGGTGGAGAAACTAGTTTGAGATGATGTTTAAAGATGGTCCACTGTGGTCGTAAAGGGATGGACATGGTCAGCAGCAGTACTCGGGTAGGCTGTGGGGTTTAAACCATGCTCAGGTGGGACTAAGGGGTCCAAAGTGCTTTTAGATTTTCTATTTTATATATTTAAAAAAAAAAATCCTTTTCTTCAAACAAATATCAAGTTAGGTTTCAGCCTGACATAGTTGGCGAGTCATTATGGTTAAGAATGATGATTTCTTAGGTCTGCATCATGAAGGCTTAGTTTCTGGCCCCTTGTGTCATAGCTGGAGTAAGAAAACTCAGCTGCTTGTGTGTTTAAAGCCTTTTTGTTTTGCAGTGCTTCCTGAGATTATGTAAGAGCTGTAATCGTATTTCATGTACACTCATATCTAAGAACCCAAACATACAGAAGTACATTCAAGCTAAAAATAGTCTTAAATAAGAAATGAGCGTCTGGATTAGGAACATAAAACAGAGCTAAATAAAGACCACCCATCTTAAGAGAGCGTCTGAAGAGGTCTTGGACAATACGTCCTTCAAAGAGTCGTCTGGTTTGGTAGAAATCATCGTCGTTGGCCAACAGAGCTGCCTTTGTGTCTGTTGCTGTTAGAGAAGCTTCACGTCTGATTAACAGAGAAATCGATGCTCTGCGCTGACATAGGGTGAAATCAGAGAGGCAGACTTACAGTAAATGATCTAAAAAAAGCCATAATGGTCTAATTGTCCTGTGGGCTAACAGTGACTCAGCAGTCCCCGATGAATAACATAAGACCTCGCTGCAGCCCTCCTAATCTCACCAGGGAGGAATAATCCCACCCAAAACCAAACACATTATGTCATTATGAGGATGATTATGGCCGCAATGCTGCTGTAGATTTGACTTTAAGATGGTTTAGTGGTTCAGAATCTATATTTGTCCATGTGGTGTGGGTTTTAAAGTGAAAAATGTGATAATTATTGGATTTTTGTGACTGACAGGCCTGCAAAAATATCAAGTTAGACATGTTTGAGTTGAAGATGGTACCAAAAACTAGCAGTTTTAGAGGACTGCTTGCTTTAATCAGTCAATCAATCAATTAATCAATCAATCTTGTATAACTCCAGTTTAAAGCAAGTGTTATCCCAAGACACTTTACAGTAGAGAAGGCTGAAGACAAACTCTTCATTTTATGGATACACATATATGCATTGATACATAAAAAAAGTAAATTCCCTATTTTGTTTCCACAGCACTTAATTTACGATTTTAATCGTTTTTCACTCTTTCTGAAAAATACCTCCAAGTGACACAAGAAATGACATAAATCAAGTTTTGCCTTTATGTTATTAAAATATGTTCCAAAACTAAACAGAATTTCACTCTTAAAGTTAAAGTGTGTGTCATAAAATGTTGGTTATGTAGTTCAAATGTAGGCAGGTGTGTCTGCATAAACACTGAATCAATATTTAATCTCATTAAAGAAACAACTACAAGCCTTTAAAAGTGCTTCTGCAAAAACTGACAAAGCCTACCATAATGAAAACTGTAGCTTCAGTAGTTATATTTTCAAAACTTCAATCTTATATGCAGAAAATAATTTGAATGAATTGATTTAATGAATATATTTCCCAGCCCTAATATAAATATTTATGTTTACATCCAGAGATGAATCCATTCAGGCAGAGACAAAGGGACTAAAATCACATTTGTCTCTGCTAAATATAGAATTAATCAATCAATCTTTATTTATATAGCACCATATTTGTTGAATAAAAATAAATTAAAGGTAAGCTCCTTGAGATGTGGCATCTCATTTTTAGAGGGTCCTCATGTCTATGTGGTTGTAAAGATAGTTACTATGGATGAATAATCAATACAACCATGGATAGAGAGATCAGTCTAATATTAACATTAATATCTATGATAAAACCTAAAACCTACAATTTTGTGGCCGTGCTATCCATGATGAGTAACTCTAGTTGGATTAATTTGGAGAATCAAATGGAGCAACTCCTCAGGATGAACTCCAGCTCCTTCTCTTAGTTTTTGTCCTTAAAGGTTTAACTCACATGATCTATAACATGATCTGAGATGTTTCAGGTCCTGCAGCTCGGACACATTGATCTCTGCTCTGTTCAAACACCAACATAAGCCCGATATCATATTATTCATTTCATCCTGCTTCTTCTTTAATAACGTGAGACTCAGGCCTTAAAAGCTCAAATCTCAGCTCCGTGCAGCCCGAACCAGTCCAAAACTTTGATCCAGTCCAGATGGAGATTTGAGATCAGGGAGTTTCACGCAGCTTGTTGTTGATCAAACTGATGAGAACCATCAGATCTGTGTCACATGAAGGAGGGAGAACATTTGATTTGGAGCTCCTCGATAATTAATCTTACGTAAGATTGGGTAATGTAGGTTGATCAGATGGAGAGAGAGCAGAGAGAGGAGGTTGGAGTGTTTTTCCAGACGTGGGTCCTTCACATTCCAGCCTGCTGTCTGTTTCTGTCGTTTTGTCTGCAGCTGAGACGAAAAACTACATCAATCTTAAAGGCAGTTACTTGTTTATCTACTTTTTTAACTATTATTTTTATTGTATTTTATCTATTTACTATCTTTATATAGTTTTTTTCTCTCTCTTTTTCTCCACCTCTCTTTCCCTCACCACCAGAGCCCAGATGAACTAATGCTATCATTCTTATTACTATTGTTATTATTTTGTTTTCGTTCCTGTGGACTGATTAAACATCCGGAAAAACAAAGGAAAAATTGTTTGAATTCGATTTGGTATGGAATTTGAGGAGATCTACAAGTCTGCCACAATACTGTACACTTTGGGTGTTATTTATATATGTATTTATTTTTCTTTTTCTTTCTCCCTTTCTTTCTTAGTCTTGACTTTGTGTTCAGGCGTCTGTGTGATTTATGATTTATCAGTAAATTAAATTGTTATATTCTGTGGCAAATGAAAATAAAAATGAGATAAAATAAGATAATCCCTTATTGATCCACATAGGGGAAATTCAGGTATTGCAGCAGTACAGGGCAAGCACAAGGGTAGTTGTATGTATTGGGTTCAAAAGAGTTACACATAATGTAAGACAGACCACAAGACTGACGTTTAATAAGATAAGGGAAATCAGTAGACTGTCCAGTAAAAGGCAAACAAAATAGACGTTATAAAAAACTAAATTAACAGAGTTAGTGTCATAATAAGTGTCATTCAGGACAACTGAGCCATCTGTGCAGTGCAGTGAAGGTAAAGTGACAAAATAATCATTATGTTAAAAAAATATTTGCCACGTCTTCTCCCATTTTCTCGCCCTCTTTCACTCCGATATCCAATAACAGTCATTAAAAAATTAATTAACAAGAATGGTTGGTGTTGGCACGGGGGTGCAGCAGGTAGTGCGCTCCAGCTTCCTCCCACAGACCAAAAACATGCTCGTTAGGTTGATTGATGACTCCGAATTGCCCTGAGGTGTGAATGTAAGCGTGAGTGGTTGTCCTTTACTCTATGTGGCCCTGTGATTGGCTGGTGACCGGGCCAGGGTGTCCCCCACCTCTGGCCAGTGTCAGTTGGGGATGGATGGATGGATGGACGGATAAATGGATGGATGGTGCCTCAACTAAATCAGCGTATTTAAACAAATTAAGTTTTTCAACAGCTCTGCGCAGTTTCCATCTTGAAGGGAAACTGATAAATCAGTATGAAGGTATTGATTATTTATTGGACTACTTACATTTGTTACGGCCAACTTATTCTTACATGCTCCAAGATTTATTGTCTTATAAGAAGCACTGTAAAACTGTAACATACACAAAAATAAAGCAAAAAATAAGCCTGTGATTAGAATGAAAAAGTCAGCTGGCCTAATGCTAATGTGAATTGGAAAATGCATTGTAAGGCTAACGGTTAGCATGTTGGCAATCACGGTGATAACAAGAAGACATTTAAACAGCAGAAGCTTCTAAAACCCAGAACTTACAAGCACACGCCTCCTTGACGTCTCTTAAAAGGCAGCTGTGATTGGATGTCCCTCTTAACTCATCCAACCTTTCCACACAACCAAAGTAGCTGTGATTGGATATATTCCTAACTTGTCCCTACTTTCTACATGACCAAATTAGGTCTGATTGGATTAAGTCTCTGTCAAACATTTTAGTTTTGTTTTTTGTCCATGTGCACTTGTGTTTATTAGTTACTGTCCAGTTTTTGTCAGGGGAAAAATGGTTGTTGACGAAAAATTAGTCAACAAAATTAGCACTGGTGGAAATCTTTGCGTTGTAGACCACTGTGGGTTATACTGCCTGACAGGATGTTCGCCTCCTGTTTTGCTTTGTTTTCTTTCCAGTTAAATCCATGCCATCATTGTAATATATGCAGAGAGAATGTAAGAAGACGGGTCGTGGACTTGGTTGATGTTTATCTGAGTCCCATCAGAGTCTACAATTCTGTTCGGGTTGGTCCCGCTGGTGATTTTCCAAACCTCTCTCCCCGCTCCCTGCGGTCCCCGGCCTCGGTCCAGATGATCTCACCTCTCTTTGTCATCGGGGGGGAAGTCGCTGGCTTGTGCTACGGGCCTGTAATGGACGCTCCCTATTGTTGTCCTTGTTTGTGTGTCGACTGTTTGGGGAGCAGGTTTTTGTCCTCTGGGACTTTCCTCCATGATCCAGGTTTAGCGTCAGGCTCTCGAGGTCTGTGAGGGTCGTTGGGGGCTGCAGAGGCAGGTGTGTTTCTGATAACGAGCGTCATGATTTTGGCTCTATTGTTCGGCCTTGAGGGGATTTGGCTCGGACTCAGAGTTTACTTTGTGTCCCGTGTGTTTGTTTTTGGATGGTCACGTGTTTACAGACCGATCTCTATCTGAGGTAAAGATGGAGGCTTGTTGTTGTACATTATAAACATTTTTGATCTGGATGAAGGAGTGTGAGTGTTTCTGATCAGATTAGCACTGCAGACATCAGAACAATCTGTAATTAAAGAGAGGGAGGGGCTGCTGCTTCTGTAAGACACTCCTTTATTTATTTATTCTAATAAAGGATCATCCTGCTTAATTACAGCACAAGTGTGGAGTGGAGAAAACATTTGATCCCTCTGCTATCTTCTCTTTTTTTCAAGAGGTTTTATTGATTAACAAACAGACTATATATTTTCCCATCATTATGTGGAACCATAGGTGAAGGAAGACAGAAAACCAAGCAAAAAAACAACAGCAAAAGATAGTAATAACAAAAAAATAGATTAGATTTGATTAGGTTAGATAGAGCTTTATTAATGCCTTTGTGAAACTCCCTCAGGGATATTAGGATTCCAATAGTAGTTTGAAAAAAAGATAGAAAGATATATAAGAAGATAGATATAAACAATATTCTAAATAAATATTAAATAAATAAAAATTTAAAAAATAAGAATAAGACGACTGTCTGGCTACTGCTCCTTCCCATCCTTTGTCTTCCTTTAATAAAATAAATAAGTAAAAGTGAAACCCTGCCATCCTTAGATCTTGTGTCTGTCTCGTGACCATCGTAAACAGTTATGTTTTGCGTTGACATTCCCCACAAGTGAACAACTGCGCTACACTGAATACAAACCCCAAGGCTATCTTAATCATCGGAGAGATAAATGACATCAAATATTTCTAGAGATGCTGGTACTTCGGTTTTACACATAACTCGCCAGTGAGGCCCTGGTATGGACATAGTGTGGCTTAGTGCAGGAGGGCTCAAGAACAGGGACTGTGGTCCTCCAAGTAGGCAGTGTGGCTCCTTTACTGCATGTTATTCCTTACTCTACATTACCAATCTCTTCCTGAAGTCACTGCCTCCAAGGCTAAAAGTCCAAAATAAAAATATGAGATTCTTTCTTTGAGGAATCGAGCAGGACAGATGCTAAGATTGATGTTTTGGCCGCCTCAGTTTGAATTTGAAAAGTCTTATGTCCTGCAAAATAAATTTTATTTGCTTTAATGTTGTTAAAGGTGCTTGGAGAGCAGACTTCTACTAAACTCTTTGTTCACAGAAAAAATGCTCTATCCCTCTTTAAAGAAAATGCCCCTTAAAATGCTCTGTTACTACTTCCTGCAGTTTATGATGTCATAGCTATACAGCCTCCACCCATACCTTTGTTTTCTGCTAATCACAGGCCAGGATTCTGAGACTATCAGAATTTCGATACAAAAGTCAGGATTCTGAACTAAAGTCAGGATTCCTAGATACCAAGAGATGCATTAAAAAAGACAATGAGTATTTCAGAATATTTAAAATGGCCTATTCAAGCCATTATTTTAAAAATACAAACATGAAAAGACTTTGATTTAAAATTAAAACCACTAGCATAGAGTGCGTTTTATGTCAATATGATTCAGAGACTTTAAGTCAGAATTCTGATACAAAAGTCAGTATTTTGAGACTAAAGTCAGGATTCTGAGACTTAAGTCAGGATTCTGAAACAAAAGTCAGTATTTCGAGACTAAAGTCAGGATTCTAAAACTAAAGTCAGGATATCTGAGACTAAGTCAGGGTTTCAAGACACCAAGAGATGCTTAAAAAAAAACTGATTATTTTGGAAGTTTTAATTTTTTTTAATAAAAGTTTTATGTTGAGATGAATGTTAGATGATAAAAAGATCTCTTTTATCATGCAGATGAAAACAATAATGTAAGGACTGTGTTTCTGTCTTGGGATTCTTATGTTAAAGCCAGGATTCTGTTATGTAAGTCAGAGACAGTTTTTTAGACAAGTCAGAATTCTGATACAAAAGTCAGTATTTTGAGACTAAAGCCAGGATTTTGAGACTAAAGTCAGGATTCCGAGACTAAGTCAGGATTTCTTTAAGGAATCAGACCAGGACACATGCCAAGGTTGATGTTTTGGCCATCTCAGTTGGAAATGTAAAAGTCTTATGTCCTGCAAAATATTTTTTTTTTGCTTTTAATGTTGTTGAAGGGGCTTGGAGAGCAGAAAACACCACTCAGATGCTCTGTTTTTACTTCCTGGAGTTTATGATGTCATAGCTATACAGCCTCCACCTACATGTTTGTTTTCTGCTAATCACAGGCACACACAGTGATTGTTCTGAGGGTCTTGATAACCTATAACCCCTCCTCTTTCTCCAATCAGACAGCCAATCAGCGCAGAGCTCATTATAAAAGCCTCTGTAGCCCCGCCCCCTCAGTCCAGAGCATTTCTGAGCATTGATCCTTTACGGAGATTTTATAGACATTTTACATGTTTTTATTCAGCTTAAATCAAGTCCTTGCTGAATAAAAATATGTTAACAGTCCAACACACCAGAACATGGATCTTTGAAGGACTATTGCATCAAAAATACCAAATCCATTTATCTGTAACGGTGTCACGTGACTTTGTCGTTCCCTCTATCTCCGCCTCATCACTCTCCGCTGACTCTTTCCACATTCCTGCAGCCCACGTGACCCACATACAGGGTCGTTCACGGTCCTCATGGAGTAGGTGAGCGTAGATCTGATAAGGTTTAGAGAGAGCGTGGAGGAGGGGAAGGGATGCCAGACATTTCTGTGGACGGGGCGGGAGATAAGGGCTGTCACGGCTGTAGGATTTAAGACTGTGATGTGATTGTTGTTGAGATCGAATGATGCTGATATTGTAGCTACTGTGAAGAAAACAGAAGGAAACTTTTTACTAATAAATGCTAAAACTAAGGGCAAAAGTCCTGCACATTGCTAAGTGTGATAAAGACTACCAAACTTTAAAAACTTCTCTTTGAATATACTAGCTGCTGAAAAAGTGAAGTGTTATTTTCCAACACAGCAGCTCACGCCTCAGATTCCTGTTACTCATGCCATCCCCTCACAGCCTCCTCTTTGTCAGCCGTGGTCGGCGTCTATCTTTAGCAGAAGCTTCAGCGTTTGTTGGCATGTTTTTGGTCGACTGTGCTTTGAGTCAGACTGAAGGAATGTGTGAACCAAACCTCAATTAAAGACATTCGAGACATCCTTAGATAGTTTCCTGTGAATAAATCAGAGGGAATTCCCTCCTCTGTCAGACTTTAATAGACTTTTGTTTTCAGACGGCAGCCTTCAAACAAGCTCATGGAAGAACTCTGTAGTCCCAAACATCCTTTTATTTCTAAAGCTGTTTGGTTGATGTATTAGGCTTTAAATATTTAACAAAATAAATGTGTAGTTCTGTCTGAACCTGTCAAAATGTCTGATAGCAACTTCTTTTCAGTCCCCAAATACTTTGGGTTGTTTTTGTTGAAGATTAAAAAAGTTTCTAATATTGATATTTTACCAGAAAACCTACAAAAGGTATTTCTGTTTACATCAGAGGATAAAAATCATTGAAGAAGATTTGACTTGAAACAACAAGTTGCTCGGACTACTTCGAAACAGTTGTGTATTTCGGTTGTTGGTAGGTCTCGTTTTTTGGATGGAAATCGCAACTTCAGACAACGCAATCATGTGATCACCAAAGCTGCAATCCTGACTGACCCAAGATCTGTTGTGTCAACTATTTTACACAAACTGTTTTACAAATTTGCAGCAATTTGCAAATTACAGAAGTGCTGGTAAGCAGGTCAACAACACAAAGTCTCTTTTTAGGAGTAGAAGTTGGAGTGTCCCTTAAATAATAAAAACAGATAATTTAACATCAATATTAGATGATGAATAATGTGTTATGTGCTTTTGATCATTGATTTCCTGACTGTTGTCTATACTGTAAACATAGTGAATATTGCACTGAAGCTTGATTTGAAGAAAATCATGAATCAAATTGAAATTGCTACATCTACCAGAAAAATCTCAATTAGATCTTTTCCTAAAATCATTAAGCCCTTGTAAAAGCCATTTGTTCTTCTTTATCTGGAAAAATGGCTAAAATATTGTGTTTTTCAGCAAATAAATTATGAAGTTTTGATATTTGGTCCATGTTGCCCAGCCCTAACATTAACTCCAGTAAAAGGAAATTATTGTTTTATCTTATGAAACGTTTAGAACTAAAGTTTTATTTTGTATTTCACAGCTTTTTGAGCCTCAGTGTGCTTCAGGATTCATCCAGCCTCGTGCTTTGGTTTCTCAGGGTGAACTCTGACCCTGGTGTTTGAAGTATCGATCTCCGTGTTTTGTTTGAGCAGTGGTTAGTGTGGTTTCCACAGCAACGCTGGTCGCCTGTAGAAACAGGCCTGCAGAGGGGCGCTGCGGTGAGATGGAGCGGGCGGCTGTCCTTGAGAGCTGCATGTTTCCGACTGTGAGGCGATAGCAGAGCTGCTTCGCTGTGGTTCAGGCGATAAGGTCCTCATGGCCGCTGTTGTACTGTAGAGGATTTACAGCAGAGACCTGTTATCTGAGCACACAGGCTGTGAGGGTCTCTGCAGGACCACTGAGGTTTACACTCTCCTCTTGACTCCATGTTTTGATCTGAGCTGAGGCTTCAGTTTTGTTGATTAAGGGAGGTCACGCTCGCCTTGTTTGTCGATCAAAGGTCTAGATCTGGTTTCGATGCCTTTATTCTGACTGACAGCAGAGTTTGTTTTTTTTGTTGTTAAAAGTAGATGCGTTAAACAAAAGACAAATAACAAAAAAATGCAAAACAGTCATGGTCAAAGCAGTTTACATGTCAGTGATTCCTTAGGTATCTGTCATTGTGTCATAAATTGTCCACTTTTCCCATTTTTTTCATGAAAACATCCCCCTTCAATCTAAACTGATGGGTCATTCTTTCCATAATATAGATCTCTGTTATGATTTCAAGCAACTGGTTTACAGTAGGGGGTTCAATCTCGCACCAGTTTCGTGTTCTTGCCTTCTTGCATGTGATCAATAATATTTTAGTTAAGTATCTATCCCTGTCTAAGACACAATCATTTATCAATCAATCAAACTTTATTTGTATAGCAGTTTTCATACAAAAAATTGTAGCACAAATTGCTTCACATAGAAATAAAGTAACATAAAAAGTAGAAAATTGCATACAATGAAAGTTAAAAGACCCCCCCACCCTCACAATTCACATACAACACACACACTTAATTAATCATTTAGTTCATTCATCAATTAATCACAAAGACATAAAAGGATATTCTAAAAAGAAAACAGAATTAGAAGACCCTTCTCTTTCTATACCTGTATTGGTTTATAATGACTTGTATGTGCACCTTGTGTGTATAAAAAGGTTTATAACTGTTGCAGCTGGAATGTAAAACAAGAAAGAAATGGACATGTATAAAGAAGGACTTTTGGAGGACAAAAATATATGAACATGTTAAATTAATGTGTTTTGTAATGTTAAAAAAAAAGTTCTAAAAAATGTCTATGAATATAATTTAAGGTGAAATATGAGCCCTTAAAGTCTCTGTTTTAGTTTGTACAGCTCATATTTAGAGGCAGTGATCCACTGAGCTCTGTTTGGTGATCAGTTTCTGATTATTTGTGCACAAACAGAAGAAACATTCAGTATGACTCAGAGAAAGATGTCCAAGAGCATCTAAAGGGAGCTGGATCTCACAAATAATCCAAATTAAAGGGTTCAATCCTCAAATTAGGCATTTTTTACAACACTGGTGACCTAAACTCCCTCTAACCTGCTGTAATGCATGTGAAGTTCTGCAGAGGATTAAAATATGTCAGCCACAAAGACAAACACGCAGACTAAGCTCATTTATGGGAGTAAGATGTCTTAATATCTGCCTCTTCTGTCCCTCAGAGCTCGACGCAGGAGATCGGCGAGGAGGCTGAGGACGACGCCATCTTCACCATCACGCTGAGGAAGGTGCAGCTCCACCAGTCGGCCAGTAAGGGGCAGCGATGGCTGGGCGTGGAGACGGACTCCGCCCTCAGCCTCTACGAGACCTGCAAGGTGCGGACCATCAAGGCGGGCACGCTAGAGCGCCTGGTGGAGTACATGGTGTCGGCGTTCAAAGGCAAAGACTCCACCTACGTCACCATCTTCCTCTGCACGTACCGATCCTTCGCCTCCACCAAGCAGGTGCTGGATCTCCTGCTCAACAGGTAAGTCTTCCACCATTTATTTTTATTTAACCTTTATTGGAATTTCCCCCTGTGGGACTAATAAAGGATATCTTATCTTATCTTATTTCACCAGGAAAATAAAACCATGATGAAATTAAGAAGAAATAAACCACAGCCCACATTTTATGTCCTTTAAAGGCTTTCTCAGGATTCAAGAGCTGTTGTGTTCCAAAGTATTTTTCTTTTTGCTGAATTTGACTGAAAATCTTTTTCAAAGTTTGTTTTTTTATTTTGATAACAAACAGCAGCAATAATAGTAACACCCTATAAGGCTGTCACTTTCCCCAAAATCAAACAAAAGGTGTGCTGCTAAAGTTTCTCATTTTTTAAATATTTCTATTATTAAAAAAACACATTTTTCAATATTAAACTGGCTCTGTAGACAGAGGCAGGGACTGCACCACTTTAAACTGTTGTATGGCTAAAATAAGAAATGTTTCCTTATGAAGAACAGTTTAACATGTAAAAAATGATTTTTGTTTCTCAATATTGTTAAAAAAAAGTGTGGTACCAAAATTTCTATTTTTATTAATGTTTAATTTATTAATGTTTCATTTAAAAAAACACATCATCAATCAGTCAATTCAAAGAAAGGTACAAAGAACTTATTTTCACAAGGTATAATATTTCAAATAAGTCATTTTAGTACAATTTATCAGAGTGTTCATCAATATACCAGCATTTTAAACTCTAAAAACATACAAACTATGGCAACAAAAAATGTATTTTAGAGACCAAACATTGAGTAATAATATTTTTATTCTGAAGCACTGGCGGTGTGTGAATTGTCTTGATGAGCCTGTGTTGGTCTTTTCTTGCAGGTATGCGAAGCTGCAGAATGTTCCAGCAGCCACAGCACACAGAGTGTCTCAGGACGACTGCACCGAGCTCAGAAAGTGAGTCTGCTGAACCCTCAGGGTCCAGGTTTAGACATGAATCACTGACTGTACCTCCTCCGTCTTCCTCCTCCTCCTCCTCCTCTCTTGGTCAAAGCTGGGTCAGTTTGGTGCTGTTCCCGTCGGACAGGGGAGGGTTTGATTTTGTGGGCGTTTGATAAAACATGGTTCATGAACTGATAAGAAGTGATAAATATCAGCAGGAGAAGAAAACTGGAGCATCACCTCATGGCTTCTGGTTTATGTTAGGCTGACAGAGTGAAAGTTATATTTCAAGGTCATAGCTCTGGTTTAATGCTGAATATTATTTTTTTTTACCATAAAACAAACAAACAAAAAAACACTTTTTATGAAAGAATCAGGGTATGCCTTTTATATTTTTTAATATAAGGTTACCTAAAACACCATAAAAAGGTGTAAACTGGTCTGCTTTGGTAATGCTTAAGTTAATTAAGTCTTCAAATACAAACAAAAATGCCCTGCAAAATCCTGGAAGGGCTGTTTTATTGAATGAAATAAAAATAACAACTTTTGCTGCAAATTTTTGAAAAACCTGCAGCAAAATCAGGGTTTTTCTGTCGCAACAATCACAAAAAGATGAGCCCTATTTCCTGGAGCGACTGATGGACATGCTGCTCTGGTGTTTGGCTTCTTGAGCTTCATATTTCTTTTGCTGTTTTGTCCACCAAACACATCTTTTAATGTTGTTACAGATGACTGATGGTGTTTTTATTAATTAATTACAAGCAACGAGATCCTTTGTAAAGATGAATCCATGAAGATTCATGCCTCCTCCTTTCTCCTACGCGGTGTCTTCATAGCTGTCAGAGCTGAAGGGAGG
The DNA here is from genome assembly GCA_037902135.1 of Cetoscarus ocellatus. Taxonomy (NCBI): domain Eukaryota; kingdom Metazoa; phylum Chordata; class Actinopteri; order Labriformes; family Labridae; genus Cetoscarus; species Cetoscarus ocellatus. The sequence goes on from JBAMNC010002128.1 coordinate 25,889, forward strand.
AGAGCATTTTCTGACGATTGTGATGTTTAATAATCATGCTTACATCATGTTTGCCCTTTTGGCCCAAATATAAAATTATTTTGTGGCAGTGCAGATGTAGGTCATGACCTCCTCTCTGTGTTTCAGCACGGTGTCGTCCATCCTCGGCGCCTGGTTGGACCAGTACTCCGAGGACTTCTGGAGCCCCCCGAACTACGACTGTCTGCACCAGCTCCTGTCCTACCTGCACCGACACTTCCCCGGCTCCGACCTGGAGCGCCGAGCGCGGAACCTGCTCGCCCACTTCCACCGCCGTCAGCAGTGTGAGCCTGATCCCGATGGTATGAAGGCAGGACAGAGAGGCAGGCCAGGAACGCTCAGAACACGCTGTAGAGACAGAAAACTGGGATATGCTTAAAATAGGAAGTTGTTTCCTTTTGACGAACAGTTTAACATGTAAAAAATAATTTTTGTTTCTTAAAATATGTTTAAAAAGTGTGGTACCACAGTTTCTATCTTTTTGTGTTTCTTTCATTTTAAAAACAAAATTAATTAAATATTAATAAAAATAAAAAGTGCTGAAACTTCCAGAAAAGCAACAGAACCTCAGTCATACTTCCATCAAGGTTTGCTGTCTAGAATATTTCAAATGGGTCATTTTAATTTTCAATTATAAATAAATTCTATTGTATTTTTGAGGCCAAATATTGATTAATAGTATTTTTAAACTAAAGCATTAGCAGTGTGTGTTTTCAGACCATTTCACCAGCTATACCGTTAGGTTTGATTAAAAATGGGACTAAATATTTGAAGAAACAAACAGGGAACAGTCAAGAACGTCACAGCTCTAACTGTAGGATTAGATTAAAAATCTTTGCGGTGCTTTTGGGCAAATTGATTTGCTACAGAAGTCCACATGGTGCCAAAGCTCTCTATAATCATGGATGTCAGACTATTTTTGCTGAGGGATTGTCTTTTAAATGAAGTTTATTATCTTATCAGTCTCTGCGCAATAAAATATGATCAACTTCTTAGTTACAAATGTAGTTTATATCAGCAAAGTCAATCAACATTTAGATTATAAACAGCAGCAATAATAGTAATTCCCTGTAGGGCTGTCACTTTTCCCAAAATCAGACTCCATCAGTTTAACGCAAACACAGTAAAAACCAAAGCTAGAGGCTGTTTTGTCATTTTTTCTTATTGCTTAAACGTGTTAAACTCATGCAGACTGCCTTAGTTGCTCTAAAACATTGTCTAAATTTGTCAAAGTCTCAAATTTAGGCAAGCAACAATGATTGTATTCTGTGTATACTTAACATTTATGTAACCAAAATAAAAATATTAATTTATTCATTCAACATATGATCCTGAGTTTTGGCAAAATTTGGTCTTTTTAAATGACTGATTATGCCTCAAAATTGTAGGCTAACTTTTGCACACTGCACAGAAGCGTGTTTGGGAACAAAGACGTAGCCAATTTTTGTGTTATTTAGGCCATATTTGGGAGCTTGCTCTCTAATTGTTGGTAAATATTTACTTTAATTAACTAATAACATGTCAAATTAATTTATTTTAATAGGAATCATCTTTGAGGTTTAAATTCTGGCACCTTGATCACTCTAAGAGCCTGTGACACTGCTGAATGTCTCTGTGAGGAACAGATGGACTGAGACATTATTCTGCTGTATTTTGTCTCATAATGTGAATATTTACAGTGAATTTTATTTATTTATTTATTTTTATTGTAAGTTATTATAATATATAGTATAATTATCATTTGTAGTTTATAATTTAGATTTATAATTATTTATTAATTAAGTTAGTTATTAGTATTTTTAGACTTTACAGACAGTAACTAAGCTCAGCTCTGACGGTGAAACATCACAAACACTGGAGCACGGAGGTCCCAGCAGCAGGGCGGGATGTTTGCGTGGCGCTCGAGTTGCTGCAGAGATGTTGAAAATGTTGTGTTTCTTAATTTCTCTTCAGGGGAACACATCGGGTGTCCGTTTGCCACGCAGGAAGAGAGCGGCTTTGAGGACGAGCTTCCTGCCTTCAGCTTCCTGTCCTTCGACCCCATCATGGTGGCCGAGCAGTTCACGCTCATGGACGCGGTGAGGACGTTTCCCCTTCCTCTGTAAACAGATTTAAACTCAAGTTCAGGGACGAAAGCTTGAAGGCACGCCAGGTTTTTACATCTGCAGGTAGAAGATGTTTCAGTCGAGCATCAGACTAAGCCTTTACTCACTTAGTGTCTGAGGCAGATCATTACAGAGTTCTTCTTTTTGCTCCTTTTCATTCAAGATTTGACGTTTTATTTTTGTACTGAAATGCTTTCTTTGACCTATAAATGAAATAAGCATCACAGGTAAATTAAAACATAATTAGAACCAAAATTTACTTTGGTAGCTTTGGTCCTGAGCTGCATTTTTTAGTCTTTAACCCTTGGGTCTCTGTGTGGCTGTTTGAAGCCACTAGGGGGTGAAATGTACGACTTATTTTAACCTTAACTTTCACTCTATTTAAGAGAGAGAAATCATTTTTGGTGAGGAACTGTAATTATACATCAATTTGAAAATGTCATTTCAAAAATTTTAAGATCAAAAATACACTGTGGACAAATTCACTACCCTTTCATCCATTTTTTTGCTCAGATCTCTTCATCAAGGTCAGCCCTGATCAAAAATAGAAAATATTTTTAAAAATTGGATTTTAACTCTTTCAATGCCAATTTCATAGGTGATGTCACTGATTTGGTGGAAAAAAATACATGTTTATAATGGTAGTCAATGGGGAATAAAAATTAAAATCTGATGATGCGCAAAAATAAAAATCATCAAAGCCAATGTTTTTACTACTCTTTGACATATTCAAGAGTGTGATAGCACGTAAAAAATCTCCAGCCACGATCTTTTTTGTATTGAAAATCGGTCATCCCCTATGGAATTGGCATTTAAAGGGTTAAAATCCATAATTTTTAAAAATATTCAATATTTTGATCAGAGTTTGATGAAGAGGTTTGAGCAAGAAAAGATGAAGAAACTATTTATCTGATGTGTTTTTACAGCAGCCAAAGATGGCGGCTGTTAACTGCCACAACAGGACGAAAGAGTGTGTTTTCAGTACGGTGCACAAAGGGTTAAAAAAGTGTAAATCCTCAGGTTATCATTAAGAGCACATCTTAAAACAGTGGATGTGCCTCGTTTGGGTTAAAACATATTATGAAACATATAATCTTTCCAAATAATCAGCATTATTTCATCATAATGGGCGTCAACATCTGCAGTTTTCTTCTTACAAAAGGCTGTTTTGCAGTTTTAACTTACTTACTGCAAAATAAAAAAGCCATTGATCTTGTCAGAGCTTGCAAGAATATTTAAAAATAGTTTTCTCATATTTTAGGCACTTATCTGCAAGTTATTACCCATGAAAATACTTAGAAAAGGGTTCAGATTGCAGTTGCATTTTATTCTTGGTGCAAGTGTTTTTGTTTGATGTAAGGAAAAAACAAGTAATTTCAAAGCAAAAACTACAAATACTACCACAAAATGTGTTTGTAGATTCAAACTCAACTTTTATTCATTATTGTTGTTATACTTTATTATTTTACAACAGATGTTCACCTGTAAAATATACTTTTGACTCAGTCGAACTTATTTGAAGCTATAGTTACACTTGAATATTTGATTACATTCTTTTACAAAAATAAAATACCAGGAATTTGAAAGACTTTTAACAAAATAAATTGTAAGTTATATTACTGGGGCAGCTAAAGGAATAGAGGATGTACTTTTATTCAGGATACACAGGGTGTTATGGCTGATATGAGTGCCCCAAGTGCCATTATGATGTCTCTGTAATTTTTTTACTTGAAATGATTAAATCTTGCCCTGATGAGGAAAAAATACGGTCTTTGCTTTGCTTATTCATCTGTGTCTAAAAAAGTTCAGGATCCAATTACCTGTGGAGTTTTTAAGAAAATGTGTACATGTTGCAACTGTCTCCAGTCAATCAATCAATCAATCAATCAAACTTTATTTGTGTATCACAAACTGCACAAACTGCTTTACATAAAAAGAGAACAAATAGGAGAAAGTGACAGTAGACAATACAACTAATAACTGTGAACACACTATGAACGGAGAACACTGGAAGTAGACTGAAAAAAATACATACAAATTTTTTTTTTTTTTAAATAAATAAATTGAGTAAAAATATTAATTAATTAATTAATTAATTTAAATAAATGGAAAAAATAAAAATAAATAAATGAATAAATTAATTAAATAAATAAATAAATAAATAAATGGAAAACATAAATAAATAAGATAATAAAACAAAATAATAATAATAAAATAAATAAGAATGATAATGATAAACAGAAAAGTATATAAATATTTTAAATAAATTCTTAAATCAATACAGGGATATAATGATTAATGAATAATGGAAGTAATTATGGCAGAATAAGAGTGATAAGGGAAGAGGAAGACCCCCCACCCACCCATCCAACCGCCCTAGCTGCTAGATAATTTATAGTATGTCGTTGGATTTAGTGGCTTAAATACCTGAAGTCCCCTCAAATAAAGATTTAAAAAACCCAGAACACTTCATCACCTTTCTCAAAGCATCATCCAGCATCATCTCTTTTAACTCACTCAGTAAGAATTTCCTCCTCCCGTTTAGGATCTGTTTAAGAAGGTGGTGCCGTATCACTGTCTCGGCGGGATCTGGTCTCAGCGGGACAAGAAGGGGAAGGAGCACCTCGCTCCGACCATCCGAGCCACCGTGGCTCAGTTCAACTCCGTCACCAACTGCGTGATCACCACCTGCCTGAGCAACCCCACGCTGAAGCCCAACCAGAGGGCGCGGCTGCTGGAGCGCTGGATCGACGTGGCCCGGGTGAGAGAACCATCAGGTGGAGCATTATTCACATTTCAGATGAGGGCGCGAGCTGTTTCTGACTGAAGTGTCGTTCGTGTTGTGTTCAGGAGTGTCGGATTCTGAAGAACTTCTCCTCGCTGCGAGCCATCCTCTCCGCCCTGCAGTGCAACGCCATCCACCGCCTGAAGAGGACCTGGGAGGAGGTGTCACGGTAGGGTCTGAGATCCATTCAGGCTGTTTTTAGACAGTAGGACTGTCTTTTTAGGGGTTTTATATTTGACTTAAACTCTGTTTTTGTCAACAGGGAGAGTTTCCGAACCTTCAGAGAGCTGTCAGAGATCTTCTCCGACGACAACAACTACTCACTCAGTCGAGAGCTGCTGGTGAAGGTGGGTCACAGCCTCTTACCCTCAAAAAGCCTCACATATGACCTCTAATCACATATGACCTCTAAACAGGAACAGTTGATGCCTCAACATTACCGGAAAGGCACATGGAGAGTTGTTCGGGTATGAAACTGATATCAGTGATATAAGCTGTAGTTCACGTCTGCTAGGACTCAAATTTGGTCAACTAGTGGCTGAATGAAACTACCATGATGTGCTCGTAACGAAATGAGGAAATGGAGGCGATAGAGCAGCCAGCCCCCCTTTGATAAAAAGCATCTTTTTCTGAGCATCATTTAAAACTTAAACTGAGTTTGTGTCTGGTGGTTGCATCACGGGCATCAGGATGTGTGGATGATGGCCCGTCCACAGGCGGACTTCCTCTGGTGTTTATCAGCAGCTGCAGAGAAACATCCTTGAAAGGAGAACACCTCGTCCAGCGCCTACAAATCAGTCATCACGTCTGTACAGGGCGAACGCTGCTGCTGACAGATCGCTCTCATCATTTCTGTGATTTATAGGTTAATGTAGAGGCAGCTGGTACACGAACTGCTCAAGGATACTGATACATGCACACCCACACACGAGCAGAAAAAGTCTGAGGAAATGAACATGATGAAGGCTCTGTTCACATAAAACAGTCGTCAAATAAGCAAAATCCCAAAACAAAATGATGAGTGGATGAAAAGAAATAACCCTAAACACTTATGTTAACAGTTCTTTATTATGGAGTTCAAAAAAGGTATTCAGTTTCCCATTTCTGGTTTTAAAGAAGACTTAAAAAGTCCTGAATTTGGATTGAAAGTGCGAAGGGACCTTTTTTTAAATTTAATTGAATTTTTTTAATTAATACTTTATTGCACTTTTGAACAGTCAAAACCATCGTCACATCTCAGTCTGCAACCCACATGATCTGTTTTACATTCATATATGGCTTAAAAAAAGGTATTAATAATACCAAAGAAACAAAATAATAATGATAGTAACAATAACGACATGTTCTCATTCATGTACAAACATGATAATCATTTATACAAACATATTCACGCAGGTCCATATGTACGAAACACAGATCTTATAGTATTATAACAAACAATAATAATAATAATTTAAAAAAGAAATATACTTCTATCAACATGCACCATAATTCATCCATTCGTTCAAGTTTACTTCGTCATAGCGTCCTGTTTACAATGATCAGTCTTTTTGTTTGTTAAATACAGTTACTGTGCTCATGGTGACAGAAAAATGCACCAGAAAGGGTTAAACAGTTTTTTTTTAAGTCCTCAGTAGTTTTTATACATCTTTAACATGATGATACAAACATAATATTCATAATTATACAAAATATTTAAAGACTTTCCCCTTTATTCAGGAGCTGAACATGTGTAAGGGCACAAAATGAGGTGATTTAGATGTAGACACTTGAAGTGTATTATATTTATAGGAATAAACTATTATATTTAGGTGAAATAATATATGTAGCTTTGTCTAAAAGTAGCTTATAATATATTATAGTCAATACATTATAAAGACCATTGGTTCCTAAATAGATGGTAAATGTTGTAAATATAAACATGGAGAAATTAAAAGCTTGACTGTAGTATATGGTAATAAAAGGGGTAGAATTAAATAAGTTAATACTTCTTCCTACTAGAAGAACTACTTTTTACCTGTTCAAAATAAAGCATTAAATAAATAGCAAAAAATAAATGCATTTATTTTTTTATTTTTGTTTTGTTTTGTTACATTTTTTGTTTGTGTTTTTTTTTGTTATTTTTTGTTTATTTTTTTGTTTTATTTGTGTTTTTTGTTTTGTTATATTCATGGATTTGTTTATGGCGGTTACCCATGTTTTTTTTTTTTCTTGTTTAAAACGAAGCATTTAATAAAAAATAAATACCAATAAATAAGTGTATTTATTTAGATTTTTTCTGTTTTGTTCAATTTTTTTGCCTTTTGTTTTCTTTAATTTTTTGGTTTAATTTTTTGTTTTTTTCATTTTGCAATATGCACGTTTTTAAATGTTCAGACTAAAGCATTAAACTCAGTTCAGCTGGAAGCTCATGTCAGTAGAGCTGGAGGCATTGACGCCGTCTTCGCTTGTCTCTGAACTTGAGCGTTTCGCTGACGCCGCAGAGCGCGAACGCCCCTGCTCTCCTCCTAGGGAATCCCCGCTGACGTCAGATGAGTCTGGAAACCTCCGCCAGGTTTGGATATCAGCTCTGATCAGGCGTCTCCGGCTCGGGGCGTCGCCCCCCCTCTCGCTCTATCTGCTCTCACCAGGCCGGGCTGGCGGCCTGCGGCGAGGGAGTCGTTCGGGTCGAGTTACGGCGGGTCGGGCTCCGGATTCTTCTCTGAGGTCGTGTTTCTGATCCAACAGTGAAGGACAGTCAGCGTGACCACGGCTTCATCTGAACTCAGACGGACTTTAATCAGTTACATGCTCTAACATCTCCCAGTCTTAACGACAGACTCAAAATGGAAAAGAGGAGGAATAAATGAATAAAAGCAATAAAGTATAATATAATAAATAATAAAAGGAATAGAAGCTCCAGCTTTGTCTGTTTTTGTTCTATCATCATTTTTCAGGATTTGCATTTTCTAACTAAGTTTCTTTTTCAAACATATAAAAAACAAACATGCCTATAACAAAGCAAAACAAAACAAAATAACAGACAAACCAAAAAATAAAACAAAACAAAAATTAAAACATAAATGTATTTATTTCTTGTTTTTTTATTCATTTATTTAATGCTTTATTTCGAACATGTAAAAATCAAACATGGGTAGTCACCATAAACAAATACATGCATATGACAAAACAAAAATAAAACAAAAAACAAAAAGACATACAAAAAATCAAACAAAACAAAAATTAAAAAATAAATGTATTTATTTCTTGTATTTTTATTTATTTATTTAATGCTTTATTTCAAACATGTAAAAAACGTGAACATAGCAAAACAAAAAAACAAAAAATAAAACAAAAATAGAACAAAACATTTAACAAAACATTTAACAAAACAAAAATGCATTTAATTATTTATTGTTATTCAGTGTTCAGAATGATGCTGTAAGAATATTTAAGCCACATGTGCGTGTTGTAGAGTCAGAAAGTAATTGTGATCTTAATATCTTTGAAAATAATTGTGATTAGGAGTTTTGCCATAGTCCAGCAGCTCTGATCGTTCCACCAAGACAAAATGAGTTTTGATTTAATGGCTCCAATAAAGTCATTCTGAGGCCATAATACAGCCAATGAAGATCAGTGATTTTTGTGCTTGCCTCAAAAACAGCACGAAAAATATTTTGACCCTGGAAAAGCATTAAAATGTCATTTCTTTGACTCAGTTCAGTCTATAGTGCAGAGTTATGACTTTATTAATTTCTTTTGAGAAAACAAGCAGGTCCTCAACCTAATATGCTGTTTAAATGAGGGGATTATGATTTAAAGGAAGTATAAAATAAGTGATAATTTATCTGAAAGTAATGCCCATAAAATATAAAACACATTATTATTATTATTAAAGATGGTGCTGGTGGTTCAGACTAGAGCTGCTCCTGGATCAGCTCTCTGCCTGCTGTGGTCCTGCTCAGTTAAATAATGTTTAATGTTATTACAGCGTCTAAGTTTAACTCCGACTGGACTCACTGCTCCGGATTTTAGTGCATGGATTGTGTAACGACTCCGACACACATGAAGTCCGGCTACAGTTTAATCCACTTACAAAGAACAACTTTAATTAAAGGATCTGGTGTTGTCTTTACTTCTGTTTGGTGGATATGGCTGCAGTCGGGTAAAGAAGATATTTCAATCCTTACTGAGCCATAAAAAGTCTTTAAAGGGATTTAATTTAATTTTTTCATTCAGAGTCATCTCAGAAAGTCTTATTTACACTCACACAAGGTCTTAACTTTGGTGAGACTTTGCCTGATTCCTCAAATCTACACTGCCTGTTAAAATCAATCCCTCTGTTGGACTAAGAAGGAAAAACAGAGTAATGAAAGGGGAACTGTATCTGCATATATCTCGTTTGGTTCTTACAAAGTCTTAAATGTTCAGAAAAGCTTTTTTAACATTTTAAAGTCTCCTAAAGCAGACAAAGAGATTTCTGAGACAAGCTGCTGCTCTTTGATAAATGTTCATATTCACATGCCTGGATGTTTATTTCTCTGCTTTGCCAAAGAGCTGATGATGAGATGTAGACTTTTCCACAGGATTAAATGATGTGACCTTTAAGTTTTTGTGTTTTGTCTAACGTGGACATATCTTGGTTGGCCCTGCAGGAGGGGACGTCCAAGTTTGCCACTCTGGAGATCAACCCCAAACGAGCTCAGAGGAGGCACCAGCAGCAGAGAGACCTGGTGAGTCTGAGGAACAATAATCACATGTTCAGATGTATTTCAGTGTAAAAAAAGAAGAAATGTTTGATTAAAATAACAGAGCTGAATCAAAAGTATGTTTAAACTGAAAAAAAAGTTCTCTTACACCTTTTTTAGTTCAACTTAGTGTTTTTATTTTTTCAAAAACTCCAAGAACTTAACATTGAAATTTCACTTTCAAATTTTATTTTATCAATCTTTCTTATTTTAAAATTGCAACACTTTTGGCCTGGATTTAACTCCGTACACATATTTATATTTCCCTTTTCCATCATTACTGACCTTCAACAAAACCCTGGAGCCAAGTATCAGAGACACTTCAGCAGCGCCACCTAGTGGTCAAAAGATGTTTCTGCTGCATGGAGAGAAAAACTAAAAAGACTTTGTGTTCTAGTTCTTTTCCTGATGGGTATTTGCAGAACTCTGCATATTATTGCCCCTTAAATATGTCAGAATTATTTTAGTTCCTACTTGGTTAAATTAGGGTTTGAAATGCACTAACTCACCGTGGGAATCCATGTGTAATTACTTTGTAAATGTGTGAATCATGCCTACAGTGTAGTTTTTAGTTTTATATTTTAGTCTTTTTATTTATAATAATGAAAATAATGTTTTTTTATACTTAGTCTTTTTTTATTTATCATTACTGTCCCCTTTGCTGCTGTAACACTGCAAATTTCCCCGTTTCTTTGCTCGTGAGGCTTGTTTTATATAAACTGGTTTGATTTGTGGTTTAAATTCATCACGCTCCTCCAAACGTTCGTCTCTTCTTCCTTTTTGTCCTTGTGAGCAGGGAGTGATGCAGGGCACCATCCCTTACCTCGGGACCTTCCTGACTGACTTGGTGATGATGGACACGGCCATGAAGGACTACACCGAGGTAACAACGACGACACGTTCTTCTCCTGTCAGTGGTTTATTATTTATTCATCTTTGTTAATCACTTTTTCATAATTTCAGGGCGGCCTGATCAACTTTGAGAAGAGGAGAAAGGTGAGCTGGATGTCCTGTCTGCTAAAATAAATCTGTGATTTAAAGTCTCTCAGCTCAGGTCAGACGACTTCTTCTGACAAGTGGACTTTACAAGTGAAGCAAAAGGTGTAACGAGTACTACTAGAAGATCAAAAAGTGTAACAAGTACTACTAGTTAGCCTTATATGCTAATAAGGGGGCGGGGAAGAGCAAATTCAGGCTTCCCATTGGCTTTTGAATAAATTAGAACCAATCAGGGTGCTGGATTCGGTTATAATCCCTCCTACTTCTTTTGCATTAGGTCTACTAGTACTACTTATTAGATTTTTTGTTTGAGTTTACTAGTAGTACTAGTAAACAAAATTTTTGTTTTACTAGTAAAGGTTTTTGACGCATTAGTGCACAAGTAGATCTTACAAGTAAGGCAAAATCATCTACTACTACACAATTTTGTGTTACTAGTACAACTAGTAAAGCTTTGAGGTTTACTAGTTAATTTTTTTAAGTCTACTTGTACTACTAGTAACACAAAATTGTCTACTAGTAGATGATTTTGCTTTACTAGTAAGATCTACATGTACACCAGTGCAAAACATAATTTTTGTTAAACTAGTTCTACTGGTAAACTCAAACTATCTCACTAGTAGTACTAGTAGACTGCTTAATCTACTAGTAGTTCTAGCAAAGCCAAAAGATTCATTAGTAGTACCAGTATACCTAATACAAAAGAAGTAGGAGGGATTATAACCGAATCCAGCACCCTGATCGGTTCTAATATTTCAAAAGCCAATAGGAAGCCTGAATTTGCTCTTCCCCGCCCCCTTATTAGCATATAAGGCTAACTAGTAGTTAAAGTGAACATTTTTTGATCTTCTAGTAGTACTCGTTACACTTTTTGCTTCACTAGTAAAGTCTACTCGTGCACTAGTTGACCAAAGTTGAATCAGTACTCCAGATCTGAGTAGAGCTGGACTGTGGTTGATATAACTGACGTCAGTTTTACGCCCAAACGTCCCTCCGTGCGTTTTGACCTCCTCGGCTCTGCTCTCTGCTCCTGCAGGAGTTCGAGGTGATCGCTCAGATCAAACTTCTCCAGCTGGCCTCCAACAACTACAGCTTCACTCAGGACAGTCACTTCAGAGAGTGGTTTGCAGGCGTGGAGAAACTCAGCGAGGCAGAGAGGTACGATGGTTTTTAACGAATCCTCCCGTTGGAAGTCTTCAGGTGCAGGACTCTTATGGAGTGATGGAGAGCTGCAGCCTCTTGTGGCCACAAGCTGAACTACAACAAATGTCTTGACTTGGACCAAAAACTAAAACATAAATTTATGTAAAACAGGCAAAACAACGTGTAATTACCTTTAAAACATGCTGACATATCAGTGAGAAATGTTTTTTTAATGGATTATTTGTGGTAACTGTTCGGACTGACCAAATGTAGCAAAACTGATCAATGAGGATTACAAAAATATAAGTAAATTACCTGCAACTCCTCTTTTAGTTACTGCATGTCAGTTCAGGTTTAACAACAATTTGTACAGTTAATAAAATCACAACTTTCCTGTTGATTTCTGTTTTCCTGCAGTTATAATCTGTCGTGTGAGATCGAGCCTCTGTCGGAGTCGGCCAGTAACACTCTGAGAGCGAAGAAGAACGGAGGGATCATGAAGCGCTGGAGCGAGTGAGTGGCTTCATCTTAAACATCCAGAGAGAGCCTTTCAGAGCTGCCTCAGGATGTAGCATGCTTTTTTCTACTTTATATTTATATATTCTGAAGATTATTCAACATATGAAAACAACAACTACACAAATGAACCAAAAGTAAAATAAAACAACTCTAACAGGAGAGAGAAGGCACCCTCACATTGGTTTATACAAGGTGGCACAGGTAGTGTGTTTATGACCAATCCCACTTTTCTTTGTTTTTGGAAGTCAGTCCAGTTTTCTCAGTGTTGATCACGAGTCCCTGCTTTTTCCCTTAAGTGATTTTTTTCCAGCCAGTATCAGGATTTTAAACAGATGGACGTCCTTCTTTGGACTAATACCTTCAGGGATCAGGCCTAAGTACACAAGCCGAGGATCTTTGGGAATATTACCGCCAAAAATCTCTTCAAGAGGTTGGACAACGCAATTTCAGACAGCGCAATCATGTGATCACCAAAGCTGCAGTTTTTTGCAGCTCTCCTGACTGACCCAGGATCTGTTGTGTCAACTATTTTATAAAATTGCAGCAGTTTGCATTTACAGAAGTGCTGGTCAGCAGGTCAACAACACAAAGTCTCTGTTTAGGAGTAGATGTTGGAATATCCCTTAAATAATGAAACAGATTATTTATCATACAATGATGCTCTCAGAATAGTTCTCAAATTGCCAACATGGACAAGTGCGAGTGAGTTGTTTGTCACTTGTAATGTCCCCACTTTTCATGCTGTGCTCAGAAATGTAATGTACTGATTTATGTGCTGATTAACTGCTTCAGAAAATGAAATTTTGATGTCACTGATTCAGTAATACTCGATATTTCTCTTGTTACTGGAAAGACTGGAGCAAATGTCTCTTTGTATTTTAATCAATTTATTTTATTACCAATATTTATACTTTTATACTGTAATGATATGGATTTTAAGTCTGGAACAAAGTGTCTATATATCTTATCATCAATATTAGGTGATGAATAATGTGTTATGTGCGTTTGATCATTGATTTCCTTACTGTTGTCTTTACTTTAAATATAGTGAATATTGCACTGAAGACTGATTTGAAGAAAAGCGTGAATTGAATTGAAATATCTGCCAGAAAAATCACAGTTAGATCTTTTCCTGAAATCGTTGAGCCCTAATAGGCAGCAAGAATCCTACGAGCAATGCTTGTGTTTTTAATTGTTACTGTCCTTAAAACTGTCGCACTTCTACTGTCAAATTGTTGATTTTTTTACCATATTTATTCTTTTTAATTTATTGCCTTAATTTTTCTTGAGTTTTGTATTTATCATGACTTGTGCTGCTGACCTCTTGGCCAGGTCGGCCTTGTAAATGAGATCTCAGTGGGAATTATCTGGTTAACTAAAGGTTAAATAAAAGTAAATAAAATGAAAATTCTGAATGACTTTGTCCCAAAAAGGTTGTAGTTTCGTGTAGAGCCAGAAAATGTGTGAGTGATTGTTATTCAGAGTTTAACACTGTCTCCGACAGATCTGTCGTGAATTTAGTTTTTAATCTGAGCCGTAAGAAAAGAAGAGCTTCATGTTTTTCCACCTAGCAGCATGTTTTTTAATTTATTATTGTCTCTGTTCCCCATCCAGTCGTCAGCTGACGGAGGCCGGCTGCAGCAGCGCCTCCAGCTCACACTCAAAGTCCTTCGACCACTCGCACTACAGACCGTACCAAGGGGGCGGCGGCGGGGGCGACAGCGGAGACGCCCTCAGCGTGACCTCGGTCAGCTCCAGCGGGTCAGACCTGGAGGACGTCAACGCCAGCTTCCTGTCAGACTCCCCCGAGGGCCACGAGAGGAAGGTGAGAGCTTCACACGTCGACTGGACTGTGGGCATCTCATTTCTAACACGACATTTCTGAGTTTATGTTCAGGTGATTGTTGAATCCGAGGATTTTTGAGGTGTTTTGGGGCTCTTGTGTTTCTGTTAGACTAAGGAGAGACGGTGAGAAGAGTCGGGGTGAAGCAGGGTGCACACTTTCAGATTATCGGGCTGTTTTTCGCCCTTCCCGACCAAGGACGGCAAACTTTAGATTATCCTCTGTTTATCAGATTATCCTATCAGATTATTCTGTGGTTTTAGGTGTTAAGAGTGAATTTGTCCTGATATCTGCTCTGAAACGGGCCGACAGTCTTAAATATTAAACTTGTTCAATATTTGATTTTTTATTTACCCTCCTACCTTGTTTCTGAACAAAAATCACACGGATTTGTACTTGGTAACTAATGCACACTTAACCATAAAATATGAGTAGATAAAATAATGCAAGTTAAGGAATAAAAAAGTATAAACAATAAATTTATAATAGTTAGACGCTACATAAAAGCCAGACTAAATAGGTAGCTAGCAGACAATGTTCATGCCCGAGAGTTAGAAATAAATAAATTTTAAGGGGAAGGGAAGTGAAAACGTCCTGGAAAAGTCCTTGAAAATGATTTCAAGAAAAAAGTGGGAACCCTGAGACAAAACATCTCTTCAGGTTTAGAAAATCCTGATGTGTGGACCCCGCTTTAGCATCAGATGGAAATTCTGCCCTCAGCACAGCCAGAGTCCTCAAACATTTGGTGATTTACCAAACACTTGGTGGCCAATCTGCTGCTTAAGCAGCTCTGAGAAATGGATTAAACTTCCTCCTGTTGATCTGTTTGTTTTTCTCTGTAGACGTCGACTCCTTCAGTCAAGCTCACCGTCTCTGCTCTGGGGAGAGAAGCTCCAGCTGCAGACACCACGTCCACGGTACTTCCCCCTCATTTTTAGACGTAGATAAACTTAACTGTCGTCCTTAACCTTCTCGTCCTTAACCCTCTCGTCCTTAACCGCGCTCTCCTCTCTCTCCTCTGGTCCAGTTCTGGGAGTGCACGTCTCTGTCCTCTCTCGACACCTCAGGGACCGGCTCCAGCTCCGGGTCGGCGTCGGGCTCCAGCAGCGCCTCGTCCTCCTCCGTCTCCTCGTCCACGCCGCTGTCGGCGTCCCGGTCTCACAAGCGCTCGGTGTCGGCGGTGTCGAACTACTCGACTCTGTCGCTGCCGCTGTACAACCAGCAGGTGGACGACTGCTGCATCATCAGGGTCAGCCTGGACGTGGAGAACGGGAACATGTACAAGAGCATACTGGTCAGTTTGCTCAGACGAGGACTCTCTCTTCAGCCAATGAGCTCTGATTTTTGATTTTTTAATGTTTTATTCAGAACAAACTTAACATTTAATAACCCTAGGGGCATTTTGTACTGTTCAGATTTGTATTTTCTTATGGATTTAGCTCAAATTTGCCAGCTGATATTCATTTTTAAATTTTCTTTTTTAGAAGTTTCATCTCAGTTCTTTAAATCAGCCTAAAATGTATGTACGTAAGCTACACAAAAACTGACACATTTGTACCTATCGACAAAAAATGACCCATTTTTCCCACAATGTCCCGCATTTATCTGAACATAAACTGATTTTATTTTGGGCTACAAGCTTTCAAGTTTTAATTTTACTTTCGTCCACCAGATGTAGCTATTTTTTTGTATTTAAAGTTTGTCTCAAAATGTACTCTGTACTGTTTTCTGCAAGGCTGTCTGAAAAAAAAAAAAGCATCAAATCAACGTTGCTGCCAATCGTTTATCATGTCAGTACTTAAAAATATTACTACTAGACAAATACTCAATACAACATACTGACTTTAAAGAGTAATAACACACAAAACTATAATTAATATTTGACATGCATATTTCAGACTGAAGCTGTTTTAAAAGACAGACCTATTTAAAGTGAAAATTATAGAATATTACTACAGCTGATTTTAGGTGGAAGACATTTTTTTGTTGTTTGGACCACAAGGACCACCAAAAAAAAAAAAAAAAAAAAAAATTATGCATCAGTGTTCATTGACCAATAACAGGGCCTAATAATAATAATCATTAAACAGTCATTGAAATGTATTTTATGTTATATATATATGTATCTCAACACTGGGGTTCTGTGAACATATTGGCCTGTAAAAGATTAAAACCTCAGAAAATATAATTCATACATTTATTTTTATTTTAGGCTGAAGCAGATTTAAAAGATTGACTTATTTAAAGTGGAAAAAAATATAATATATTATTACAGCTTATTTTAGGAAGCTGGCATTTTTTGTCATTAGGTTTTCGAATGTGATTTTTTTTACTTTTAATCTGACTCTGCAAAAAAATTATGACACTGTAAAATCAATGTTGTTGCCAATTATTGACCCAAATCTGGTTCTAATAAAAACAACAGTCAGATTCTCCATGAAATGTATTTTATGGAAATTACTATTATTAGTTTATTTTTCTTATCATTTTTAGAGTTACTATTGTTGTTTGAAAAACAGTGGAGTTATGTAAAAATACTGGCCTTTAAAGGGTTGAAAAAACTAAAATATAATTAATATACATTATACTGTATATTTCAAGCTTGAAGTATTTTAAAAGACTGACCTGCTTAAAGTGGAAAAAATATATGTATTTATTTGTTTTCACTGCAGCTTTTTGGGAGGCTGTGATTTTTTCTTCATCAGAGACAAATGAGTGAGGATGTTAAATGAAGTCTTTTAAGAAAGATGCTCCTCAGATTAACCATGTTTTTTCTCATTTTGTTCATCTGTAAAGGTAAAAATTGTTCAAGTCTTTCATAAAAAATGGTGATTGTTTCTGTTTTTATATCAAGCAAGGGGACATGCCATGTTGTAGGGGTTATTTTCAATAATATTGTGCATGAAGAAACAACAACAAAATGAAACAGGGAGGGAAAGAACAAAATGTTTTTATGTTGTAGTGGTGCATCACTGCAGCCTCTTGTGGCCAAAGGCTGAACTACAACAGACATCTTCACTTGGATCAAAATCTAAAACATAAATGGCGAAACAGTGTGTAGTTATCCTGAAAACATGCTGACATATCAGTGAGAAAATATGTTTTATGGATTATTTTTGGTAACTGTTAGGACTTTTTTTCTGACATGAATACTCTGATGTTTCAGGTGACGAGTCAGGACAAAACTCCGGCCGTCATCAGGAAGGCGATGATCAAACACAACCTGGAGCGAGAAAAGACGGAGGAGTACGAGCTGATGCAGAAGATCTCCGAGGACAAAGGTAAACTGGAGCTACCACGCCTCTGCAGAGCGAACAACACCCGATCCATGCAGATTTATTCAACCTTTTATTTCTCATATTTTATAGTTTGTAATTAGCATTTTCTTAAATCTTTTCTCCTAACTTTTATTGCCCTGCTAAACTTTTTTTTTAAGTTTTATGTACTGTGCTAAAGTTTGATGTCTATTCTGTTTTCTGCTCCTACTGTTGCTTTACAGCTGCACACATAATTGCCCCATTAGGGACAAATAAATAAAAGTGTAATCCTGTGAAATCTTGATCTATCTTGATTAAGAATGATTTCTAAACTTTCCTCCTCCTCCTCCTCAGAGCTCCGAATCCCGGACAACGCCAACGTTTTCTACGCCATGAACTCCACTGCCAACTACGACTTCGTGCTGAAGAAGCGCGGCCTGCCCCGGCCGGTGCGAGCCAAGAACGTGGCCAGTTCGACGCTGCCTCGCATGAAGCAGAAGGGACTGAAAATCGCCAAAGGGATCTTCTGAGGAGGGAACGCCGCCACCTCATCCTGCCTCCTCCTCCTCCTCGTCCCCCTTTGACCCTTTGTGGCTCCGCCCTCGTCAGAGGAGACGTGCCGGGAGTATTTCGGTTTGAGTTCGGACTTCGAAGGAGGAGGTAAATGACCAAGTGGGTGATCAGAAAGGAGGAGCACCTTAGCACTTATTCAAGGACCCTCAGAGGACCATGAAGGCCAAGTGAAGGACTCGAGGACGACCCCGTGGACCACGCCTGAATCTTCGCCCTGTGGTGGTTTGTGCTGAGTCGGCTCTTTTTCACTTCCTGGATTTTGTTTCCAGCTGTTTACATCCTCACGTCACACTTTCAGCTCTTACAGACTTTTGTTTTGCACCTTCAGAAACGTTTCTAACTGCAGCCTTCACCCCCTCAGCCCTCACACACGCCCCCTACAGGCCGGAGTGTACATAACACAAACACAGCGAGGAAACACAGCGGAGCGTTGAATGTGTTTCTATCTTTCAGGGAACTTTTCTCGTGAGTGCACCACCGCCTTCACCGTGTCGCCACCGCCGCCGCCTCGTGTTGTTGACGGCTCCTCGGCGTTTTCCTCCTCGCTCTCGGGTGCTGGGACTAACCGCAGCGTTTCAACACCAGCGACGCTGACGTGGAGGGAACGCTTTCACTTTGAACGCTGCCATGTTACAAAAAATAAATAAGATAAAGACTAAAAAAAGAAGAGTCGAACCCTGTGGGAACAGCCATGATCACACGCCACTCGTCTTTTTTAACATTAACGATGAATGGTTACCACTACACGCACTCGAGAAGAACAAACAAACAGACTCTGAGTGTAAATATCATGAACACTTGTGCAGTATGCTCTTTAAAATCGGACCATGCTTTTGTTAATAGACTCCTCACATTATCAACTTTTTTATTTCTGCTTCGTTATTGCATCTCTGGCTCTGATATGGTGCTGCTAATTATTCTCTGAAGATGTCCTTCCAGCTGCACTTTTCTGATGGCTTCTTTTGTCGCCGCCATGTTGGAAAAGTATTGAAAAAATCATTAGTTATCATCTGCAGAGCGAAACACAGAGCGAATGTTTGCTGTTTGGGAAAATACAAGCTTAAGTTTGATTCTGATATTTGTGACGGGAGAGGGAAAAACTAGGTATGCACGATGTTGGATTTTTGCTGATATCCGATATTTCTGAACTCAATTATCACAGAAACAGACGTTTTTGGTCTAAAGTACGCAGCAACCACTGAACTAAAACTAACCTGTTTCTTTCCTGAGACTTACATTTTGTTAAAAACAGACGTGAAACCAGAAAAACAGCATTTTATTCTCCAAAGTAGATTCTTAAAATAGACAGTCAATAATAATACGGTGACATGTCGAGGTCTGTTCATTCATCATCATGCTGGTATTTCATGTTTTATTGCTGATATGTTTGTCCACTGTAACAGGTTATGGTAAGTTATTAAGTTAAAAAACATACAAATAATAATCAAAATATTAATAATAATAATGGTATAAACTGTTCGATAGAGCAAGAAGGTTTGATCCCCATGCATGCTTGGTTTCTCTCCGAGCTCTCCAGCTTCTTTCCACAGACCAGAAACATGCTCGTTAGGTTGACTGGTGACCCCAGATTGCTCTCAGGTACAGGTGCAAGCATGAAGGGCTGTCTGTCTCTCTGTGTGGCCCTGTGATTGGCTGGTGACTGGTTCAAGGTCTACCCTACCTTTCACCCATTGTCAGTATATCCCAGCTGATGCATGGATAAACTGTTTCTTAAATTTAAGGATGGACCAAGTTATTCAGGGTTCCCACGCATCCTGGAAAACCTTGAAAACTTGGAAAATGTTTGACCAATTTTCCAGTCATGGAAAACATATGGAAAATGAGAAAAAAAGTAAAATGTCCTGGAAGAGCTTGAATTGTCCAGGAAAATTATTTATCTTTCTTCTAATTGTTGGTGAACAAAAATCAAACATAGGAAATGAAGTAAAAATGTACCTGGTAAGTAATGCACAATTAGCCACAAAATATGAGTAGATAAAATAATGCAAGTTAAGAAATAAAATACAAAAACTCAGAACATGGTGACAACAAAAAATAATGAAAAATGACAAAATAAAACTTAGGCTACTTAAACAGTAAATCAACAAAATATATTTATTAAAAAAAAACGAGTAAATAAAGATTAAAAAATAAGTATAAACCATACTAAAAAGATAGCTAGTAGACAATGTTCATGCCTGAGAGTTATGAATAAATAATTTTTAATTTCAATATGATGCGGTGGAGCTAACTAGAGATATCTGTCATCAACCTTTAGTCTTGTTTTCTGGGAGGCTAGATTAACTTGAAAATTGCCCACTGTTCAGTTGGTTATGTGACGCTGGAAAAGTCCTGGAAAATGATTTAAAGAATAGAGTGGGAACCCTGTTATTGCTCATCTTTAGGGGCCCCTTTCAGACTCGGAGCTCCCAAGATCTTTGATTGATCTCTGATTTCTGACGATCAGCCTGTAGATGATTTTTGGACCAATAATTCTTCCTCTAAGCTTTCGCTCGTCAGTCAGGTGAAACCGAGGCTCTTCGTTCAGACTAAACTCTCGTCTGACCGATGAAAGCCTTCGTTGGTCCAAACCTCCATCATGGTGGACTTCTTGATTGGGTTTGTATCCCAGCCGCCCAGAGTCCTCCAGGCGTAAGTGATGAATGTAAAAATAAAGTCTGGATGAAGATGGTGTTGGAGCTGCAGGACGACCATGGTGTGTTCAACCGCTGGTCCTGAAGCAGCTGAGCGAGCCTTGAACTTAAAATGTGGACACAAGAGCCACGCCTCGAATATTCGCCTCGAAACTCTCATCGAACAAACAAACTCAAACTTCAGACTTTCAGAAATGAAAATATTCTGAGTATTTCCTCCAACAGCAAACGGATGTTTCACTACCCTAAACACTGCAGAAGAAGAACGCTTCTTTGTTGAATATTTTCCAACATGGTGGCTCCTCCTTCACATGGATCACTTTTCTGAATGTGCCATGACAGGTGTGTGTGCGTATGTGTGGTCTCTCCAGGTGTAAAGCGATGGCGGCAGAGTCTTTCCTCTCTGAGTGACTTTAAGGGGGCGTGGTTTCAGCTCGACTCGGCTCCACTCCATCGGGGATTGAACCTCGTACCTGGCAGTTTTTCGTATCGTGTCCAGTAGCTTTCCAAGCGAGCTGAGGCGAGAGTAAAGGTGGTGTGGAGACTCTGCTTACCTGAGTGGTCACAGTATCTCCTGAAGTCGAGGGTGTTGACGTGGAAAGCTGCATGACTACCAAACTCTGGAACAACTGGAACAGAATCCACCTTCCTGTTACAGACGGGAGCTCTATCGCCTTTATTTCCTCCCGTGTCAGTTTCATGCAGCCACCCTGCGACCACCACCTTTAAGAAGCACTGATCCCGTCTGTGCTGTGATGAAGACGGAGCCATGCAGAGTGAAGCCGAGTCGAGCAGGTACCACACCTGGTCAGCAGAAATCAGACGTGAGAACGTGTTCGGAGCTCAGATGGACGACGGTGATGCTGCCAAACTTCAGGAGAGGAAACAAACCTCTTGCTCTCGTCTTCGTGCTCTGATCCGACTCCTTCCTGCTGGTTTGTGGTGATGCACTCTCTCTCCGGACGTTCACCTGTAAACAGAGTATTTCACCTGTTTTTGGTCCTATTCCATCCTGATGACGAGGGCGCACCGCCACAAACCGGCCGGTCAACAGTTGGATTTCGTTCATATCACTTCAGACACTAAACTCACCTCGACTGCACTGCCGTGTGTTGCCTTTTTTATTTTCCCCTGCATGAACGTCATGATGTTTCTATCGATTAATTGAATGAACTGCCCCCCCAGAAAAAAGATAAAAACCTGTGTCTTTGTCTGTGTCAGAGGTCGCGGTCTGGCTGTAATCCGGCCTTTGATTGGCTGTCGTCCTGCTTGTCATTGGATTGTTTTCCAGCTGTTGTCAGGCTGTTATCTCGCCGCCGTTTTCGGACATAATCCAGCTCCATTTGGCTTTTGTCTGCCTTGTCCTGGCTGTTGTTCAGCTCCTGTCATGTGGGTCTTTTTCTGTTGTCCGTCTGTTTTATTCGTTTCACACTGGGAGCATTTTAGGGATGCACGATATTGGATTTACACAGAAAAGAACCTTGTTTGCACGTTTTGAGATTATTGCAAAAATAAAAGACAATAGTCATCCAGTTATATAAAAGATAAGCAGCCGAAAAGTGGATATAAATGAGGTTTTTGTTTAATGAAAGTTCTCTTGAAACCTCTCTTTAAAAATCATAAATTTAAAATGATAATTCACATTGATTTAAATAGGGATGGGAATTGATAAGATTTTATTGATACCAATGCCGTTAGTGATTCTCTTTAATGATTCCTGCTGATTTTCTTGGTGGAAAAAAAATTGGACCACACAGATTTTCAGAGGCACCGATGTCTCAAACACGACGCTCCTGATATTCATTGCCAAAGTTCTGTATAGATAAATGCTTTTACAGGTTGCTGGTATTTCCACTAACTGAAAGATTGACAGTAAGTGTTTTATTGTCAAAAATAAGACATAATTTTGCCATGATTTTTTGCGATTTCTTCTGATCCCTCTGATGAGTGTGTGGCTTCCTTGATTTCCAAAGCATGCAGATCAACAAAGTGGAAGGAATTGATAAGCCAAAGGTCTGTTGATATCGATTCCTTCAGGAAAAATTAAATTTATTATCGCCAATGCCGATATTTCTGGTCAAGAGCACAAGTTCTGTACTGAACAAAAATGGACTTGTTTGTTTCAGTGTTACAGTTTATTTTTGTGAGGAACAGATGTAAAACAAGAAAAACATCATTAAACTCTGGCAAAAATGAAACCCTTGATTTTTAAATGCAGCCATGCAGTGATGAGAAGGTGCATCAGTCTTGTACATTAGTGTAATATTCAAGCCGATATGTGTGGCTGATATATCGTCTGAAAATATCTACAAAAATTTCAATATGGGCCGATACAGATATCAAAGCGATAATATCGTGCATCCCTAGTTTTCACCCCAGCTTCTACTGAAAGTTTAAGAAGAACCAGGTTAAGTCTCCAAGGAGCCTGATTCATGGATAAGTGACTTGAAACCTGCAGAATGAAAGCTGATGAACGAGGGGAGGAGGCAAACTGAAGCTTTAAGATTCACAGACAGGAGTCATGGGGCACTTTCTGTCTTTTTGTGACATTTCTTACGGCTGTGGAGCTGGATGAAGCTAAATATGGCTCTCTATTTGTCATTTTTCTGCCTGTTTTGGCCGAGACATGCGAGCAGGTGTGAAACAGGCGTTATCAGGCTGTCATTTGGTCATGATCAGTCGTTGTTCGGCTGTAATGAGAAAAACTGAACATGGATGCCTTCTGGTTATCATCCAGCCTCCAAACGACTGCCTGATGATTTGCTGGCAGCTGTTGTCCGTCTGTTGTTTGGCTGCTTGTTCATCATTTGGTTTTCTGCTGACTCATCCTGTTGTCCTGTGTGGCCTTCATTTCATCGGCTCTTGTCATTGTCCGGCTGTAGTCAGGCTCTCTATGGGGCTGTCATGTGATTGTCCTCCGCCCTTTCTTTCCAGCCGTCGTTCGTCTTCCGTCCGGCCGCCGTGGCTGTTTGTGACGCCGCCCTGTTGAACACTGTGACCTCGACCCTCTCACTCTGCCTGTTGATCAGCGCATCACGTCGAGCACTGTGACCTGAAAAGATAAATAATAATTACCGTAATTTCTTGATTATAACACGCACTTTTTTGCTTTTAAATAAGCTCTAATGTTTTGGGTGCGTATCATACACGAGTACAAGCAAAATACTTAAAATATTTTGTCTTGCCAATGTCGGGATTGCGACACATCTGACACAAAAAGCCAAAATATTCTCTTTCTCTGTGAAACATTAACGCCAAACATGCGTACTTCTTATTAAACTGACTGTTAAACTGTTCTAATCAAGCATTTTGGGTCTTAATTAGTTAAACTTTGAGTGATCATCGTTTAATTGTCAAGTGTTACCACTTTTTGGCAAAAGAGTGCTGCAGTCTTGTGAGCGGGAGGACGCAAAAGTAGCTGCGCTGTGATTGGTTGAAGACATCGGCATGTTGATAGCTGCTCTCTGATTGGTCAGTACACTATGACTGAGCATGCTCTGGCAGAAATCGAGTAATTATCGTGTAAATCAGTAAATCGTGTATTTGTTGTGAAAACACTGAAATTTCATTGATTAAAACTTCAGGTCATTTTTGAGTTGTCTGAGAGAGTAAGGTTGGGCAAAATGTGGGTGCGTGTTATTTTTGAGTACAGTGTTTTTCAGGCAAAAATCATGAAAATATGGGGTGCATGTTATAATTGAGAAATTACGGTAAACATCCTCCCCGTCATCGTGAACACCCCCCCACCCCGCGCTCCTGTTGTTGGCCAGCAGCGACCCCTCCATGTGCCAAAATATCAAACCAAGAGAAAAAGTTTGAGATGATTCCTCTGCCTTTACGGTGAAATAAATCCTGTTTGTATGTTTACTGTGGTCACATTTTTCTGAAAAAATAAAAAAAGGAAGAGAACATTTGGATGTTTGCCCGTTTCCCTGTGGAGAAGTTAAACTTGAAGCAAAGATGTTTGTCAGGAGCTGCAGACGGGGCTGATGTAGAAACACAGATTTTATTTATTTTAATCCTTGAATTTGCTTTTAAAGCTGGACCAGAAGTTTTTCATCCCTAAATATTTGGTCCTTTTACTGAGCGTAGTGCAGCCAATAAGAGGGAGGCTGCATGTTTTCTTGCACTTTTTATGTTTATGAATCAGAAATAATCTTTGAAGTAAATATGATGTGTTACTGATTAATATGACTGTATTCCTTTTGCCTTAAATTTGCACAAAACTTTAAAGATATTTTTACTTCCTTTTGGCCAAATCCAGGCTTTAAAATCACTTGAAATCAAATTTCTTGCAGCACAGACAACCGGAGCGGTGACTTAATTATGCATTTACACAGAAAAGAGCCTTTTTGCACATGTTTTGAAATTATTGCCAGTTATATAAAAGATAAAGCAGCCGAAAAGTGGATATATAAATTCAATTTTTGTTTCATGAAAGATCTCTTGAAACCTCTCTTTAAAAATCAGCCAATTAATTTGATATTTCACATTAATTTTAAAAAATTGTTGGCCTGTTTTTCAACCGTCCCTCTGTTGATCCTGTCTGATATTAAAAATTTAATTTTGCTTCATAGCTGCAGGATGGTTGTCGGATTTTCTGCACTTCAGATTGTTTGATTTGATGCATTTAAAATGATGCAATGATATTTTAAGGATTGATAGCATCAAAAACTTAGAATTCAAGTTATTTTCAAGAGATTAGGAGCAAGTTCATCAGGAATCACAGGCAAACAAGCTGAAACAATATTCATGTGCAGTTAAATCAGATTTTAGGAGTTTGTCTGTAGTAATTCACACGAGTATTTTTGCTGCCTTGACAGGTATTGATATTTAATTTAACTCATGATATCAGCGATTAAGCCCTTCAGTGAGTCTGTTTGCTGTCACATATTTTAAAATAATTCTGTAATGATCAATAGCATCAGAAGGGACAAAATATTAGGGAGAAGTCTCTTATTTGATCGGCGAGTGAACAGGAGAGGAAACATTTTATTACTAATTAAAAGCAAACAAAACATGAGTATTTTTGTGCAGGAGTTTGTCTACAAGTTTAAAAAACCAACAACACGCTGGATATATTTTTGTTTAGGGCCTGTCTTTCAGTCCCCTGTGTTTTCAAACAGGTTTATTATTTTATTATGATATCAAATATGAATCCTTCGGTGTTTCTGCAGCAGCTCCGTCTCCTCTTTTTGAGTCTTTTTGAGTCTTTTGGAGGATTTTGTGCACTTGACTGGATCTTGAAAACTGGTTTTGCTGAGGTCGGTGTTGGACTGGTTTGTGTGTTGTCGTAGCCCGTGTTGAAACCTGATTTTTGTGATTTGATTCTGTGCGAGTTTGAACAAAAAAAAACAAAAAAAAGAAAAGCTGAGTTCATGAGAAACCAGCGTGGTGAGTGTGTTTTTTATTTTCTCTCCCTTGGATCGTGCTCGGGTGCCATTTAGCATTTCAAGAACAAAAAAAAAGTGTTTTTTTTTTACTGCAGTCTCTCCTTTAGTTTTTTAATTTTCATTTTTTTTTTCCCACAAACACAAACATGTTGAATAAAATCTGTCCTAGTTTTGTCTGTTTATTTATTGATTTGTATATAAAGATTTTGTTTTGCAATGTACATTCTCTTCTTTCTTGGTTATAGATTAATATATTCATGTATATATGAATAAACATGAAGTTTATAAAAGTGATCAGACTTGCTCCTCTTCATTTTTCCTTCTTTGGGATGTCTTAAATAACGTTAAAAATAATTTAGACTGGTGCAAATCACAGGGGAGTGATTGTCTTGTTTACATGCTTTTATCAGACAAATGAATGATTATTAAAGTAAATGAAAATATGAAATATTGTTTTGAGTTTGTATGAGAGGAGAAGAAAGGCATAGACATAAGAATTATAAATGTAAAAAAAACCAAATAAATAAATGAATCCATGGCGCATAAATAAGTAAAATGCAAGCACAGAATGTAAAAAATGCATCTCAATTACAGCTGAAAAAAGAAAAGTAAACAATTTTAAAAAATAGTAAAACAATAACATCAATGATAGGGACAGTGGAAAAGTATTCATCTTAAATTAGAAATGTATGTCCACTTTTATTATTGGTTTTCAATATCAATATTAAATTCAACAGTGAAATTATTAAAGTTTGGGAAGGACCTGGAGGAATTGGTTCTATGATTATTAAATTAATGGATCAATATTATCAGACTGACTATAAACGTATATACTTGTAGACTGATAGTGCGTGATTCTCAGTTTCCCTGAGGGAGTTTTTCCCAAAGGGATTAATAAAGTACTATGTCATCTAATCTCTAATCTATGATGTTATCAGGTTTAATATTTTTTTCTTCCTTTATATAAGCATTGCTTTGTACATAATAAACATGGCAAATACACATTCAGTTTGTCAACTAGGCAGATTTTGCCTAAGGGAACAGAATATTATTAGATTAAAAAAATATTGAATAAAAATACAAAATTAAGAAAAAAAAGTTTTATAAATAAATAAAAATAAAAAAACAATAATTTAAATATACAAGGAGGGAATTTCAATATTGATGTTTGTGGGAAATTGGTTCAAAAATTTGTATAATTCTGTGGATTTGGGGGTTTTAATTAATTTCAGGGACATTAAGTAAAGTTTAAATTTGTTTACAAAAATACCATGATCGCTCTTTGCTGAGGAGCAGTGACATTTATTTTACAATTTTTATTGCACATTTCAAGTACATGAAAATTTTCACATTTAGCAGTTGAAATATTCAGTTATGTATTTAGTGTAACAGTTGTATACATTTCAGATGCACTGTTAGTTAAATAAAACAAAACAAAATAAAAATAGAAAAATAAGTAAATACAGAGCAGATAAACAAGTAAACATATTATGCTGGGGGAATGAAGGTCTATATGAAAATGGCAAACATATCACAAGTTGAAACAGTTTTAATTGCTTTTTGTTTTTCAGAATATTTGATGGAATTTACGTATTGTTTGAACTCATTTAGAAAGGTATTGAAATGTGGTCTTTTGCCTGAAAATTTGTATCTATGGATATGGAATTTAGACAATAAAATTATAATATTTATCAGGAATACACAGTCATCACTTGTACCGTTATCCTTGAGACCAAACAATACATTCCTCCATAGTAAAACAAAATGTTTATCTATTTTATTGTGAATGAAATCACACAGTTTTTGCCAGAGTCTCTTTACATTTTCAGGATATAGATTACAGAAGCTACAGCTGGAATCAATATCAATTTTAAATCTATTGTTAATGTAAAGTTTCGATGGGCAAAACCTATGAATGAGCTTGAAGGAAACTTCCTCGACCTTATTGGTGATCAAATATTTATTTGGTAAGAGCCAAACCTTCATCCATTCCACACCATCCACAAACATTTCCAGTCAGAAATAATACAAGGTAAAGATGTTTTATCTTTTTGAAACAGTCTCCTTGTAGATCTATTTTTGCTATCTATTGAGTGACTGGTAAAACAAATTTTACCTATTACCTATTAGTTGGCATAATTTTATCCCTGTAGTTTTTTGCACATTCTTGTTAATTTGTTAATTTTGTCCCTACTTGTTAATTTTATCCCTGCACAGGGTTTTGCACAGTACTTGTATAGTCTTTTAACTGCACGAGTTTTTATTCACGTAGGGTATTCTTTAATTCTCCTTGGGGTTAATATATTATGCTGGGGAGGGGGATATTATAACTATTTCCTGGGGTCAATCTGTAAAACAGTTTCATGTCATGTTCGTCTTGTAACCTGCTACTGGATGCATTGAATGTCCCTCGGGATCAATAAAGTATCTATCTATCTATCTATCTATCATTCTATCTATCAGAGTATACAGTGACAAAAAAATAACTACCTGGCTTGACGTTCTGTGACGTCATCTCCTGGCGACAAGGACATTCTGGTGGTTCGCGCCTGCGCAGTCGCACTCAGCTTTGTTATTTGATGTCAGTATGGCGCTTAGCAAAACGTTTGGACAAAAACCGGTGAAATTTCAGCTCGAGGAGGATGGAGACTTTTACATGATAGGATCAGAGGTTAGTGCTTCACATTTGGCCTCATAGTTTAATTTTTTTATCATCTCTATGTGTCAGAATGATCTGATTCCGGCTGACAGCCGGTCCGCTAGCAGCCAGCTAACAATGCTAGCCGAGTGGTGTCCTGGAGGAACGAGTGACCGTGCTAACTGGTGCCCCCTGAGGTCTTCAGCATCTTAAATGTTCGTTTGTTTAATTTTAAGGAATTTCACCGTCGATAACAGATTTATATGTGACTAACAAATCAATTTAATGAAAGATTAGTTATTCATTGTCCCAGTTGTTTTCCCGCCGTCTGATGTATTTACGTCAACGGCAGTCGCGTTACGTTAAAGTCACCATGGAGCACGGTCACTCAGAACAGCATAACACGGAGAGGGCAGCTCACAAACAGTCATTCATTTATTTCGTATTTAGTGACATATTAAAACGGATTAGCAGCAGATATAAAAGACATTATCGTATATTTTAATATGTTAAAGTTGAACCCTGAATTTTCCGGCATTATTCCGGAATTTTATGATCTATAACAAACATGGAACAATAACGAGTTTAAATGTGGAGCTAAAGGAGCAGAGGAGGCTTTATTCAGTGTGAAGGACCAAAAGAAGATCCACCAACAGCTTCAGGGATTACAGTCAAAGACCACAGACCAGGACAGGGGTCTGGGTGTAGTCCTGGCTCAAAACCACATCAAGACCATAACAAAGCCGGATCACTGTCACTCGAAGAAGGACTAGAGGACTGAGGTCTCAGCAGGACCTCGAGAACTGGTCCACGTGTTTATCTTCAGTCCATAGGATCACAGCTGATCCAGGACCTACAGAGTGGACCACATCAGTCCAGATCCAGATCTGCATTAACATAGTCCTGTTAGTTTATAAAGAACTGAATGGTTTAGGTCCAAACGCGTCAGAGACCGCTCTGGTCTTCTCTAAATTGTCTCAGATTTTCATAGTTTTCCTTTCTTTCCTTTTCTAACCATTTCAGTGATGTTATTTTACTTTAAGAATTTGCAGTGCGATGTGTAACTTTATTGGATGAAAGGCACCGTTTGGATCCAAAAGCCAGAGGAAGGTCTTAAAGATCAAAGCGTTTCCTTGCATTAAATAAACGCTCATGCACCAGAAAACGCTCCCAGGACTTCTTAAAGTTCTCACTTTCGTTACTAATTCTAGCAGACATTTGTTCTTATGATGTTATTTCTAACATCAGCTCATGTCTGGTGTAGCTGTACTTTTCCATCACCTGTGAACCAGTGAGTTTGATTTTCAGTCAAACATTATTTTCACATTTCCACACATCCATTTTTTCAGCTCAGTTTTTATTTTGATGTTTTTTGGTCAGATGAACTCAACCAAAGTCCAGAAATCACCCATGGTCAACAGATTAAAAACTGTGTGTGAAAATCAGGTGTGAAAAAAGAAAAACAATATTTTATTCTTTTATAAATGAGACATTTGCAGATATTAAAGGAAATATATGGGATATTTATGAACAATTTGTATGGTCAAATTATCGGCACAGATATTCTGACTTTGGTCCAATAACACTGTGCATCCCTAATATCATCTGTGTAATTATTAAAGAGTTAATTATTATATATATCAGAAGGTATCAGTGTTTGTTTTTCTGTACCAATATGACCTTATTCATAGACTGACCCTTGTTTTTGTCCTCACCTGTTTGCGTGTTTCTCAGGTGGGAAACTACCTTCGTATGTTCAGAGGCTCTCTGTATAAAAGATATCCGTCATTATGGAGAAAACTGGCCTCAGTCGAAGAGAGGAAGAAGATCGTGGAGTCATCACACGGTATATATATATATGTACTTTTTACTCCAACTCTTTTTTTATTGAAATTTTCATGTACAAATAACGTGGGGACGTATGTACTCATCGTGATTCTGCTGTTGCATAAATTATGAAGCACCAGAATGTAAGTTAGTGAGTGGTCGCTGGAGAATAAGAAATTAATTACATAAATACATTTATGGGACCATCAGAAAGCTTGAAGCAGTTTGGCAGCCTTTCTGTGAAAAATCTGAACATCAGCATTTGTATGCACACACTTATCTGTGAACTGGCTTATTACTACTGTTATTGTAATAGTAATGATCATTTTTTCTTTTTTTCCCTCCCTTTTGTATAATTGTTTATTATTTCCCATCGGACTTGTTTATTTTCCTTTTCTTTCTTTCCCTTTTGTGCTGTTGTTTTATTTTTGTTGCACTCTATTCTTGTAAAGGAAAAAAAGAATAAAAATACATTGAGGAAAAAAGTCAACTGTAGCTTCCTACCTGTAAATTGGTCTTTGATAAATGTGAGAAACAGACATTCCCCATATTAATCCTTTTGCCTCGGTCACATTATTTAAACTATCGAGGCTCCCATGATACGACATTGCTGTCCAATAATTGGCTCATTGGCATCTGCGGAGTTGACGCAACTCTCTCTTTCCACAGCTCTGCTCACAACCAAGCAGCGAACCGTGTGAGGGGATAAAAACATTCCTTTATTTCTGTTTTTATGAAAGATTTTTGCTTCTTAAGAGAAAATCAACAAGCTGGTTTCATTAATAAGATAATTCATGAGGAGGCAGTTCTCTACGTCTTAGTAACAAACAGAAGAGCTGTCTTTTATTTTAACGGCTTCACTCTTTGTTTTAATCATCAGATCACGGCTACACTCAGCTGGCCACCAGCGTGACCCTGCTGAAGGCCTCGGAGGTCGAGGAGATCCTGGAGGGCAACGATGAGAAGTACAAAGCTGTGTCCATCAGCACCGAGCCCCCCGCCTACCTCAGGTACCGCAGCACTGCCGGCCCTCTGAAATCGTGTTTTTGTGAAGAAAATCAGTCGGATCGGGTTTTTATTCTGGAGAACATAGTTCAATAAGAAGACTGAAACAATCCTGGTGTTGGTTAAGCCTCAAACTGCAGCTCTTATCCTTATTTCTGATTTATTTTCCTCATTAAAACGTGTGCGTTCGTCCTCAGGGAACAGAAGGCGAAGAGGAACAGCCAGTGGGTTCCCACGCTGCCTAACAGCTCTCACCACCTGGACGCCGTGCCGTGTTCGACCACCATCAACCGGAGCCGCCTCGGCCGGGACAAGAAGAGGACCTTCCCACTGTGGTGAGTCCCTGCCATCACAGACACAGCTCGCTGGATGTTTGAACTTTATTTTTATCTCAGGGAAAACATAATCGAATTGAACGCTTTATTTCATACTGCAAAAACTCAGATCTAAGTGAGAGTATTTGTCCGATTTCAAGTCAAAAGTACCTCACTAGACTAAGACCCAATTTCCTGACATGTCCGGATTAAGATCTTATTTGAAGATAAAACTAAAATAAGACTTGAGTTGCTTATAATAAGTAAGATAATCTGCCAATAAGATAAGAAAAATTTAACTTAAAATAACTTAAAAGGTATCTAAAAATGATTTTATTTTTATCCAGAGCAGGTTTTAAACTGGAATTTCAGATCCTCACAGAGTCAAACTTGCTTGTTTCATTGGCAGATATTTTCTTATCATTACAAGCAGTTCAGTACCTTATTTTTGCCTTTTATTCCTTGTAGGAAGATATTTATCTGGACTTGTGAAGTGAATGGAGATTAGAATAAGTGTTTTCGATATTTCTGACTTGAAAATAGACAAACACTTTTGCTGAGATCTGGGTTTTTTGCAGTGTAAAAAACAAACATGGGTAGTCACCATAATCAAATACGTGCATATTCCAAAAAACAAAAAATAAAAGAGGTAAACTGTTGACGATAACTCGCATGTGCAGCAAGTTTACATGCTGGAAAAGGAGTAGGAAGAAGTCTAAACTTTCCTAATCCTGCCCCTTTTATTACCACGTACTAAAGTCTGTCAGGTAGTGATGTTTATACAGGGAGTACTGATAGGTGTACAAGCTCAGGGGAACCTTCTTGTGACAAATTTGAGCCGGAGTTTAGTTTGCCGTGAACATTCAGGTCAGTAATAATCAGATTAAAGGTGATAATATTCACATTTACATTTTACACTGTTCTGAAGTTAAAGGTCTCTGATAGTGAGGGCAGATCTGCAAACATCTGTTCACAACTCTGGACTTTCAGGTGAAGACTGGGACTGACGGTGGGAGTGATCATTTAATTTTACATGTTTATTTTTCCAAGAGTCTAAAGATCCTTTAAGGAGCCGGTGTGGTTCTGTTTTTAATGATATATATTTTTTACTTTCTTTTTATATCTTTGATTTTCACAAAACATGGAACAATAAACAGACAGGGTCATCGCGTGACGGACAGAATGTCTTTTCAACACATCATATTAAGGTTAAACCACATATAAAATAAAACAAATAAATTTACAATAAGGTGTGCAAGTCAGTGTTTCCTTTTACAAGTCAACTGTGTCCCTTGAGCTCAAAAGTCTCCTGTTATTCAAATATTCACAAAGGACAAGGACGTCCCTTCAAGTTACGATTATGTATGAGTCCCAGTATTTGTTGGTAGTATTCTTCAGAGAGTGTCAGCTGTTCGGTTTTATAAATGTCCTGAATTATTTCCTTCCACTCGGTGATCATTGGAGGTTCTTTATTCAACCATTTCCTGGTGATTGCCTTTCTACTACCAGCTGGTAGTGTTTGTAATAAGCACCTGTCCTGTTTATTAAGTCCAGTTGGCCCATTTCCCAAATGTACAATGATGTTTTAAGATATGTTTTAATTAGAGGTCCTTAAATTCTGCTGTTTTTCTTTTTAAAAATGGCCCCATCCTGTGGATCACCATCCATAACGGCCTGGTCACTGTGCTCCGTGTGTTTTATTCTTCACTCCTGTTATTTTCTCCTGCAGCTTCGATGACCACGATCCAGCTGTGATCCACGAAAACGCCACTCAGTCCGAAGTTCTAGTCCCGATCCGCCTGGACATGGAGATCGAGGGACAGAAGCTGCGGGACGCCTTCACCTGGAACATGAACGGTAGGTAACTCCTCATCGCAGCTCGGAGATGTTGGAGCGCAGGCTTCAGGGCGCGGCTGAAAAACTCGTCCTGTTCAAATGTTTAGAGAAGCTGATGACGCCGGAGATGTTTGCCGAGATCCTCTGTGATGACCTGGACCTGAACCCGCTGGCCTTCGTCCCCGCCATCGCCTCGGCGATCAGGCAGCAGATAGAGTCGTACCCCACAGACAGCATCCTGGAGGACCAGGCGGACCAGAGGGTGATCATTAAGGTGAGGCTCCGTCTCTGGACCAGCGTGTGACTCTGGTTCAGAGGCGTGTCTGATGGTGCTCTCTGTCCTGCAGCTCAACATCCACGTGGGGAACATCTCTCTGGTGGACCAGTTTGAGTGGGACATGTCGGAGAGGGAGAACTCTCCGGAGAAGTTCGCCCTGAAGCTGTGCTCCGAGCTCGGCCTCGGCGGAGAGTTTGTCACCACCATCGCCTACAGCATCAGAGGTCAGCTGAGCTGGCACCAGAGGACGTACGCCTTCAGGTAAACGCTCACCCAGAAGGTCCTGGACGTGTTTATCCCGCTGAACCTCGGCGATGGTGGGATGTACGATCACATTACTCATTCAATAAAGGGTTGTTAGATGTTTAATTTCATCCAGGTGTAAAACATGATCTCAGAAATTCAAGGAAACATAAAAATGCCTTACCCTTTACGCTTCATATTTTAGTCGACTAAATTTAAAGTAGATTTCATCGACTAAAATGTTGTGAAATTTCATCAACTAAAACCAGACTAAAAATAAAACAATTTAGATGACTAAATTATAACTAAAACTAGAAGATATTTTAGACAAAAGACTATAAAACTAAATTAAAAGGCCAAAATTAACACGAGGGTAATAAATATTTTTTGCACATTATTCTGTAATTCACAAGTTATTTGTATTTAAAATTAAATTAAAAAGAGTTGGGAAAAATACATTCTGCATATGAAGAAGGTGTGACCTCAAAAAGAAAAAAATACTTTCAGTTATTCCTCAAAAAATCCAATATTGTACATACCTAAAAAACACCAATGATGTTGAGTATAAACTGGAGTTGGTTTTCGATACCCATCCTTATCAATGACAGGATTTAATCAGGATTTTCTGATGTCTTAAACTGTTATTTAAGGTAATGTGTCTTATCCATTTAGAAAAAATTAGATATAGATTCAGAGGGTGTACCAGAAATTTCCTACCACCCTAAACATGTGATGTACGCTTGTTTATGTGTCTGAGCGCTTATTTAAGTATTTTTATCATTATTATTT
This sequence comes from Cetoscarus ocellatus, assembly GCA_037902135.1. Lineage (NCBI taxonomy): Eukaryota > Metazoa > Chordata > Actinopteri > Labriformes > Labridae > Cetoscarus > Cetoscarus ocellatus. The sequence continues at coordinate 60,834 of JBAMNC010002128.1, forward strand.
TCATTTATTTATCTATTGTTATCATTATTACTGTTGACATTTTCATATTTCCGTCTCTTTTCCTCTTTTCTCCCTTTATCATTGTTAATTATATTGTTGCTTTTTATTTTTATAATAATAATTATTATTATTACTATTTATTGATTTAACCAATTTCTTTTATTTATTATTATATTATTATTATTATTATTTATATATATATATATATATATATATATATATATATATATATATATATATATATATATATATATATATATGTATTTAATTTTCATATACAATTCATTTTGTTATATTTGTGATATTGTCTGGCTGTTTATTTAGAGTATGGAAGTTGTTGTAATTGTTTTTGTTATGTGTTATTTAAAAAATAATAAAAATACTTTGTTAAAAAACTGTGATATAAACAAAGAAATATTCACTCAACACCCCTGCTGTCACCAGATAACACAGTCACAAGCTAAACCGTAACACCAGTCGGGCGTGGTGGTGGGCGTAGATCTGAAAATAAAACTGATTTTACAGAAAAGTGATTTTATTTTGGACAAAGTTATAAACTGGATTAATGTGGCGTCTCTCCTGTTCTGTCAGTGAGAACCCGCTGCCCACGGTGGAGATCGCCATCAGGAACACGGGCGACGCCGACCAATGGTGCCCCCTGCTGGAGACGCTGACAGACGCGGAGATGGAGAAGAAGATCAGAGACCAGGACAGGAACACCAGGTGAGGGTCCAGACCTGTGGGCCTGGCTTGTATCTACAACTCTGTTATTTTAATGACCATGATAATTATTTAGTTCTGAGTGGCACTTTTGATCTTACTTTATTATTACATTTTAGTCTAATATTTTATTGTCTGTTTGATTCCATTTTTAATATTTGCTTATGTATCTTGATATAGTTTTTATCTTTTTACACTTAATCATTTAAGATTTAATTTTAATTACCTCCTCCAAGGAGGTTATGTTTTTGGGAGGGTTTGTCTGTCTGTTAGTTAGTTAGCAACATTATCCAAAAAGTTATGGACAGATGTTGATGAAATTTTCAGGGAATGTCTGGATTGGGAAAAGGAACAAACGATTAGATTTTGGAAGCGATCTGATCCAGAAGAAAACCGCCATTACGGAAAATGCGATTTTTGTGAATAACTGCTGAACTAATGTTGATATCATTATGAATTCAGTTGCCAATGGTATGTTTTCATGGTCAAGGAATCTAAAAATGTCTTTAAAATAAATGTGGGACTAATATTTATGGTGCAAATGACAAATAGGGGGAACTGTGGCACTTGGCGGAGGTCTGCACTCTCCGAGTACTTTCTAGTCTTTTAGCATGTTCTTATTTATTTGTTTTAAATGTATTTTTTTAGCATTTTATTTATTTGTCTGTTTTTGATCGGATCTTTTTTTTATCAGAATTTGATCATTTATTTTACTTTAGCTTCTGTGGTGTGCATTAGTCTCCAAATCCTCTTGACATCCTACAACTATCATTACAGCTACAGTGGAGTATACTTAGTAGATGGACCTCTGCTGAGTGTTTATTTGCTGAGTGGTTGAAAGAAAGTGATTGTCATGATTTATGTATTTATATTTATATTTATATTTATTTATATATGTGTATATATATATATTATATATATGTGTGTGTGTGTGTATATTTTGTCAATCATTTTTTTGTCTTGATGTAAAGCACTTTGAGCTGCAATTGAATTTGTATGAACTGTGTTATATAAATAAATTTTGATTGATTGAATTGGGCTCTCTCTGGTCTCTGTTTCAGGCGGATGAGGCGACTGGCGAACACGGCGCCGGCCTGGTAGAAGCTCGGCTGCAGCGCCCCCTACTGGACTGGTATTTGTGTGATGGTGTGACAGTGAGAAAGACATTACCCATCATGCTTTGGATGTCTTTTCTGCTCCACAGTCGGCGTCTCCCTGTGGTATTTTTATTTTATTATTATTAATGTTAATTATTCTGTCTGTTTGAGTAGAAAAGCCCCGCCCCCTCACTCTGACCACTGACTCTGTCCACGACCACAGAGGGAGGAGAGCGAAGCCGCCTCAGATAATATATGCTTCTGTTGTGTTTGTCGTCTTTTTGTACATTTGGAGAATTCTTACAAAATAAAAAAATCTAAAAGAGCTCAGCGGTCACGTGGTCGTCATTTAGAGAGGTGGAGCTTCAGAAATCACATCCCAAAGCTGCTCTACTGGACTGAGATCTGGTGACTGTGGAGGCCACAGTGAAGAAACCAGTCTGATCAGAGCTGAGGAAGTCTCCATCAGAAGATGGTCCACTGTGGTCATAGAGGGATGGACACGGTCAGCAGCAGTGCTCAGGTAGGCTGTGGGGTTTGAACCATGCTCAGTTATGAATTATGGTTAAAAAAAAAAAAAAAAAAAAAACTCTGCTGGCTCAAAACTTCCCTCCGAAACATCCCATCATAAAACATGACTGACAGCCTTCAGTTCTGGACTCAGACGCCTGTCCTCGACTTCAGACCTGAAACTTCAGCCAACACACTTTTAAAACCATCCTGTAAAAAGGAGCATTTTTCAGAGTCTGGGTTTTTGTTCACCAGAGCTGAGCCCTTCAAAATAAAAGCTGAGCCCTTCAAAATAAAAGCTGACGGTGACATTCCTGTTCCACCAGCTGACCGTGATGTTGTCCCGATCACCGTAAACTCTGCTCCATCCTGATGTTACAGCTCAATTAGCCGTCATGGAGCTGCTTTTACTGCTGCCTGTGAAACATCACATGGCTCCTGGAGACTCATAAAGCTTCACGCTGACGATTAAAAGAGCCCAGAGGGACGACAGGGGGACTGAGGGGCCCCTCAGAGGGACGACAGGGGGATTGAGGGGACGACAGGGGGACTGAGGGGCCCCTCAGAGGGACGACAGGGGGACTGAGGGGCCTCAGAGGGACGACAGGGGGACTGAGGGGACGACAGGGGGACTGAGGGGCCCCTCAGAGGGATGACAGGGGGACTGAGGGACCACAGAGGGACGACAGGGGGACTGAGGGACCACAGAGGGACGACAGGGGGACTGAGGGACCACAGAGGGACGACAGGGGGACTGAGGGACCACAGAGGGACGACAGGGGGACTGAGGGGACCACAGAGGGACTGAGGGGCCCCTCAGAGGGACGACAGGGGGATTGAGGGACCACAGAGGGACGACAGGGGGACTGAGGGCCCTCATAGGGACGACGGAGACTCAACAGATCATCAGGCTGGACATGCAGATATGCTGCAGGTACGAGGACGATTATCAAATGTGGAAAATACAAAGTCAGCAGAGTGCAACTGATTAATGCTGCAGTGATAACTTAACATCAATATTTTAGTTATAGGTTTAAGAATCTGTCGTTCTTTTTAATCGTAATGCTTTTTAAACCTTGGATTATTCAAATATGAGATTATAGTGCTGAAAATGTTTTATGTCAGAAATACCCAAAATAACCTAAAAGAGTGATATTAAACATTTAAAAAGACTTTCAATGCCAATCCTCCATTCAAAAACATCACAGACAGATTACCTTAAAATGTAAATATATATATGTAAATACGCACCAGCCCCTTGATAAGGTACACTAATTAAACTGCTTGTTCATTCAAATAGCTAATCTGCCAATCACATGGCAGCAACTCAGTGCTTTTAAACATGTAGACATGGTCAAGACGACCTGCTGAATGTTGCAGGTCTGTCAGAAACTGCTGATTGACTGGGATTTCCATGCAGAGCCATCTCTAGGGTTTACAGAGAATGGTCTGAAAGGGAAAAAATATCCAGTGAGCAGCAGTTTTCTTGATAAAAATGTCTTGTTGATTTCAAGTGTTGATGTTGACCATGTCCATCCCTTCAGGACCACAGTGGGCCTTCTTCTGATGGAGGCCTCATCTCTGAGGGATGTTTAGCTCCTTGAAGGTAGAAGGAGGTCCAGCCTGGGACTAGAGAGGTGCTCCTAATACAGTGTGGAAGGAAACCAGGAGAAAGCCATGCATGAACGGGGAGAACCTTCCTGCTGCAAGGCTTCAGCACTAACCGCTGCTCCACCCTGCAGCCTCATAACTCAAAGCCTCCAGAATCAGTTTGTTAGGAAGGTTAATACTTTTATTAGAAAGTGAACGTACAGGTTACAGATGAGTAAAAAATAACCAAAGACATTTATGTACATTAAAATCCAGACGTTATCGTGTATAAATATTCTCTCAGCTCCAAACTTTGACTTTAGAAATGATCAAAAACACAAACAGAGCCTGAAATGTAAAATGAAACCACACGTCAGCGTCCTGCACTGAGAAATAAAACCTGAAGAAGATCACAGAGCGTTCACACTCAACTGATAAGAGCTGATACAGCGGTTCCCAACAGGAGGGCCCTGACTCACCGAGAGGTCGCCACGCGATATCTAAACAGGACACACTGGGGTCGGGGGGGAACGATGCCGTGCAGATGATGGATGGATAACTTTAAACACTGATGCGTTGATTTAAGAAGACTTTATAATTCTACAGCTGTGTAATAATATTCTCACTTCTTCGATCCTGCATGCAGTTTACTTCAGTGGTGTCCAAACTGAGGGCAGGGCTCCTTAAAAGGGTCAGGGCATGAATTCAAAGGAGGTCTGAGAAGTCAAATTAGACCAAGAAGACGAAAATATGTGATATTTCTCTGATGTGTTGACCTCTTTAAGACACAAATGCAATTATTAAAAATGACTTTACTCGAGGTTTCTGTTGTCGGCTCTCTGTGTTTTTGGGTGACGTGATGAGAGAGTGAAGCAGGATATTCATGAAGGATTGACTGCGTGAGTGGGACAAGCTTGTCGCATTTATATCAGGGTCCAAAATGATAATTCTTTTAGTTTGCACCCTGACAGTCGTCTGTGATGCCTGATTTCATTTTCTAATGATTTTCTGAGCCTTGTTTGATTTACAGAAGCTCTGCTCATACCTCCACCAAGGAGGTTATGTTTTTGCTGGCGTATTTATGTATGTTTGTTTGTTTGTTTGTTTGCAAGATTATACAAAAACTACTGGACATATTTATTTGAAAATTTCAGGAGATGTTAATAACGGCCCAACTTAGAAATGATTATGAATGAATGTATTTGCTTCCAATTTTACAGGATAATATGGGGTTCATGTCTCTATCATCAATGTAAATTTCATCTGGATCTGATCCAGACTGACGTCACAAAAAAACATTGAACTTTATCATGGGAAATCCCGTTGACGACATTCAATATTTCATATAAAATCAAAATATTCAGTGATGTACCCAAAACTTCTTGTGTTCATACAGCATGACAACCTCCATGTATGTGCTGAGTTTGGTCTGGATCCTGGCTCTGTTCTAGATCTGGTGATCCAGAATTGTATCTTTTACAGACGTTGTGGAAAAGCTGTCTGAACTGAGCTGTTTGGCGGAGGTCTGAGCGCTTTTCCAGTTTTAACTAGTGACATGGACATGGAGCAGCACCATTAAAAAACCCTGAACTATCCCTTTAAAATCATGATTAAAAACTGCCATAAAGTCTGATAAACATGGTCAAAGTGAAGGTAAAATATCAGCATTTAGCTTGAGGAGCAGAGAAAATGTTGAGTTATCTGAAGTGAACCGCTGATCCATGCAGCAGCTTCACGCTGACTGACCTGGATATAAAAAAGCACCGTTTTTAATAAAGAAGAAAACTTCATGATCAGATGTTCTCACTTCTCCTGCAGGGTGTGGATGCTGCACACAGGGGGCGCCGTGGAGCCACAGAGGCCTGCAGACCATCATGATGGAGGAGTGACATCAGGACATGGTGATCAGGAGGGCTTTCACACTTCAGTTTTAAAAAATCAAAATAAAACGAAGTGTTTGCAGCTCCATGTGTGATGTCACTCCCCAAACACCTGAAGCATCAGTGAGTCCGTGCAGAGTGAAAAAATCAAACAGGTGAATGATCAACAGCCTCAACGTGGAGTACAGAGTAAAGACTCTGTGGTTAAACTGTGAGGCACAAACACAGAAACAATCTGAACTTCAGGCTCAAGCAGAAGGAGAGAGACCTCTGAGTTCACATCATCACCCCCGAACTTGATCTCGGCCTCTCGGTGACAAAATGTGCAAAATAAATATGAGTGTAGCTGCACGGAGGTGCACGTCTGGAGTTTTCCTGAGAAGAAGGTGAAGTGAATCTAAAGCCTGAGCAGATCAGTCAGTCCTCATCCACACAAACGTCTCTCCTCCAAAGACTTCACGTTCAGTCGAGTGATTCTCCACAGCCTGGAGGTCAAATGTTTCTGCAGCCGAAGAAGTCCACGCCCACGTATCGAGGGTAACCCTCCAGAGAGTTCATCCCCACGGGGTCAAACTTCCAGTACTGACGACCTCGGATAAAGTGGGCGTAACCTGGAGGCAGAAGAGAGGAGGTGAGAGTCAACCATCAATTTGAGAGTTATTTTAATTTAACGAGGACAGAGAATCACGAGCAGATAAACGGAGCGAAAGGAGGAAAACACTCCAAGAAACAAAACAAGAAACCAGCAGGAGAATTTTAACCCGACACAAACAGTCTGCAGGTTTCTCCAGTTAAACGGTTTTCTGTTTAATACTCAGGTTCCCATCTGTGCATCACCACCAACAACATATATTTGCAAAATCTTAATAAATTCAGAAACATTAAAGTTAATTTAGTTTATATAAGCTTCAATTCAAACAGCTTTACTGGCATCAGTAGGCATTTTTGCCAAATCATTTTATAAAAAAAAATAAATACATTCGTTCAAAATAAAAGAAGTAAAGTAATTGCAATGATGTGAACTAGTCATATTTTATTTAATTAATTAATTTATTTATTTAATAGGGACAGTGCACATTAATGAACATCTTTTCAGAAAACAATAGATGTATATGCTGTAAATATGTAAATATTATGTAGGAAAAAAATACACTGAAAAAAACTTTTATAATTGAATATATATGGAAAAAAACAGCCGATATATAAAACATAAAAATGTAACAAAAATAATGTTTTTTTTTAAATCTGAGTGTGTTAGAGCCGGATTAGACACTTAAAATGTCATGGTTTAATATATTTTATTCTCATTTTTTTTTTATCACGTTAAGTTTGTTTGAAACAGGGACTCCATGAGATGCACTGAGAAGTAAATTTAGGTGGGTGTTTTTTTTTTATTGAAGATTTCATTTTATATATACATATATATGTATATATATGTGTGTGTGTATATATATATGTATATATATGTGTGTGTGTGTAAGTCATACATATACATATATATATACAAATATATACATATATATATATATAAATGATAATTATAAAATAATAAAAAATAGTATCAATATTACTAATGACATTTTAATAAATGAAGAAGTATGATAATACAAACGGGGTAGAAAATAGTACAAATTTTTTTGTTAATCTGTTTGTATCTGGTGATTTGATTAGATAAATATAACTAATGCAGTCAAACATTTACAAAAAGTCTCTGGTATCTATGCAAACATGTATCTAAAAAGTATTTGTTCATTGGACTTTATATATGATTAACATATTGAGAAATAAATATAAAAAGGGGATATTTATAAAAGAAGTAAGTAATTATTTTCTTATCCATGGTTTTTCCTGATTTACTTTTCTACAAAAAAACCCTGAAATATATTCAAGCTCATCATGATTTATTGATTCAGATGTTGTTGTTATTTATTTCCTTCCTGGAAAGACAAACTGGTTGTAGTGTTCTTTTCTCGTGTTTCAGCCCCCGGAGAAGCCCAGTGAGGCTCAGATTTGTTAATTGTTTGTTAATTTGTCTTGACCTTACCGTAGATGTCCCTGAAGGTGGCGTCCACGTCCTCGGGGATCCCTCTCCAGTCCTGCATACTGCGCGGGTAGACGGACTCCACTCGGTTCTCTCGGGGGCTGAACCTCCAGTAGCTCCCGGACTTGAAGAAGTAGGTGTTGTAGTTCGAGTCGTGACCCCAGCGAAGTGCTGCCTGGATCCCAGAGACGGAAAGACCCAGGGACCTGATGGACTCAGGTCCTATGATCTGACGCTCAGCATCAAACACCCAGTAGCTCTCACCTGGACAGAGAGGCCGGGGACAAAAGGGACAAACATGATTATTAAAGAAGACACACTGGAGGTCTGAAAGCTCTGTTCAAAACAACAGAACAAGAAGCCGCCACGCAAGTAAAACACATCCAGTGTGACACAGCTGGAAAAACCAAACGCACACCAAAACGGACCAGAAGAAGAGCAAAGACATGGCATCCATGAAGAGACACTCTCAGTGCTGATCTTTGCTCTTATAATCTGTGACATGTGTTTGTTTGTTTGAAAATGGAAAAACTCAAAAAATAATGAACAGACTTGGAAGTAATGTTCAGGATATGTTACTCATGACAAAAGTTTTCAAAGCATTTCTTAACATCAGAAACATCTGAGTCTCTAAAGTCAAAACTGAAATATCAACTAGAAGACATGTTTGATCATCAGGCTAAGTTTGGTGCCAATACAGTCAACAAAAGTTAAGTTACTACATTTTTTATAGTCGTTACGTATTCATCAATATACGTCAATATTTTAAAAAATACTATAAATTACACAGAAAACTATCTCTCTGAAGGCAGAGCTGAAGTATCAACTAAAAGACATGTTTGATCATCAGGCTAAGTTTGGTGTCAATACAGCCAACAAAAGTTAAGTTATTACAGTTTTTATAGTCATTACCTATTCATCTATATAGATATATATATAAAAAACATATTAAATACAATAAAACATAAGTCTCTAAAGTCAGAGCTGAAGTATCCACTAGAAGACATGTTTAATCATCAGGCTAAGTTTGATGTCAATACAGCCAACAACACTCTAGTTATTACAGTTTTTATTGTCATTACCTATTTATCAATACACGTCGAGATAAAAAAAATCCTTTCAAATACAATAAAACACAAGTCTCTAAAATCAGGGCTGAAGTATCAACTAGAAGACATGTTTGATCATCAGGCCAAAATTGGTGTCAATACAGTCCACAAAACCTAAGTTATTACAGTTTTTATAGTCATTACCTATTCATCAATTTACGTCAAGATAAAAAAAAAATCATATAAATTACATAGCAACCAATTTTTCTAAAGTCAGAGCTGAAATATCAACTAGAAGACATGTTTGATCATCAGGCTAAGTTTGTTGTCAATACAGCCAACAGAACTTAAGTTATTACACTTTTTATACTCATTACCTATTCATCAATTTACGTCAAAATAAAAAAAATCATACAAAATACAATAAAACATAAGTCTTCAAAGTAAGAGCAGAAGTATCAACTAGAAGACATGTTTGATCATCAGGCTAAGTTTGGTGTCAATACAGCCAACAAAAGTTAAGTTATTACAGTTTTTATTGTCATTACCTATTCATCAATACATGTCAAAATAAAAAAATCATATAAATTACATAGCAACCAATTTTTCTAAAGCCAAAACTGTAATACAAACCAGAGGAAATGTTTGATCATCAGGATAAGTTTGGTGTCAATACAGCCCACAAAAGTTAAGTTATTACAGTTTTTATACTCATTACCTATTCATCAACATATGTCGAAATAACAAAAATCTTATAAAATACTATAAAACATAAGTCTTCAAAGTAAGAGCAGAGGTACCAATTAAAAGACATGTTTGATCATCAGGCTAAGTTTGGTGACAATATAGCCAACAAAACTAAAGTTATTACAGTTTTTATTGTCATTACCTATTCATTAATATAAGTCAATATAAAAAAAAACATATAAAATACAAGAAAACAGAAGTCTCTAAAGTCAGAGCTGAAGTATCAACTAGAAGATATGTTTGATCATCAGGCTAAGTTTGGTGTCAATACAGCCACCAAAAGTTAAGATATTACAGTTTTTATACTCATTACCTATTCATCAAGATACATCACTATTAAAAAAAAATCATATCAAATACAATAAAACATAAGTCTCTAAAGTCAGAGCAGAAGTATCAACTAGAAGACATGTTTGATCACCAGGCTAAGTTTGGTGTCAATACAGTCAACAAAAGTTAAGTTATTACAGTTTTTATAGTCATTACCTATTCATCAATATACGTCAAGATAAAAAAAATCATATAAATTACATAGCAACCAATTTTTCTGAAGTCAAAGCTGTAGTACAAACCAGAGGCAATGTTTGATCATGAGGCTAAGTTTGGTGTCAATACAGTGAAGAAAAGTTAAGTTATTGAAGTTTTTATATTCATTACCGATTCATGAAGATACATCAACATTAAAAACAAATCATATCAAATACACAGAAACCTATTTCTCTAAGGTCAAAGCTGAAGTATCAATTAGAAGACATGTTTGATCATCAGGCTAAGTTTGGTGTCAATACAGCCAACAAAAGTTAAGTTTTTACACCTTTTATAGTCATTACCTATTCATCAAGATACATCACTATTAAAAAAAAATCATATCAAATACACAGGAACTTATTTATCTAAAGTCAAAGCAGAAGTATCAACTAGAAGATATGTTTGATCATCAGGCTACGTTTGGTGTCAATACAGTAAAGAAAAGTTAAGTTACTGCAGTTTTTATAGTCATTACCTATTAATCAATATACGTCAAGATAAAAAAATCATATAAATTACATTAAAACCAATTTTTCTAAATTCAAAGCTTAAGTACAAACCAGAGGCGATGTTTGATCATCAGGCTAAGTTTGGTGTCAATACAGCCAACAAAAATTAAGTTATCACAATTTTTATGCTCATTACCTATTCAATAATACACATCAAAATAAAAAAAATCATACAAAATACAATAAAAAATAAGTCTCTAAAGTCAAACCTGAAGTATCAACTAGAAGACAAGTTTGATCATCAGGCCAAGTTTGGTGTCAATACAGCCAACAAAAGTTAAGTTATTACAGTTTTTATAGTCATTACCTATTAACCAAGATACGTCAATATTAAAAAAAATTCACATCAAATACACAGGAACTTACTCATCTAAAGTCAGAGCAGAAGTATCAACTAGAAGACATGTTTGATCATCAGGCTAAGTTTGGTGTCAATACAGTCAACAAAAGTTAAGTTACTACATTTTTTATAGTCATTACCTATTCATCAATATACGTCAAGATAAAAAAATCATATAAATTACATAGCAACCAATTTTTCTGAAGTCAAAGCTGTAGTACAAACCAGAGGCAATGGTTGATCATGAGGATAAGTTTGGTGTCAATACAGTGAAGAAAAGTTAAGTTATTGAAGTTTTTATACTCATTACCGATTCATGAAGATACATCAACATTAAAAAAAATCATATCAAATACACAGAAACCTATTTCTCTAAAGTCAGAGCTGAAGTATCAATTAGAAGACATATTTGATCATCAGGCTAAGTTTGGTGTCAAAACAGCCAACAGAACTTAAGTTATTACAGTTTTTATAGTCATTACCTATTCATTAATATAAGTCAATATAAAAAAAACCATATAAAATACAAGAAAACATAAGTCTCTAAAGTCAGAGCTGAAGTATCAACTAGCAGACATGTTTGATCATCAGGCTAAGTTTGGTGTCAATACAACCAACAAAAGTTAAGATATTACAGTTTTTATAGTCATTACCTATTCATCAAGATACATCACTAATAAAAAAAAAATCATATCAAATACACAGAAACATATTTATCTAAAGTCAAAGCAGAAGTATCAACTAGAAGATATGTTTGATCATCAGGCTAAGTTTGGTGTCAATACAGCCAAAAAAAGTTAAGTTATTACAGTTTTTATAGTCATTACCTATTCATCAATATAAGTCAATTTAAAAAAAATCATATCAAATACAATAAAACATAAGTCTCTAAAGTCAGAGCTAAAGTATCAACTAGAAGACATGTTTGATCATGAGGCTAAGTTTGGTGTCAATACAGTGAAGAAAAGTTAAGTTATTGAAGTTTTTATATTCATTACCGATTCATGAAGATACATCAACATTAAAAACAAATCATATCAAATACACAGAAACCTATTTCTCTAAGGTCAAAGCTGAAGTATCAATTAGAAGACATGTTTGATCATCAGGCTAAGTTTGGTGTCAATACAGCCAACAAAAGTTAAGTTTTTACACCTTTTATAGTCATCACCTATTCCTCAAGATACATCACTAATAAAAAAAAAAATCATATCAAATACACAGGAACTTATTTATCTAAAGTCAAAGCAGAAGTATCAACTAGAAGATATGTTTGATCATCAGGCTACGTTTGGTGTCAATACAGTAAAGAAAAGTTAAGTTACTACATTTTTTATAGTCGTTACGTATTCATCAATATACTTCAAGATAAAAAAATCATATAAATTACATTAAAACCAATTTTTCTAAATTCAAAGCTTAAGTACAAACCAGAGGCGATGTTTGATCATCAGGCTAAGTTTGATGTCAATACAGCCAACAAAAATTAAGTTATCACAATTTTTATACTCATTACCTATTCAATAATACTCATCAAGATAAAAAAAATCATACAAAATACAATAAAAAATAAGTCTCTAAAGTCAAACCTGAAGTATCAACTAGAAGACAAGTTTGATCATCAGGCCAAGTTTGGTGTCAATACAGCCAACAAAAGTTAAGTTATCACAGTTTTTATAGTCATTACCTATTAACCAAGATACGTCAATATTAAAAAAAATTCACATCAAATACACAGGAACTTACTTATCTAAAGTCAGAGCAGAAGTATCAACTAGAAGACATGTTTGATCATCAGGCTAAGTTTGGTGTCAATACAGCCAACAAAAGTTAAGTTACTACATTTTTTATAGTCATTACCTATTCATCAATATACGTCAAGATAAAAAAAATCATATAAATTACATAGCAACCAATTTTTCTGAAGTCAAAGCTGTAGTACAAACCAGAGGCAATGTTTGATCATGAGGCTAAGTTTGGTGTCAATACAGTGAAGAAAAGTTAAGTTATTGAAGTTTTTATACTCATTACCGATTCATGAAGATACATCAACATTAAAAAAAATCATATCAAATACACAGAAACCTATTTCTCTAAAGTCAGAGCTGAAGTATCAATTAGAAGACATATTTGATCATCAGGCTAAGTTTGGTGTCAAAACAGCCAACAGAACTTAAGTTATTACAGTTTTTATAGTCATTACCTATTCATCAATTTACGTCAATATAAAAAAATCATATCAAATACAAAAAAACATAAGTCTCTAAAGTCAGGGCTGAAGTATCAACTAGAAGACATGTTTGATCATCAGGCTAAGTTTGGTGTCAATACAGCCAACAAAAGTTAAGTTATTATAGTTTTTATAGTCATTACCTATTCATAAAGACAGGCACCAGTTTACCTCAAAGAGCTTGTAGTGCCGTACAACCCCTCTAGAACATTACGCTCCCAAAATGCTGGCCTGCTCGTGGTTCCATCAGTCTCTAGAAGTAGTATGGGCGGTAGAGCCTTCAGTTATCAGGCTCCTCTTCTCTGGAACCATTTACCGACCACGGTTCGGGAGGCAGACACCCTCTCTACCTTTAAGGCTAGACTTAAAACATTCCTCTTTGATAAAGCTTTCAGTTAGGGACCAGCTCATAGTCCATAGTTTAGACATATAGTTAAGATGCAATAGGCTTAGACTGCCGGGGGGATCTGGCACATTGGGCTCTATCCCTCTCTCTCTCACACTCTCTCTCCATATCTGCCTCTGCCCCTTTCTGTTTGCTCCTGTACTCGTCTCTGGCTCTTGTCTTTTAGGTTGCCTGGGATCCTTGGTGGAGACTGCCTGCTGCTGTGGAGTCACGAAGCCTCAATAACTACAATTACAGACATACACATATTTGGCCATCTCACTCCAGTTCATAATCATTATAGCTGTTAATGTTGATATTAACATGATCTTTCTATCCATGGTTGATACATCTATAGTAACTATCTCTAGCTCCACATGGACATGAGATCCCTCCTGAAAATGAGGTGTCACATCTCAAGAGGTCTACCATTAATACATTTATACTTAACGGAGACAAATATGGTAGGGATGCACTTGTGGTCTGGGCACCCATGAGTTCATCACTACCATAAATTCTTACTTCCAGTAAGACTTTTATTGATTATACCTCTATAAAATTTTCACCACAACCACACAGACATGAGGACCCTCCTCTAATAAATTTGTTTGCAGCAGAAACAAATTTGACGACGACAGGTCTATGATTGGTCCATTGATCTGTCACTAGCTTTAGTTCTTACTTTAGTCCACTTGTCTCCACTTACCTCCCTCCCTTTGCCCACACACCCAACACAGCATGGTGTGGATTTGCTGTTCATCATGAGACTGGGGTCCACATTCAAGATTTCCTGCTGCTTAACAGAAGGTTTTTTCTTGCCGCCATGATGGAGGGATTCATGATTGGCTATATGGATTCATGTTGGGTGTTGGATGTATATATTTGTATATATATGTATATGTGTATTTTTATATGTATATATGTATCTATGCATATATGTGTATCCATAATATGAAGAGCTTTGTGCTCTATTGTAAAGTGTCTTGAGATAACACTTGTTATGAATTGGCGCTATACAAATAAAGATTGATTGATTGATTGATTGATAAAGATACATCACTATTAAAAAAAAATAAAAGCAAATACACAGAAACATATTTATCTAAAGTCAAAGCAGAAGTATCAACTAGAAGATATGTTTGATCATCAGGCTACGTTTGGTGTCAATACAGCCAAAAAAAATTAAGATATTACAGTTTTTATACTCATTACCTATTCATCAAGATACATCACTATTAAAAAAAAATCATATCAAATACAATAAAACATAAGTCTCTAAAGTCAGAGCAGAAGTATCAACTAGAAGACATGTTTGATCATGAGGCTAAGTTTGGTGTCAATACAGTGAAGAAAAGTTAAGTTATTGAAGTTTTTATATTCATTACCGATTCATGAAGATACATCAACATTAAAAACAAATCATATCAAATACACAGAAACCTATTTCTCTAAGGTCAAAGCTGAAGTATCAATTAGAAGACATGTTTGATCATCAGGCTAAGTTTGGTGTCAATACAGCCAACAAAAGTTAAGTTTTTACACCTTTTATAGTCATCACCTATTCCTCAAGATACATCACTAATAAAAAAAAAATCATATCAAATACACAGGAACTTATTTATCTAAAGTCAAAGCAGAAGTATCAACTAGAAGATATGTTTGATCATCAGGCTAAGTTTGGTGTCAATTCAGTAAACAAAAATTAAGTTATTACAGTTTTTATTGTCATTACCGATTCATCAATATACGTCAAGATAAAAAAATCATATAAATTACATTAAAACCAATTTTTCTAAATTCAAAGCTTAAGTACAAACCAGAGGCAATGTTTGATCATCAGGCTAAGTTTGGTGTCAATACAGCCACCAAAAGTTGAGTTATTACAGTTTTACGATATTTGTTCAAAATATCGTACGAAAAAAAAAAACAGAGAAAAACAATAAAACATAAGTCTCTAAAGTCAGAGCTGAAGGATCAACTAGAAGACATGTTTAATCATCAGGCTAAGTTTGGTGTCAATACAGCCAACAAAAGTTAAGTTATTGCACTTTTTACATTCATCACCTATTCATCAATATATGTCAAGATAAAATAATCCTATAAAATACAATAAAACATAAGTCTCTGAAGTCAGAGCTGAAGTATCAACTAGAAGATATGTTTGATCATCAGGCTAAGTTTGGTGTCAATACAGCCAGCAACGATTTAATTATTACAGTTTTTATACTCATTACCTATTCATCAATATACGTCAGGACAAAAAAATCATATATATTACATTAAAAACTAATTTTTCTAAATTCAAAGCTTAAGTACAAACCAGAGGGGATGTTTGATCATCAGGCTGAGTTTGGTGGCAATAAAGCCAACAACATTTCACCTATTACAGTATTTATTGTCATTACCCATTGTTCAAAATACGATAATAAAAAAAAATTATACAAAAACAACAAAACATAAGTCTCTAAAGTCAAAGCTGAAGTATTAATTAGAAGACATGTTTGATCATCAGGCTATGTTTGGTGACAATACAGCCAACAAAAGTAAAGTTATCACAGTTTTTATGGTCATTACCTATTCATCAATATAAGTCAATATAAAAGAAAATAATATAAAATACAAGAAAACATAAGTCTCTAAAGTCAGAGCTGAAGTATCAACTAGAAGACATGTTTGATCATCAGGCTAAGTTTGGTGTCAATACAGTAAACAAAAAGTAAGTTATTACAGTTTTTATAGTCATTAGCTATTCATCAAGATACGTCAAGATAAAAAAGAAAATCATATAAATTACATTACAACCAATTTTTCTAAAGTCAAAGCTTTAATACAACCCAGAGGGGATGTTTGATCATCAGGCTGAGTTTGGTGTCAGTAAAGCCACCAAATGTACAGCTATTACAGTTTTTATTGTCATTACCCATTATTCAATATATGTTAATAAAAAAAATCATACAAAAAAAATACAATAAAACATAAGTCTTTAAAGTCAGAGCTGAAGTATCAACTAGAAGATATGTTTAATCATCAGACTAAGTTTGGTGTCAATACAGTCAACAAGAGTTATGTTATTACAGTTTTTATAGTCATTACCTATTCATCAATATGCGTCAAAATAAAAAAAATCATATAAATACATTACAACCAATGTTTCTAAAATCAAAGCTGTAGTACAAACCAGAGGGGATGTTTGATCATCAGGCTAAGTTTGGTGTCAATACAGCAAACAAAAGTTAAGTTATTGAAGTTTTTATACTCATTACTGATTCATGAAGATACATCAATATTAAAAAAAAAAATCATATCAAATACACAGAAACCTATTTCTCTAAAGTCAAAGCTGAAGTATAAATTAAAAGACATGTTTGATCATCAGGCTAAGTTTGGTGTCAATACAGCCAACAAAAGTTAATTTTTTACACTTTTTACATTCATCACCTATTCATCAATATATGTCATGATAAAAAAATCCTATAAAATACAATAAAACATAAGTCTCTGAAGTCAGAGCTGAAGTATCAACTAGAAAATATGTTTGATCATCAGGCTAAGTTTGGTGTCAATACAGCCAGCAACGATTAAGTTATTACAGTTTTTATACTCATTACCGATTCATCAATATACGTCAAGATAAAAAAATC
>JBAMNC010002129.1:0-5000 GCA_037902135.1 Cetoscarus ocellatus
TTAAAAAACCAAGCTTTTCTTTTTAAATTTTAACTGAATTCATCTTATTTTGTTTGGAAGAGGATTAGGACCACTAAAAATAAATACATTTTTGGAAGTTAATTTTTTTTAGTCTTTGTTAAAAAAACAGGACTCTGACTTTTTTTCTCAAATTAAAAAACATATTAGAAAATAAGTAATAGTTCACTTATAGTAAGATAAAAATAAAAATACCAAGAGGAAGTTTAATAATAGCAAGAGGGAAAAAAAACAGCAGTAATTCTGCTGATCAATGGTGATCTGTTTTGAATAAAGTAAAAATGTAAATTAAAGTAGGCCTACTCAACATTATTAAAAAAATGCTGAGAAAAGTCTACTTTTCATGGAAAATGAAAATGTAGATTAAAAAAAATTGAAATACATGTTTTAAAACATAGTTCTCTTTTATCTTTTAACTGAATTCATGTCATTTTGTATGGAAGAGGATTAGTGCCACTGAAAAAGAGGTTAAGGTTTAAAAACTATTTTAGCCTGTGAACATTTTCAGAACCGTGACTTTTTTCACAGACTTAACTAGAAAAGCAGACGCAGACCTCTGCCAAGCAGCTTCAGTCCACTTTGGCAAAAATGGTCCTATCTCGCAATGTTACAGAATCCTTTAAAAACTTCCTGGATCTGGATGGTGATCTGGATCAGTCCCAAAATCTGATCATTTCTTCTTTATCCCATTCCACACATTTCCTGAAAATTTCATCCAAATCTGTCCATAACTTTTTAAGTTATCTGGAACACAAACAAACAAACAAACGCCGGCAAAAACAAAAATTAACTTCAGTGTCTGAAAAGTTTTTCTACCAATTTTTTTTTTTTAGTGGCCCTTAATCCTGTTGGTAACTTTGACCTTTTCTGTATCTTTATTAGTTTGAATCATAACATATTAATTAATTCAATAGTTCTTATTTTCTGGTTAATAAGAACTATAACTAAGAGGATGCTTAATGTCGATAAACAGGATCGAATTTTTATATTCCGATAATTTAGTTAGCAATGAATGCAACATTATATCCGGATATCTATGAGGAAACAGGAAATGTAGTTTTTGAATTATTCTTTCTTTAATTGTTTTAAATAAAACTTCGCCCCGTCATTTAATTTACTACGTAGTAATTTAAACACCTTAAATATCATCAATATCGCTGATTGATCAATTACATCTGAAAAGTTAAACATCGCCTCCATTTTAGGTTTCGTCTTCACCTCGTGTGGATGCGTGTCCTCCATTTCGCTGCAGAATTTGAGACGGTCGTTACATTACTGTAACAGTTTGGTTTAGAGGGGAAAGTTCTTCTGATGGCATTTCAGCGATTACACACCAGCCGTTACGTTCGGTGGTTACCACGGGCAACGCGAGTGGGAACAACGCGCCCGTCCAATCAGAGAGCGGCATACTGCGTGCGGACCAATCAGGGGGCTTCTCTGTAAATCCAAACAACAGGCAGCTCCGGAGACAAAAGTCCAGATTTATCCTGAAGACATGGAGCCTTAACGCGTCTGTAACGACCCGCAGCGGGATAAATCTGAGTTTATAAGAGTGAACATCGATCATAACGGAGGTCTGAATGACGCTGTAACGGGTTAAAGAGATGAAAACCCGGGAATCTCCCCCTCCGGTGCACGTTCATGTACCTGAAACAACTCCTGTGCACGTTCACATGAGGAGGAGTCCCTGCAGAGCACCGCAGGTAAGAGAGTTTGAGTGATTATTGTGAATCGGTGCTCCATTTATCGATTATTATCAACAGTTTACATCAGGCTGGGTAAACCGGGGAGACCGGGGCTGGTTGCCACACCTTGTGCTCTGGTATAACTCACAATCCCAATCAATTAATCAATTGATCCCAAGGGATTAATGAAGTATATCTTATCTAATCTAATTTCAGATCATTTTTCTCATTTTTCTTTTTTCAATTTGGTTTTCATTTTTATGTCTCAGAGCCTTTAGCAGGAATGGACTTTTATGCTCTGATTTTTATTTAATTCTGTTTCATTATTGTTATAGTTATTACTTATACCTCTGCTCCGGTGATTTTGCTTAGTTGGTCTGTTTGCTGATTTATTTTTTAAATGTGTTTAATTTATTTGTTAAAGCACTTTCACTCATTTAACATTTTAACATGTGTGTTGTTGTTAGTGCACTATCCTGTGTGCTGTCATCAGTATTTCACTGTTAGATTGTTTTCATGTCTCTGTGTGTACCTGCTTTAGGACAATGGATGAAATTTAGCTATTGATTAATATGCACTGCCCTAATTAGATAAATTAAGTAAACAAATAAGTATTGATACAAATATTTCATGATATTTAAGTAATTTTAAAAAAGCTTTTGTACAGTTTCACTTAAGGCTGAGAAATATGTCCTAAAAATACAATCCCCAATTTTTTTTTTCCACAGAACTCAATTTACAATTTTCATAAACTTTTTCCCTTTAAGGACAAAACCTCCAAGGTTATTATTGTTAATATTATTGCCCTTTCTGTAAAAAATGATTCTTCTGCTTTTTTTTCTTAATTTTCAGAATTAATGTCTAATTGGATTTTGTGGAATATATTTTGAGGCCATTTTGACCAGCCTCACTTTACACAAGAATTAGGGGAAAATTGGCTGTTGCAGAATCTTTTGATTCACAAACACTGGAGCAAAAGTCCTGCTTTGAACGTCTAAAAGTCCAATCAGCTTTAAAAGTTCAGTTTACCTCTGAAAACTAAAAAATACCTATTTAATGGAGCAGATGAGAAGCAGACGGTCCTCAGTGAAACTCTGAGACTCTGGTGTTGTTAAAAATCTTTTATTTAACGGGGATGTTTGGACTCCTCTGAGTCTGCACAGGACGATGTTCTGATGGAAAAGTCAAACTGAAGACGGCGTCTTCTGTGTCTCTGTTATTCTGTGTTTCTCCAGAGGACCAAAGATGCTCACGTGAAGGGAGAAGAAGGGAAGCCGCCGTGGATTCCTCCAGGTCGACTGTCCTGCAGGAGAGACGTGAGCTCATGGTTTCATATAATAAATGTTTCAGTGATCTGAGGGCGCCTTCAGGTGAAAACAGTGTCAGGTGGAGTTGTAATAATATTAATAAATATTTCCAAACTCATCATTGCCGATATTTCGTGTCTATTTGTGCTAGACACAGATGTTAAGCAAGAAAAACATATTTTTCCTTTATAAACTACAATTCTTTTTTTCTTTTCAAAAGAGATTTACTGACCATTTACAAGATTAACAGACTTTATATTTTGTCATCATTATGTGCAACCATAAGCGTACGAAGACAAACTAACAAAAAATCAGCAACAGCAAAAGATAGTAATAAGAATGAAACAAAATAAAAAATAAATAAATAAAGGTGGAAACCCTACCATCCTTGTATCCAGTCGACAACATTTGTATCTCTGTCGTGACCATCGTGGACAGTTATCTTTTGTAATGACATCGCTATAAGCCTTCGTGGTACAGTGTGAACAATATTAAAGCCAATATTTGGGATTTTATGGACATTTTCTATGTTTAATATATCGGCTGGCTATAAATATCAGTTATCTGTTATTATTATAATGAATTTAAATCATGTTTTAAAGTCATGTGTGCTTCATTTTTGTTGCTTGTATTTAACTGTTCTTAATCTTGGTGTTTCCTGTATGGTTTATATCTCTAAGCAGAGGAGCCGAGCGCCGCATCAGTCTGACAGCAGAGTCGGACGTCGGCTTGATGCAGACGAGGAGGATGAAGATGAAGAGTTTGCTGCAGTTTCTCAAAACCTCAGTGCTCTCCTCAAAGAACAAGAGAGCATCCGACAGTCAAACAAGTAAGAGCTCCAAGAAGGTCGAGGGTTTGTTCTCTAAAAGGTCAGCTGAGGTCAAGGTCAAACCTGAAGGGTAAATTTGTTCTGCAGACAGAGATCACAGCCAACTCCATCCAGATAAATACTCTTAAAACAAACACAGAGGCATCTTTCTAACATCTACAATCTTCCCCTCCTCTCATCACAAAGTACATTTTTCAACTATTAAAGCTCATATGTACTTACTGGCCACTTTATTAGGTATGACTTGCTACTTCAAGGTGCTGGAACATTCCTCAGAGATGTTGGCGTGATGAGAACCCACTGAGTTTGTTGTTCAGATTAAAATGAATTATCTTAATAAATACAGTCGTGTTTGCTGAACTTTCTCAGAGGTGAAAATGAGCTCTGATATCCTGCACCTGTGCTGTATTTTTGTGATCATGTTTGATATTATTGATGCCGTCAGTCGTTTTATTTCATAGTTATTTACACTATTTACTTACTTGGTTTGAATTTTAGGACTTTTATTTGTGTTAAAGCTGGTGTGCTATTTTGGGGAGGGTTTTTTTGTATGTTATTCATTTTCTTTGTTTTGTTAAGCCCTTGAAAAAGAATAAATATATATATATATATATATATATATATATATAAAACACACACAATGCCTGCACTTATAAATGAGTTCAAAACCTGAAACCCTGTCAAGAACAGTCCAGCTAAAGCATCTTTTTTTCCACAACAGTCTGGATTATCAGAATATTTGTGCTGTTTTGATAAAAGTTACTGTAATAAAGTTAAAACAAGAGAAGAGATAAGACAGAAATTTAAATCAGCATTTTATCTCGCAGAGTAAATCACTTACAGATTTATTTATTTCATAATAAATCTGTCTTTAAGGTTTTTTGTTATTTAACTTTTTATTTAAAAGGGCAGGATAAATATGTCATATCTAAATGAAAATCCAGAAAATGTGGAAAGAAACAAAATAAATATTTACATCTACTGTACATGCTTTTATAAAAGGGTCAGAGTAAAGGATAAACAAATAAATGAAAGAAATTCCATTAAATATATGACAAATTACAATAAAAATATGACAAATGTAAAAGTTAAATGATGGACATGACAGGAAATGTTGGCAAACAACCTCAGCTATAAAAAAATGTCTGCCCCAAGTCCTTC